>CM037090.1:11135977-11702837 GCA_020916435.1 Oxytropis ochrocephala
ACATTCAAGTCTCAATTCTTGTTCCCAAGGCTTGATTCTTCGATGGTCGCAAATGCAACCAACTCTCTCTCGGTGTGCTAGGGTTTCAATCGGCCCAAAATGTCGGAAGATCCTCAAAAACGCAGCTTTTGCGTGTTTTATCGTGTTTTCCAAAGAATCGGCGCTCGTTGGCGCCTCCAATGACACTTAAGCGCCACTAATTGGAGGACGCTACGATGGAATCGCGCCTCACCGGGCGCCTCATGCGCGAGTGGGCGCGAATGGGCGAGGACTTTTTATTTCTCGCACTCCTTTGTCGCCTCATTTGGCGCCTCCAATGACACTTCGCCACTTCACTTCGCCACTTCACGCAAGCTCATTCCTTGGCACTTTTCCGTCCGGTTGCTTGCATTTCTTCGTTCTTCCTTTCACCTAGTCCCGGGGCACAAAAACACCACAAAACCAAGCGTAAACACTGCAAAGCAATTCAATTTCAACTAGCACAATTTACTCTTTTAGTGTTGCCATTTTCTCTACATTCATTAAAATCTTCACATAAAATCCTCTTTTTCATACTAAAAACCATCATGTGATGGGGATTCATCAATCCTAAAATTAATTTGTGCGCCTTGTGAAAACAATTTTATACTATAATTAAATATTTTTCACACGTATAGGGGTTGAGTACCTCTTGTACTCGATTTTTACATATATATATATATATATATATATATATATATATATATATATATATAATATGTTTGTCTTTCAAAAAAAATCCACTTGACAGACACTACAAGAAAATCTATTGTTTGCGACGGCACTTTCTGTCGCAAATAGACCAATTTCCATCGCAAAATAACCTTTCTGCCGGAAGTAAGAACATTTATTTATTTTTCTTTGTAGCTCAAAAGTAAAATAATTATTTATAAAAAATACATATGTTTATAATGATAAAATATAAAAAATAATTATACCAAAAACATATAAAATAATTATTGAGACAATGTCTAATGTTTAATACCGATAATTAAAAGTAATAAAATTATGCCAACAATGTTAAGTTCCTCATTGTAACTGACAAAATAATTTTGGTAGATTATTGTTTGTATACTTTTTTTTAGACAAACCTATTGTTTGTATAAGCCAATAGTAGATTATACTATGTACTAATATATAATGCTACTTTTTCCTATTGGTTGTTTATCTAGTGGGTCATGAAGAGAGTCTAAACATATAAGTGGATCAAAATTAAAAACACATTTCTTACTAAAAACTTTAAGGAGTTTACTTGTATGTTGATATATCAGCCAATGCAAGACTTTTTACTCAACTAGATATATACTCCAATAATATCCCCGCAAGCTGAAGCTTTTCCGTGTACATATATTTTGCACCGCCATTGACTCACATTCATCGACACACACCACTTAGCATTCTACTCCCTCTGTTACACAATATAAGCAAATTTTGGACTTTTTATTTGTAACAAAATATAAGCAAAACTTGACTTTGTCAAACCTATTTAATGCTAGTATACCAAAAATGTCATTCATTTAATGTTGAAAATGAAAAGTTAGAGGCTTTTAATTAAATGAGATGAAGGGTAATTTAGACAATGAAGTTAAATTTTAAATGAATTTCACAGAAACACGTGCAATTAACTACTCGTCTTAAAAAGTGTGTAAGTAGTTAAATTTGCTTATATATATGGGAGGGAGTACAGTGCTAGGTTGACTTTTGATACAAGGAGCTGATCATCATTACAATATGCTCTAATATATACCACTTTAGGTTACGAATAAAGTCTAAAACACTCTAGTGATCTCTACATTAGACCAATAACAAACATATAAGTGGATTGGACATCATAGATTTCACCCAAAACCCTCTGCAGATTAGTCCATGGTTTCTCTTAAAAAGGGATTATTTGAGTTTCACTTTTCCTCTTAGACGTGTATGGTGTCAGGGTTCTTGTAATTTGGATCATGGTGCTTTACACACCTCTCAGCTTGGACGCCCGACTTTGATCATTTTTCCACAAAACAAACTACTGTTCAATGTTGGCTCCGGCTAGGTGACCTTTCTAGAATATAGTGGAGACCTAAAATTTTATTTGAGATTAGTGGTGGTTTAGGTGTCCCCCTTTGATTTGGATGAAGCGGCTTCAAATAGGACCTTCGACCTTTTTGCTAGGATACTAATAGTTATAGATTTAACCGTGCAACTTCAAGATCAACAATTAGTGGAAAGGGAGGGATATGCTTTTTTTATTAGTGTGGAATATGAATGTGTGCCTCTATTTTGAAAATCTTGTCAATGCCTTGGTCATTCAGTCCAGAATTGTAAACATAGAAATGGCTCTGATCATTTTGCCAGCAAGGCTGAAGTGCTTAGTAAAGAAATTAAAGGAAATAAGCAATCGCCACGAAATGCAAACCATGTCCCCCCAGCTTGTCGTTATATACATTCTTAAGAAGGATAAAGGGAAATCAATTGTTGTGGAGCAACAACTTGAACACGAGATCCTAGTTGATGTTGGTCCCTCTAGAGTGCCACAATCTAAGGTTGGTATTGGTTCGACTATTTCGGTGGAGGAAGATAATAACCCTAATGATTTCAATAGTGTGAATAATACTGCTCTATCCCCTGAAGGGGTAGAAAATTCAAGTATGGTAAAACATATTGTTATTGCAGGTAAAGCTACACAAAAAGTTTGTTCCTCTGTGTCTGCTACTAGCTCCTTGTGAATCCCCTCTTGATAAATCTCCCTCTGTTCGACACTCTCTTGTGGATACTTGCAATTTGGGTGATTTGGTGATATACCTTCTCCAATAAATAACTCATTTCAGCTCCTTCAAATTCATCATCCACTCAACCTCCCATTACCAGGCTTGATTTGCCAAATGTCTTAGGATCCGATGCTACTTCCAACCTAGAGGTAGCATCTGACATCAGAATTTTAAGTAAGGTTTGAGGTGATGTGTTAGATGATTTTGTAGACCCTATGAGTATTGATACCGAATGAACAGTTGTTAAGAATGATAATTTCGAACAGGCTGTGTCCAAGTCCAAGATGAAGAAATTTCGGCAAAAAAAGAAGTTGGTTGTAGGCTATAATACACGTTCTAAGGAAAACTCAGTTTCTGTCTGTTTTTTGATCTGGCTGATATATTAGTCCTTAATTTAAACTTTTGTCTCATTGTCTCTACGTTGGATTGTCTAAAGGTCTTTGAGTTAGGGTCTCCTTATTACCGCTTCGATTACAATTTATTGTCTTGACAAGGATATTGGCCTAGTCCCCTCGAGCTCTCTTCTGTCTCCATTTTTTATTAATAAAATTAGAGGGAAAATACTTTTTTTCTTCTTGACATTTTTTGCATTTTTAAGGTTCTAATGAGGTTTCTTCTTTCCCTTGCCAAAAAAAAACACTAACATCTGTCAATAAAAAAATATGGATGTGTGCATAATTTCAACTATTGATTTCAACTAATAAAATTATTTATTAATCTAAAAAAAATTATTTATTTTATTTTCTAAGGTGAAATACTTCCTTTAGAGAAGTTAAAAAAATAATGATTCCATTGTCTAAGTACTGATATATAGAATTGGAAAAAAAATCTTAATATTTTTTAAGTTAACAATTGGAAAGTTAAAATTTAACAAGCAATTCATTAACAGATGTGTTTATCAATTCGTGGTTCTATTGATTTGCAAAAAGCATCTATGTGTGTGAAACAAATTAATTAATTAGGAATAAAGTTAGAGAATAATAACATAGTTCTCTAAAAAAAAAATAGTAAAGATGCTCAAATCAACGTGTGGAATTCAAGTAAATGGCATCTTAAACAAATTATTGATTATTGATGAGACAAAAATTATATTAATCAGAGATTATAAATTCATGTCACAGAAGAACAATTGTACAAAACTAGTCATGATTCTTTCAACTGGATCAAAATGACATATAATCATCATTAACAGAAATTGTAGGACAAAAAATAATTATGATTGTTTATAACTAGTAGTTATTTTGTTGCATCCTTTTTTAAATGGCCGTAGGAGTAATACTAATAGTATTAGTGTGACACAGAAGCTGTACAGCATGTCTCATCAAGTCATTGCATGAACTTATTATTTGGAAACCAACTTCCTTTCTAACTTTTGGTTAGATGGATAACTAACATTTTTTTTTGCAGTATTCAAAGCAGGTGGCAACATCCAATTCCCACAAACACAAATGAACCGATTAACAAGAGGTAATTCAGTTGGCGAGCTAAAGGATGCCGAATGAATGACATAAAGAAGTGCAAGTATTAGATCTCGGTTCAAAATGAACTGACTAACAGGATCACAGAAACTGATATGTGAAGAATTTCAAACCATATATGATGAATAATATGTACTTGGAGTTTCAGTGGTACATGGAAGTGTTGTATAGTCACCACATTTTAATATATATATATATATATATATATATATATATATATATATATATTCACTGCAAACTATGTGCCAGGGGGCCAGGAGTACTTAAAGGGAAATATATATCATCCAGCTGGCTGTTAGTACTCATGAGTCTACTGACATCAAGCAGAACAAAGCGTAAGAAAATTTTAGATACAAAAGATAGATCATAATTTTTTTAAAACAGCAAAAGATATATTATAATGCCTTCAAAATAAGGACAGATGAAAAAAAAACCATATATTCTATTCAGAGAGTTCCTTTCCTTTCATGCATCTTTGGATATAAGAATCCATGGAGTGGGCACATGTAAAGTATGTGTATTTAATGTGGTAATCCAATCATGTAATGCTTCTAATTACTATATACTTTAGTCGGGGGAGAAGCAGTGGGTTAGGATGTTTATTCCCATCGTTTGTATGGTTTGTTTGTTAAATGGAAGACTCTTTTTTCTCTCTAAGTCTTTTTCCCAAAGGGTTTTGGGTTAGAGAGGTTTTGAGGAGACCCTCCCCCTTCCCATTATAAAGGTCGGGTACGCTTTGTACTTAAGAGTCAATGAAGGTAACTGAGTCATTATTAATTTTCATTAATTTCAAGAATGGCACCAAATTAATTTGCAGAATTATATATGTGTCTGAAACCAGATGTAGAAGAACATATCTAATCTAATCTTATATAAAACCGTAAATAAAAAACAAATCTGAAGTTAATTTCTGACCTACCTACCTCACAGAAATTAAAAACTAGATCATGGAGTACACAATTTTGTATCCTTATGATGGAAAACGTATATAGGAAAAAAAGAAATGTACACAATTTTGTATCCTTATGATAGAAAACGTATAGAAAAAAAAAATTAATGTCATCCTTAAAACCCTAAGAATGGAACCTGCAACCAGCCGTAACAATCTGATCAAAGAACTTTAATTTACTCTAAATGTCTAAAAGAACACTTCACATCGAAATTTGATTTAATTACCTCAACAGTCAGATAAATAAAAACTTCCAAAAAAACAAATTAAATAATTAATAATTTATATTTAGAATTCAGAAGCTTACCCATTTGACTTGAGCATCGATATATGAAGACTGTCACTGCAAAGAAGCAACAGATTCAAGATCCATATATCATCTATAGGGAATTGGAAACTGAAAATAATCAAGATCGATCTGGATATATATGTTGATGAATCGTTTATTGCTGATGCAGCATCATCAAGATTCTCACTGAGTAATTAATTACACAAATTAAAGATCGATGGAATTTGTATGTGTGAATCTTGATGCTGCTGCACCTGCAAACAACGACCGAAATTACCAAACCCTCAATACCACTTTGCTATTTATATATAGAGAACAAGATTCCGAGTCCAAGAAAATAAGTTAATTAAGGTGGCAACCCTAACAGAATATACTGTTTTCCACTGGCTATGCTCATTATATATATATATATATATATATATATATATATATATATATATATATATATATATATATATATATATATATATATATAATATATAGTATAATAAATAATAAATAATATGAACAGAGATTGGAGGAGAGGGGGAATTAAAAATGATTATGACTGAAGAGTAAGACTAGCAAAGTGGTAAACTATGGAAGCAAGCACAAATATGGGTGTGTTTTTTCTGGCATCTTTGGTGGTGAGTTGTTGGTGTGTGCACCTTATATTTATATTACATGCATTTTGCATTATATTTATAAAAAGGATTTTTTTTTTTGACATCATACAAAGAAAATAATTGAATTGAATTTATATTGATGATATATTGTACTATTTATATTTCCAAATAAAACTACAGCCATATCTTATATATCTTATTGGGTGGGTGGGACATATTTACTAAGAAATATAAAGATTTATTACATTTTCCTGACTCGGCGGGATACTTACATTTTTCAGGCAAAATAGAAGGGAAATTTTTTAATGAGTTCTCATTTTTTTCTCCGCTTGCTACCATTGTAATGGGTTGGTGCACCCCTTTGCCCCCACTAATATATTTATTTGTTTAATTTTAAAAAAAAAAACTTGCTAAAGAAATTATAAAAAGTTAGGGGAATATATATTAAAAAAAGTTGAACACTCCAATACTTATTGAGTTTTATTGGTATAATACCTACAATTAATCACTCAACGACACATCATTTTTCATCTTTAAATATTATACTAATTTTATTTACAAGGTATCATACCCACCCAAAATTTAATAGATATAGAAGAATTCTCCATTAAAAAAAACATAACAATTAATCACTCAATGACACATCAATTTTTTTTTGACAAGGTAAACAGATCATTTCTCTTTATTGCTTTTGTTTTTTATTGCTTTTGTTTTTTAGGACTAAAGAAATCTTGGCTTTCCTTTTCAAATATTTGCCCACGTGAATAATCGTACGGAAAATGCTTTTATAAATATACGATAACCATATGCTTTCAAGATGAGACCACCATCTTTTTCCTCCTGCAATTTTTTTTCATATAAAGTGTGATGTGCAATTTTTAATTATTAATAAAAGGAGTGTTATAAGAATCAATAATAGTATATCAAGAGAATTGGCCGGAAATTACTGAACTCAATATAGACTAAAAGTTAGTAATTTTTAGTTCTGTCAAATGAAAAAATTAATTAACATGTTACACTACCATTTGACTACTCTTAATTTCATTCATTCGTTGGCTTATCAAAGAATTAAATAAACAAACAACAACTAACAGAAAACAAATGGAATGCGTGTTTGGTTTTGCACAAAATTGATTTTGGATGAATTGATTTTATAAACATAAATTTTGAATATTATCAACAAAAAAATTAAATTATTAAGATTTATATAATATGTTGTATAAAATTAATTTTAATTTATGGTTACTCAATATGGCGAACAACCTAGTACCACTTGCACTAAAAAAACATACAAAAGGAGCAGATATCAGAGTCCCATCATTTAGATTGAAAGCTACTTTAAATTGTTTATTAATTATTATTATTATTATTATTATTATTATTATTATGCAGTGCAGGGAAAGCTCATGGATGCATGTTATATAAAAACTATTGTAAGCTCGTGGATCCACTAATTTTGTATCTTCTAATTTTTTCAAAAAAATATTTAGGCTTTTTAATAAGAGATAAAAGTAAAATAAGAGGGAAATAAAGTAAAGAAAATGTATTAAATGAGAGAGATAGATACAAAGTTAGGGTGAAGTTCCTACCAAAAAATTAGAGGATTCCTAGCCCTATATATGACACAAGTTTTTAAGAGAATTGCTAACTGATAATTGATTTTTTTGAAAGACAAACATAGTAATATATTAATAGCAGAGCACAAGAGCTACGCAACCTAAAAACAAACGAATAATATCAAGTCCTACAAATAGATGGACTTCTGACGAGGACGGATCTGCTATGAAGGGGTATTTTGCACTTCTATCCAGGTCCGACTTGTGTATTCTATTTCAGGCATGATGAGGAAGTAGATCACTTGTTCTTCTTCTGCCTTATATCAACAAAACTGTGAATTTCGAATATTTTTTTCTATTTAACTTTTTTAATGGATTCTTAAATTCTTATTCTTAAGTGAAAGTTTCGTTTTCGCATTATTTAAGACCATATGTCACCTCTTTTGGCTTCTTTCTATTGAAGCCAAAAATAGGTTTGATTGTCCATTTTTTATCGAATATATAATATCAATATTACAGTGGAGAATTGACTGGGCTTTAGCGTTAAGACAGCAAGCAATAGATGGTGGCATTTCAAACTTCATGGGGATTGCATTATAGGGAAAAGAAAAGAGAAAATGAGGTGTTTGGTATAGATAGATGTTGTGTTGGGTCATTTGGGTAACTCGGAATAAAATATATTTATTTTTGACGCAAAGGAATACAATTATTTTTAGTGGTGGTGTTGTGGACTTTGCTCAAATGTTGTATCGAGTTAAATTAATTTCTTCGGAGTGGTTTGTCAATCGGGATGGGCGTAATTCAGATTTAAGTTTTGCTAGTTGGTGTAATAATAATTTGGCTTGGTTTGATTTGTACCTCCTTTAATCTATTTTGACTTATCAAAAAAAAGTCCTACAAATAGCAGAACCATACCAAACAAAAATATCTCCTATAAATACAATTAATAAGATCTACAAATCACTCATAGTCTATGTAGGAGGAAGAGTTATCCCTATATTAGAACCATCGTTGGGACATAAAAACTATCTTGTCAAAAGATCTCCGGTCAAAATCAATAATGCCTCCAGAGACAATACAATTGTTTCTTCAAATGGTGACTGATGCGATATTAATTTTTGGATAAATTATATAATTGGGGTAACTCTACAAGAGTTACTCTTCGAGTAAGTCATTCAATAAAAAATACAAAGATCTAATTCTTGAGAAATAAAAAGTGTTCAACAATTTCATATATCAGTCAAATGCTTATAAAAAAATAAATATATCAGTCAAATTAATCTTTTCTTAGAAAAAAATTAAAGACATTTTAATCCCAATGAAGACTTAATTTAATCCACGTTTGACAAATTTGGGTATTTAAAGATCGTTTTACCTTAATTTAAAGAAACTTCCATGAAAATTTTCTAAATCAAAGGAAGAAATTCAGCAGAATATGAGATGCACCAAAAATTAAGATTCCCATCCAAGATCGCGAATTAGAACATAGATTCGATGTCGAAGGGGAAAAGGTTTTTGTCTGTGCCTGTGTTGGGAGTGTTATTGTTCATGCTTTTCGTGTATTACATAACAATCTTCATCTTCCTCAACGATTGGGTTGGTTTACGCAGTTCCCCTGGCACTTTGAATGTTTCCTTCTTCTCTCTCTTCGCTTCTCTTTCCCTCTTCTCTTTCTTTCTTTGCGTTCTTATTGACCCAGGTCATGTTCCTTCTTCTTTTGTACCTGATGTTGAAGCTACTAATGATTTCGCTAAAGATGTAAGCTTTTTCATATTTCCATTAATGGGTTTTCATTTAATGCTGTTGGGATTTTGTTGATCTTCTCTATTTTGGGAAATTGAATTGTATGTGTTGATTGCTTCACCCTTTTGTTTTGTTTTGAATTGTATGTATTGATTACTTCACTCTAATTGTATGCCCTTTTATATAGACCAAGTAGTGAATAACACTAGAATATTAAGTTTCTTTTGGATCAATGCTGCTATTGTTTCAATTTAGCTGATATGTGTGTGTGTGTGTGTGTGTGTTGCTTTTACATCATCAAAAGTTGTTTATGCTGAGGTATTTGCTATGAACACCGACACAGACACCGGATACGACACTAACACGTAGACACCGGTTTTAATTTGAAAAAAGACAATTAATTGAAGTGTGGGTGTAGATGTCTGACACGTATACCGACACGATACGTATCGACCACTGCCACACCAGACACGTGTTCGACCGAAAGTGTCGGTGCTACATATGGTGTTTGTGCCAGAATAAGCTGTTGATATGGTGAACTCACATGTCAATGATTTGATCTGCTTTGTTTGATCTGTTACTGATTTTCTTAATGCTGTTGGGATTTTGTTGATCTTCTCTATTTTGGGAAATTGAATTCTATTTGATGATTGCTTTACCCTTTTGTTTTGAATTGTATGTATTGATTGCTTCACCCTAATTGTATGTCCTTTTATATAGACCAAGTAGTGAATTAACACTAGAATATTCAGTTTCTTTTGGATCAATGCTGCTATTGTTTCAATTTAGCTGATATGTGTGTTGCTTGTAGCACCGATGTGTGTCGGACATCGACACTGACATTTCAATTACTTGTATTTTTCAAATCAAAACCGGTGTGTCGTGTTTGGTGTTTGTGTCGTGTTTGGTGTCTGTGTCAGTGCTTCATATCAAAAGTTGTTGAGGTATTTGTGCTAGAATAAGCTGCTGATATTGTGATCTCACATGTAAGTGCTTTTATCTGCTTTGTTTGATCTGTTACTGATTTTCTTAATAAATTTGCTACAGAATGCAGAAAGGAAGAAATGTGACAAGTGCTTTGGATACAAGCCTCCAAGGACACATCATTGTAAAGTTTGCAAAAGGTGTGTTCTGAAAATGGTAGGTCAGTTGATTCCCAATAATGAATGTTATTTGAAGTTCAACTTTGCGTTTGGAGATATATTTCAACCTTTATGTTTGGTTGCTGAATTTGATGCAGGATCATCACTGTTTGTGGATAAATAACTGCGTTGGTTACTGGAATTATAAGGCTTTCTTTTCTTCTATATTATATGCCACAATAGCAAGTATATACTCTATGGTATGTTTTGGACATTGTAACTACTTGTTTTCTAATGGACAAGATTCCTATCTGACATAAGCTTTCGTGATACGCAGGTAATATTTATATGCTGTGTACTTCAGAAGGATTGGGTAAATATTGAAGGGTGTTCTCTTAAGATCTTTTATGTAAGCTGTAATTACATGCAAATTTATGTATTTTATTTATAATATGTTATATGGTAATATGGTATAGAGTTAGATGCCTCCTGCTAGAGAAAGATATATAAATGGTTTAAGTTCGTCTCTAACTCTTTCATGGCTGTTTAATTTCAAGTGCATGAATTTGCAACTATTACTTGCATTCATGTTTCGATTATTACATTAAAAAATGACCTGGTTTTCTGTTGAGAAAATATACCGAAAACTCATCTGTTTCGATTTTAAATATTGAACTTCCACAGAATGTATATTAACAGCAAGACTTATGAATGGTGTTTAGGTCTTTTGTGGAACAATGTTGGTTGGCTTGACCATAACCCTTTTAACTCTTACTGGATGGCATGTCTACCTTATCCTTCATAATATGACAACCATAGAGGTCGGTTTTTAGTTCGATGTATTCCATTAAAAAACCTTTCGTCTTTATTAGTGTGATGAAAGATGTAATTTTGTTCCTTTTTCTAGTATTACGAAGGAAACCGTGCAAAATGGCTGGCTATGAAGACTGGACAGAGTTACCGGCATCCATACAACATCGGTGCATACAAGAATATAACACTGGTCTCTCCTTATTCTTTGTGGCCTTGTTTGGCATTAATTTGAGTTTATGTAAAATAGTTTTTCTTACCTGAAAGTATGTTTGTTTATCTGTTTCTTGACCAGATTTTAGGTCCAAACATGCTGAAATGGTTATGTCCGACATCAGTAAGTCATCTGAAGGGTGGAGTTGGCTTCCCTACATTACGTGATAATTCATGAACCTTTCTGCATGGAGTGCCATCGACCACCTTCCGATACATGTCGCCGAATTGAGAGCTTCTTCATTTGATTTTGGTACTCAGACGACAGTTTAGAGAGAAAAGAAACTTGATCCCACATGGAAGCATTATAGTGTAAGGTTTACACAATGCCTTGGATATCTATATCATACCAAAAATGATTAGGTTTAGGTTTATATTACCAGCTAGCTAGGCTTCATCATAGATTATCGAAAATGGAAATCTTTTCTTTAGAGATCATGTAAATCAGGTGACACAATTTTTCTATTGTTTTATTACAGACAACATTTCAACACAACCTTGTCATTATTTCTATTTCATAAACGAACTCTCATACAAGAAATGAGTGTAATTGGGTTGGGATGCCTTAAGCAAGATTTCGGATTCGAGTATTGTGGAGTGAAAAAAACGTGGTTGAGAGAGTAGACCTCACTAAAAGACGGTATTCGACTCGATGGAGTAGAGTGCCAGGAAAGCAAATGTGGCTATGATGGTGAAATGGAGACAAAACGGTTGAGAGGTAGTAGCCCTAGAGGAGGAGGTATGAGTCCAATAACTGAGAGTTAGTAACCCTGGCTTCTTTACCATTATTGTTATTCTTTATAAGCATATCAATCAATTCATTGACTATATAATGCTACTCATCATCATCATCATCATCATCAACTTCTTCCTTAACATGATTCGTGATATCCTAACCGACAAGACTCGCTGGAAAGACTCCAACTGATAGAGAAAAAATACCATTTTCTTTAACTTGATTCACAATGTTGTGGGAGACTAGTTCCTTCAATTAGACCAAATTCTCATTGGTAAATGTATTTGATTTTGATTTGAGATAGATAATTATGTTTCTACATTGTATACAAGCATACAAGCGACTGAGGGTTATTTTTATTTTTTATTTTTGGTGAAAACTGTTATTTTCAAATATATTTTTTGGCGTTTGCTTTTCCCACACCCCCTTCTACTCTTTCACACCCCTTAACTCCAAATATTTCAAAAATACCCTTAAGCGGAGTGCGTGTTTTCACCTATTCTGGGATGGTCAACCGAATCTATTCGGTTGAGGTCAACCGGACAGGTAAAAAAGGTGAATGTGGTGTGAGAGTTCATTTTTTGTAATAAAATAGGGGTGTTCGAACACCCTCATGCGAACTTGTTTGCATGACCTCGTTCGAACAGGTGAAATTACGCACAAGAGGGTGTGAAGTCAAGATTTAACACACACGAACGATGTCATTCGAACCTGTTCGAAGGCCCGTGTTCGAACAGGTGAAATTTCGTGAAAAAAGAGTTTTTTTTGGCTTTTGGTCTTTTCACACCCTTATGGGGTGTGTTTTGAGTAGGAGGGGGTGTGGGAAAAGCAAACACCTATTTTTTTTGTCAGAGTTATTTTCAAAGGGTGTTTTTTTTAATACCCCCACCCCATCCCCTCCCACCCCCACCCAATTGTGATATACCGATTATACCCCTGCCATAAATTACATTTTGACTTTCAATTAATTCACTCTGACTGGGACCCACAAGTTAACGCATCGTATATACCTCCATGGAAGGTATATACGATTACATTAATTAATCAACGCTGACCTGGAAAAATGTTCATCGTATATATGTCCTTCAAGACATATATACGATTGCATTATTAAATGCTTCGTTGACTACCCATCGTATATATGTCCTTCAAGGCATATATACGATTGCATTATTAAATGCTTCGTTGACTACCCATCGTATATAGGTTATATACGAGTGTGCTTTGAAGATCCAATCGTATATACATCTGGGCCATGTATATACGATGTGAAAAAAATACCCATCGTATATACATGGTTGAGGAGGTATATACGACTGGGCTATTTTTTTCGCTTTTTATCTTGAGTTGATATCTGTTTTGTTGGAACAGATATTGACCCGCCTCACAGCGACGAGATCCGACTCTCGCCGGTTGGCGTTGATATTGATACTACATTGACTTTCACGACGGATACGGTATAATTTTGTTACTCAAGTTTGGTAAATGGAATTAATTTACTTAAGTACTTAGTAAGTTATATATTTTGTAGATATTTTCTACACGACAGGCTGTGGAGGAGTGGGCCAAAGTTGTTGGTAGAACTATCGGTGTAGTTGTTGTTATTGTGAGATCCGAGAAAGCGGTGGAAAGAGGGAAAGCGAGATAAGGTTGTTTTTGGTGCGAGAAACATGGCGAGTTTACTAATGATTCAAGGGTTTTCGGTTCTAGAAGGAGAGGTTTGTCCTTTTAGATTGAAGGCTACTACCTGCAATCGTTAGCCGTGGGGTTGGTGTGTCACGGTTAAATGTGGTAGACACACGCGCACGACTTGCTCAAAACTTCCATTGGTAATTGTTTTTTTGGGCGCCCTCTCTAAGCGCAAAAGGATCCGTTAACCAAAGATGCGGATCTTGATGTGGGACCAAAAGCTACTATTACTGCTTTGAAGAAGCTAGATCCGGAGAATGTGACTAGTCTTCGTCAAGTTTATAGGCAGAGGCACAAACACCGGTCTACAAAGAGGGGTCCTAGAACGGACATTCAGGAGGTGTTGAGATTGATTGAATCCCATAATTATCTATGTTGGTCTAGAAAGATTCCGCAATCTGATGTCGTCAGTGATATCATGTGGGCTCATCCCACTTCTATAAAGTTGCTCGAGTTGTTTCCCAAAGTTATCATTCTTGACTCAACCTACAAGACCAACAGATATAATTTGCCTCTTCTACAGATTGTGGGAGTCACAAACACTGAGATAAGCTTCCACGTTGCATTTGCTTATATTGGGCAGGAGCTTGCTATTCATTTTTCTTGGGTATTGGAGCAGCTGCGAGGTATATGTGAGTTGCATTCTATTCATCCTCGAGTTTTCTTGATGATGCAGAGATCTCATTTGTATGTCCGCTATTCTTGATGTCTTTCCCTCTTTGCTACAAATTTATTGTGTCATTGGCATGTTACAAAAAATGTCAAAGCCAAGATTAAGGAGTTGGTTCACAAGGATAGACGGGAGGAGGTCGAAACTCTCGGCTATGGATTATTGATTCGTTGATGAGTCACACTATCTATCTAATCTGAAGTTTTTTGAGGCTGCTTGCTCTGATAAACCTGCTCTCATTAAATACGTGCACGACACATGGTTGACACCGCATAAGGAGCGATTTATCTCAGCATGGACTAACCGAGATCCCACACTTGGGGAATTGCACACGACCAGCGGTATTTATATCCGTTACTCGATTTTTTTGACACGTGGACATATTTTTTTCGTCGATTAAATTTCTTTAACACTTGTTTATTATTTATATCCGTTACTTGATTTTTTTGACACGTGGACATATTTTTTTCGTCGATTAAATTTCTTTAACACTTGTTTATTATTTATATCCGTTAATTGATTTTTTTGACACGTGGACATATATTTTTTAAATCGATTAAATTTCTTTAACACTTGTTTATTATTTATATCCGTTACTTGATTTTTTTTGACACGTGGACATATTTTTTTTCGTCGATTAAATTTCTTTAACACTTGTTTATTATTTATATCCGTTAATTGATTTTTTTTGACACGTGGACATATTTTTTTTCGTCGATTAAATTTCTTTAACACTTGTTTATTATTTATATCCGTTAATTGATTTTTTTTGACACGTGGACATATTTTTTTTCGTCGATTAAATTTCTTTAACACTTGTTTATTATTTCTATCCGTTACTCGATTTTTTTTTACACTTGTTTATTATTTCAGAGCGGAATCCTTGCATTGGTCTTTGAAAAGACAGTTGAAGACTTCAAAGGGTGATTTATCAAAATGTTTTGTATCTATTGATGACATGCTGGCAATACATTTTGATCAAATTATCGGGTCTTTTCAACGAAGTATCAACAGAATTGAAGTCAAGTCCAATATTCCACTGTTTAAAAATCTTCAAGGACTTGTTTCTTTATCTCTGCAGACCGAGACACATGGTTAAGGAGTTTGAAAGATCGAAATCTGGGGTTGGATACGACAAAGTGCGATGCCGGTGCATTCAAAGGAAGACACATCTACTTCCTTGTGCTTGTGAGATAGGTATTTTTCATGCTTCCGGTAATTCTATTCCGCTCAATGTTGTTGATGATCACTGGAAACATTTGAGCTTGGATGCAGTAGATGATAAATCCACTCAGGATAAATCATCTACTTGTGATATTTCTTACGATTCGATGCTATCGGGCGATTTGATAAAGTGAGTGAGGAGGAGAAATTTCTTATCAAGAGGCATTTGAATGAGATAGCTTTCCTTCTACTTCTTCTATGGTTGCACCTAAATCAAAAGTCGAGCGAAAGGTGCACCAAAGAAGAAAAAGGGAAATTTTTGATGCTAAGCGTGATCCTTCCGGGTGGGAGCACGTGGATGAGAGGGTAAAGCAGATCAAGAAACGGGGCTTCCAAAATTCCTACACAATGTCAACCAAATTATCTCGGGGTGCTTCTAGAGTATTATCACGCATAGTGAGACTAAAATCCACTTACCGTTTCTTCCAAAGACACGTGCGCAACTATGTTGAAAAAATTGTTGATGTTGAAGGTGACGTGAATCTGCGGTTTTAGAGCGATCGGGGTTGGACTTGACATGGGTGAGGACTCGGCCTCTCGATTAGGCAAGCTTTGATTCAGAAACAAAGGACGAGGAAACCTTGTATTCGGACATGTTTGGGAAGAACCGATCGTTAGAGCTTCGCAAAGCTTTAACTATTGAGTCATACGGACGTCACCGAGTCAAAGTGGTTTGATTTGCTCGAGATGGGGTATATGGTTGCAACCGGTATAATGTTGCATTGTTCGGGATTTTCTTTATCTATGAATTTCACTTATCCGCCTTTGAGAGGCACGCATGATTCATCTAAGTTGAAAATCATATCATGCGAACGAGCAAAATGTACCTTTGGTTGAATCTTTCAATCTCTCCCACTTGTCCATTGCCTCCTATTGCCCCACGGTGGTACCAAAGACTACTTACCGGAGTCTCGCTTCATGGTTGCATCCGTATGCTTGGACGTTTTACCCTATGGCGATCTATGTGTCCTCCCGCGCACCTCTCTCACTCACACCGATGCGTCTAGATGTATAGATTTAGCCGATGATTCTATTGACGACTTGTAGATAGATTCACACATTTTTTTGTATTACACGTGTATATATGATTATAGCGCGTTTTTGTAATTATACGCGTTTATTTTATCCAATATATGTACGCGTTTATTCAAATCACGAGATCGTAAATTATAAATCATTAATAAAATGTAATCATTAACCAAAAAAAGCCCATCATATATATCTCGTTTGGGGCATATATACGATGTGCATTTTTAACGCATCGTAAATAGGTTCCTCAGGCGTATATACGATTGACTTAAAACGCATCAATCGTATATACGCCCAACGAACATATCTACGATGTCAAAATTGTACCCATCGTATATAGGCTCCCAAAAAGATATATACGATGGGTGTAATTTTTTGAAAAAAACAGATTTTTTGAAGGGCATTTTGGGAATTACAGTGTGGGTGGGGGTGTTAGGGGAATGGGTGGGGGTACAAAAAAAAACACCCATTTTCAAATATAAATTCGGCCCATTGTGTTAAAATGTTAGACCATTACTTTTCTCACACCCCCTCCTACTAAAAAAAACACCCCATAACCCTGCGAAAAGACCAGAAGGGTCCGAGTGTTGTAATTTTTAACACACACTCCCGTTGTGTAAAAATTAATTGGTTCGGATGGATCCATCCGAACTAGTTCGAACACCACCATCCGAACAGCCCAACTCACAAAGAATCCGAACTAGTTCAGACACCACCATCCGAACAATCCAACTCACAAAGAATCCACTCAGAGCAGGGAATAATCCAAATGCCAAAACTACTAAGGCTCTGTTTGGCAAGTCATATCCGCTAGCTTATAGCGGATTTGACTAGCGGATTTGACTAGCTTGTAGCGGTTGGAAAAAATTTGATGTGTTTGGCAAGTAGTAGCGGATAGCGTTCTGGGGTAGCTTATAGCGTTTTTTGAAACGCTATTTCAAGTAGCGTTTGAGCTTATAGCGTCTCATCTTTTTAGTCACTTTTACCCTCCTTACTTTTATAATATTCCATCTTTATCCTTAATAAAGTAAAATAATTTTTTTTATATCCCTTAAAGCTTCACCTACTCCACCACACCACACGTTACCTATTTCTTTGTCTTTATTACTTTCTATATTTTTATGTTGCACCTTATGTTTTTTTTAATCATCGTCAGACCTTATGTTTTTTTTACCAACGTTAGACCTTATGTTTTTTTAACTTGTATGTTTTATTCTTTAATTTTCTATTTAAATATCTTAGACTATCATGAGTTTTAAGTAAAAAATAAATTAGAATTTCATATAAATATATAAATTAGATTATTAAGCAAAATAATATATACATATTTTATATTGATTAAATAAATTTAATTATTAATTAAATTTGTCATTTTACATTTATCATCTAGTTCAACCGCTAATTTTACCAAACACTTTATTCACCATCAATGAGCTTATCCGCTAAAAGTTATCCGCTATCAGCTAGCTTATCCGCTATCTGTTATAAGCTCATCCGCTAGCTTATCCGCTATCCGCTATTTTTTGTCAAACATAGCCTAAAATCTAATAATTTAACTTCGTTACCCACCACGAAAACATGAGAACTGAAAACCCTTGTATAGAAAAACACATCATGAATATGAAAAACTATATATCTACTTAGAAATTGAAAGTTACCTGAAGAGGAGAAGATGGTGGGGAGCATTTATATTCTCTTTTGAAAACAACCTGTGAGGGAAAGCTAAGCAGTTAAAGTGTGTAATGGGTTGGATTTTTTTCGTACCCCCTCATTCTCTCTCACACCTCATAAATACCATTTTGGACAAAAATACTCCTAATTTTACAAAAAAATTCAGAAATACCTACGCTTTTGGTGGGGGGTTTGTTGGATTTATGGATTTACCTCATAGATAGGTAAATCCGATTCACAATTTATGAACCGAATTTACCTGAATTTTTGGTAAATCCTGAAATCCAAAAACCCCCACTGGTTTCCCAGATTTACCTCATACGTAGGTAAATCTGGTTCATAAATTGTGAACCGGATTTACCTACCTATTAGGTAAATCCGGGAATCCCAAATCTGAGAAAGTTAATTTTTTTTTTTTAAAAAAAAACAGAGGGTATTTTTGGAAATTTTGGTAAAATGGGGGTGTGAAAGAGAAGGAGGGGGTCCCAAAAAAATACCCTAATGGGTTTTGGACTACAACATCTGAGATTGGTTGATGGGAGGTTTAAGAAAGAGCCACTTGGGAAAAATGGTTGTTAACAACATTGTTGGAGCTCACAAAGCTCCTATAGTAACTGAAATTCACGTTTTTTTTGACAAAAAAAATTCACGTTGTTGATGATGATGAATTAACGATGACGAGGCATTGGAATGAGATGAAAGGTGAATGTTGAGTCCATGAGATTTGGACTGTTCGGATGGCGGTGTCCGAACGGGTTCGGTTGCCCGCGTCCGAACCCGTAAAAAACGTTGCGTAGGGAGGGGTGTGGAAAAAGCAGTGGTCAAATGTTACTTAACCTTAGCAGTGGGCCTTCTTTTCAGCTTACAATTTGGCCATTGCTTTTCCCACACCCCCTCCTACTCTTTCACACCCCTTAACAAATTTTATTCCAAAAATAACCTCGCGTGAAACGCTGAGTTCACGTGTTTAAAGACTGTTCGAACGACCTTGTTCGAACACGTTCGAATGACCTCGTTCGAACAGGTGAAATTACGCACAAGAGGGTGTGAAGTCAATATTTAACACACTCGAACGATGTCGTTCGAACGGGTTCGAACAAGGTCATGCGAACATGCATGTTCGCATGACCTCACTCGAACAGGTGAAAAACGTCCAAAGAGAGTGTGAAGTCAAGATTTAACACACACGAACGATGTCATTCGAACAGGTGAAATTTCGTGAAAAAAAAGAGGTTTTGGCTGGCATTTTGGTCTTTTCACACCCATGTGGGGTGTGTTTTGAGTAAAAGGGGGCGTGGGAAAAGCAATAGCCTACAATTTTACTCCGTGTTTTCACGATTATGATGATTTCTATATACACCCGTATTATTTGATGCTACAACCAATTTCTCCACCTTTTTTTTATGAAATATCCTCACCCCATTAAACCAATAGAACTTTAGGGTATGTTTGGATGGAGGATTTAGGAGGGGAGGGGAGGGCTTGATTTTCAATTCCAATTTGAGGAAGTTATAAAATGTTTTTAAGCAAAAATGAAATGTCATTAACAATATTTTATCATTATCTATCATGTTATTATTTCAAATTTTTAAAATATCAAATAGATATTAAAATATAGACCAAGCCCTCCACTCCAAAACCCTCCCAAATCCCCCTCCCAAACATACCCTTAAGTGGTGGTTTCTTCCCTCATTGGTGATGATATTGGTAATATGGAAGGTAGTCTCCTTTTGCACATAAGGAAGCTACTTCGACTTGATTGTATTGGAAGTGAATGGGCTGCAGTTTCTTGATGATCCCTCTGCCATTATTTTGTAGTTGTTGCATGTTGATTGTATTGGAGTCTTTACTCCTAGACAGTAAAGACTCCAATACAATTGCAGCCCATTCACTGCCAATACAATCAAGTCTCAGTTTATATAGGCTAAATAGGCTAAATTGCATTTTTGGCCTTTTATCTTTGATCAAAGTTTCAGTTTGGTCCTTTATGTTTAAAATCTGTGTCAAAGTATCATTTATGTTTGAATATATTTCAGTTTGGTCTTTCAATTGGTGTGATATGTTTCAGTTGGTCCTATAAAACAAAAACACAGAAACGAAGAGCACTATGAATGTCTTCAAGCACCAAGAACACTTCAATTTCTTGTTTCTTGATCAACTTATGCAATCGTGATCAAATTGAATGAAACTAGATTCTAAGTTGAATAAAATTTTGCAAGTAATTCAACAGAACCAAAATTAAGCTCAGAAAAGTGTTTATATGCAAAATTACTTCTGGAATGAAAAAATTGAAGAGGAAGACGAGTTGATTGCAATTGGTTTCAAACCTTTTGCTATAATTCAATTTATACACTTAATTTGAATTTAACGCATTCGGTTGAGAAATGAGCAAATAAGAGCCAAAACACGATTTATAGATGTGAGTTGCTTCTTGATAGTGTTTGCATTTAATTGCATTTCTGAATAATATGTTTGTCATATTTTGATTATTTGTTGAATTTCAAGCATTTTAGGCTCAAGATTCGTTCAACTTTGTAGTGCTCTATAGGAAAGTCACCATTGTTGAGATTGAAAGTTTATTAAACTTCGAGTTCAAGCTTTCGGTTCCATAAGTGATTTTGCGATAAACACTTTTTTGAGCTTAATTTTAGTTCTATTGAATTCATTGCAAAATTTTATTCAAGTCTTTTTTGGTTACCGTTTTACTGGTGTGCAGTATTCACTAGTTTTGCCAGTGACTAATTTACATTGGGGTACTTGATTGGCCACATGTATCGCCTTTGCCAGTCCGTGTGGTTTTCCCCTCCCAACAAAGTCTTTGCCACACCCAAAATTCTAACTCAAGAGCTTGGGGTGGTATTCAAGCCTAGTTACCACTCGAACCAACCCATATTGGTGAAATTTTATTCAAGTCAGAGTTCGGTTTCATTAAATTTGGTCACGTATTACATGAGTTATTCACGTAATTGAAGTGTTCCTGGTGTTCTTGAAAACATTCAGTGTTCTTCATTTTTCTGTGTTTTTGTTTTGGAGGACCAAACTGAAACATATTATACCAATTGAAGGACGGAACTGAAACATATCAAACATAAATGACCACTATGACACAGATTTGAAATATAAATGATCAAATTGAGGAAAAAAATAGAAGACCAATTTAAAACTTTGGTCAAAGATAAATGACCAAAAATACAATTTATAGCCTAAAATACAAACCTGACCATCGAATCATTTGATATGATTTTCACGATGATGTATTAAAACTACAAATAATTTGAACACTTATAGATATATTATCTAACATACAACATTTACTTGTACTTCAAAGTTCAAAAAATATTTCATCCACTAAAATAAAACAGTGCGATGTACTGTCAATTTATTTCCTTATATATACACGAAACTTTACATGTTTGATCTACTTTATACTTTATATGAGGTTTAAATTCAACGGCCAGATTGGTGAAATTCATATTTTATACAAATTATTAATTGATGTAACTATTAAAATCAGATTCAGATTGACAACTTTACATATAATGCAAATTTTATCATCATGTAGTATGGTGCAAAAGCATATAGAATTTTCTCTCCCAACATCCGTAACTCTTATGAGTTTAGGTCTCCGTTTGGATAAACAACTTAATTAAATGTTTATGACATAAGCGTTTATCGTATAAGAGCTTATGCATAAGCTAATTTTATAAAACAAGATAAAATAATGTTAAACTATTTTTCTATAAATTAAAAGCTGTTTTCATAAGCTATCCCGAAGAGCTTATGGGAATTAGCTGAAAATAACTTATGAACATGTCATAAATTGTTTCATAAATTCTCTCAAACAGTCTCACAAATATTTATGTCAGTAAATAAATTCAAATAAACCGATCAAAATGGGCCCTCACGGAGAGGAAGATGGGGACTTTCAAAGCTATAGGAGTGTGGGAGCTACACTGAAAGTAAGGTTTCTATCAAATAATGTACACAAATTTTACTGGTGAGACTATTATACACCATAAGTGTCTTATATGCAAAGTTGGTTGGGCAGTTGGCCAACTAGTAATTGTTTAATTTATGAAGGGGTGTATTAGTTGTTGGTGTGTTTTTTGGTATAAACTGAATATCCTCCGTGCGTAATCGTAGAGATTAATTTCTCTAGTCGGGTAGAACTATAGTGGGCGACAAAGCTCTCACTCAAGAGATTTAATATTGTTGCATACCCAAGTTTAGTTTCGAACTCAGAACCTTAGCTAAGCTGGAAGAGACTCGTACCATCTCATCCAAGTGCTATTGGGTATTAGTTGTCGGTCATGACGTGTGGATAAGCATAGTTGTCCCAAACAATTTAGAGGACCTCTTCAAATCTTAAAAATGGGGCACTTAATTATACTTTTTTCATATACTATTTTTTTCCATGACTCATACTAATTTTTTCATGAATCATATCTAAAAAAATGTCTAAGCACTAAATCATCTCAAAACACACTACTTAACAACGCACTTTACGTATTTTTTCACGTTTCTTTACCAAACCGGTCATTGAGGAAGGAACATTGCGTATCTGAACACTTGAAATTTTTCTAAACTCTAAATTACCCAAAAACATACTACTCAGCATCACACTTAATATTTTTTGTCACGAAATTATATTTTTAATTTTTTTACCAAAATGATTAATGAGGAAGAAACTTTACGTACTTGAATACTTAGAAATTTTTCTAAACTCTGAATAAGTACTTTATGCTCAACCTAACATTTTACAAATTTTGTCACGAAATTAATTTCTTTTTTCACCAAATTGGTTATCGAGGAAGAAACTTTGCGTATTTGAACACTTAAAAAAAATTTCCGAACTCTAAAATACTCCAAAACATACCGCTCAACATCACACTTTACATATTTTGTCACAAAATTAAATTATTTTTCACCAACCCAATTATAACAAATAAACATCGTGTATTTGAATATCTAATTTTTTTCTTAATCTAAAATACTCTCTTGGGGAACCTAAAAAAATTAATTTTAAGCCGACCTTGTGCGGTAACACGCCTTAAGGGCCGGCCATGTGGATAAGTAATATGAATATTGTTTGATTGGGAGGCAGTGTCGTAATATCTTATTGTCTTGGTGTGGGGATATGCCAGTACCATTACAATTACTAGTATATTTTTTCTCGGTTTTATATTAAAAATATTTTTTAAAAAAATATACAATACCTGTGTTTCACGATACATATTATTATTTTTAAATAATTTTATTTTATTTTATTTTATTTATTGCTTTCAAAGTCCGATGTACTAAACTTTAAGCTTGGGTGCAAGTGGTTAATGCACTCCATCTAAAGGGGCGGATTAAATTTAGTAGACTCAGTTCGATCCCGGATGGAACAAATGGAGCCAGACTTTACTTACTTCCTGAACTCCGGATTATTGAGCGCTTCTTCCCGGACACCTGGAGTGGGGTCAAAGACCCCTAGACCAAAAAAAGGTCCGATGTACTAACATTAACTTTTGTTTTACTAATAATACATTATTAATTAATATATTTAACTATTTATTGCTGAGAGAGAAATATGCAAAATGAAATAATAAATAGTTAAGTGTAATTCTAAGAAAAAGATAAAAACTTCCAACAAAATTAACCACATTTATTATTCTTCTTGATATGAATAAATAAAAGTACCTGCTGCAAATTGATCTCGCTTCTTCTTCCTCAACAGCTTTCGGCCAGTAGGTTGCAGACAAGATAGGAAGTGGAGCGACAGTGGACTTTTGGAATGAGGTGTGGCCGGACACCTCACTCTTCTCTCGGCTCTTTCCTTCTCTTTATGCGGGGCGTGATCCCAATAGGTCGGTTGTGCAGGACTTTGGTGATTGGATGGATGGAATGTGGCGATGGAATGAGCCTTGGTTATCTTCTCAATTTGGTATCCATCAAACAGAGGCCGGTGATCTTCAACAAATTCTAGCTCCAGTGACTCTTACTCAGGGGGAATCGGATAGATGGGTTTGGAAACTTGAGGCTTCTAAAAATTTCTCTGTTCGTTCTTTTTATAATATGCAGTTACGGGTGGATATGGTTGGTGATCAACACGAATTGTTTAAATTGTTCGAGAAATTTTGGAGATGTATCACTCCCTCGAAGGTCATTGTTTTTGGTTGGCGTTTACCTAGGGACGCTTTGCCAACCCGTGATAATTTGCACCATCGGCAAGTTCTTGCCTCCGATGAAGATGCAATTTGTCCCTTTTGTTGGCTGCACATTGAAACGCAGCACCACCTCTTCTTGAGTTGCTCTTTTGCTTCGGAGATTTGGAATCGAGTTTGTGGTTGGCTTCAGATAAATCATGTTGGGAACAATAGTTTGTTTGACCATTGTCTGTGCTGGGGGAAGTTGACTATAGGAAGGAAGGCGAGGAGAACAAAATATTTAATTTGGTTGACTACTTGTTGGAGTATTTGGTTGGCTAGGAATACTCTCATCTTCAAGACCGTGGACCCTGACATTGACTCCATTATCTCTCGCATCAAGTATTTAACTTGGAGTTGGTTGGTTTATAGATCATCTTGTAATTTAAATTTTGATGTCTCTGCCTGGTGGCTTGATCCCCTCTAATGCTTAAACAATGTGTAATCTAGATGGGGAGAAACACTGAGTTAGGTAGATTTTCCTCACTGTAGTGCAGTTTGTGCGAGGTACTCTTTTTCCTGCCCGAGTCTTTTCCAATGGGTTTTGGCTCAGGGATGTTTTGAGGAGGCCCTCCCCCTTTCCTGTTTTCCATTGTAAGGGTTGAGCACCCATTGTGCTCCCTTCAATGAAATCATTGCTTATCTAAAAAGAAAGTAAATTATTCTTCCTTCTTCTTAGAGATGGGGAAATTACACTTTCCTCCCCTCTTGTTTTAAGACACACATCACACTCCCCTTAACAATTAAAATATAATATTATTTTCATCCTTTGTATTTACTTTCCATTAACTTTCAAATAAACTCAATTACACATCTTTTTATTATCAAAACAATCTTTCCAGGTCTTCATAAAAAATAAAAACCCTTTTCAAGAAGACGAGACTCCATCTCTTTTACT
This sequence comes from Oxytropis ochrocephala, assembly GCA_020916435.1. Taxonomy (NCBI): domain Eukaryota; kingdom Viridiplantae; phylum Streptophyta; class Magnoliopsida; order Fabales; family Fabaceae; genus Oxytropis; species Oxytropis ochrocephala. The sequence goes on from CM037090.1 coordinate 11,161,579, forward strand.
ATCATTTCTTTGTGTGGATCCTCTTCTACAATTTTATAAATGGATCTATACTTGACTTTCCTTGTATATTTGATTTCTTTTAAGCTCACTATGAACTGAATCTTTTAAGGTAGGGTGTAATGGCTCGTAATCAATCTTGTAGAGTTGTAGGTGATATAAATTAAACATTTTTATTCAAGTGTGTTATGCTAAATGTTTTGGGTCAATATTTGGGTATTTTAGATAGTTTGTACTTGGGAACAAAAGATAATTATACCGTAGTTTAGTAAGGGACGAAAATTTATGTTTTATTTTAGTCTCTTACCCCGTCTTTTGTCCAATACCATGACTAAACTTTAAAACAAATAGAGCATAAGTAGAATTGCCTTGTTACATTTTTGGCAAATCAAATACACACTCAAAATTGAATTATATTACATTTGATCAACTTTATAAGAGACAAATTATTACATTTTAGGCTCATTGAATAAATGATGCATTTAGTCTATAATATAGACTGGATACATCTTTTATTCAATGAACCTAACTAGAAAATGGTTTATCTCTTATAAAATGGGCCGAAAAGTTAAAAGTTAAAGATTAATGTATTTTAGTATTTTTTTTTATCAAAAAAAAGTATTTTAGTATTTCACTACACGTATCCAAACCCAAATACTAGTATGTCTTTGCTAGGATATTACAAACTAAACTAGTAGGATACCCGTGCATACGCACGAGTGTTGTCATATTCTTTTTATGATTGAACTTAGATAGTATTTAAATAGTTTGAACATTACCCCGTTAAAATAAAGACAAATTTAAAGTAAAAGTTATAATATAATTATCAATGGCAAATATTAATCCCGTGTTTTTTTTATATATCACTGCAGTTATTCCATGTTTTTTTATATATCAGTGTAGTTATCTCGTAGTTGCAATTGATTATTTTAGTTGATTAGTAGATTATAGTATATAATAAAAGTGACATAGTAAATTATCAATAAAAATATTTGTTTTATATATTAATTAGTAGTTTAAATAGCCATTAAGTCTTATTGTTTTTATTATATAGTAGGTTTGTAGTAGTCTTCAAAAATTATAATTATCAATGGCAGATATTAATCTCTTGATTTTCTATATATCACTGCAATTATCCCGTGATTTTTTTATATACCAGTGTGCGCAGTTATCTCGTAGTTTCAATTGATTATTTTAGTTGAATAATATGTTATAGTAGATAGTAAAATAGAGATAATAGATTATCAATAAGATATATTTGTTTTAAATATTAATCAGTAGTTTAAATAGTCGATAAATTTTCTTGTTTTTCTAGACAGTATGTTTATAGTAGTCTTCAAAAAATTTAAATATCAATGACAAATATTAATCTTGTGTTATTTTATATACCAATGTAGTTATCATGTTTTTTATATATCATTGCAGTTATCTTGTAGTTTCGATTGATTATTTTAGTTGATTAGTAGATTATATTAGATAGTAAAATATAGATAGTAGGTTATCAATAATAGGTGATAGTAGATTATCAATAAATGTGTAAACAAATGTCAAAGAGAAAAAAGAAGATGATTTTAGTAAAGTAGTGTTTGTATAAATTTACAAATTTAGTTAAATAAACTAAAGTGAGATAAGAGAAAAAGAATAATTGTTTATTTGGTAAATAAAAGTAAAGTAAAAAAAAAAATGTAAGAGAAAAGTGAAAAGGATGAAAGAGAGTGTAAGAAAAAAGAGATAAAAAGAAGAAAGAGAGTGTAAGAGAAAAGTGAAAAGTAAGAAAGAGAGTGTAAGAAGAAATAGATAAAAATGAAGAAAGAGAGTGTAATAAAAAAGTGAGAAGGAGGAAAGAGAGAAAAATAAATTAGACCAATTTGACCCTAATGAATTGAGGTGTCAAGGTTCCCAAGTGAGTCATTTAGTATTTTCATATGTGGTAGATTTGTTTAGATATAGTGTAGATTAGCACAATTAGTTCCAACTTGAATAATTTATAATAGTTTAATCACAATCAGAAAATAGAACTAATTGTTACTAACATGACATAACACAAGTGGTAAATACTTGGACTCCTTAACTATTTAGTCATGGGTTTGATCCCTGACATGGTGGAAGAGATCAATCCCTTAAACGGATCTCAGTAACTCGGAGAATTAGTCTCTGCAGTTGCACACGCAGATGATACCATGGCTTAATCAAAACAAAGAATAGAACTAATTGTCACATGTGACTAAGGGACATAATTAAATAATGACCTTAATCTGTCCCTAAGTTTTTGATCAAATATATTCTTTAAGCCATAACTCATCATTATGAACCCGAACAAATTGGGTTGGACAAGCTCCCTAATAATAACATCTCAATGTATATACAGTATGAAAATGAATACAGTTTCATATATATATATATATATATATATATATATATATATATATATATATATATATATATCTATACATTTACATCCAGAGGTAGTCTCCATGTCAGCTCTGCCAGCTCATTTCCCTCCAATTTTTCAGCCACTCACTAGCCGCCACGTGTCTTCCTTCTACTTCTCCCATGTGAATTTCTCTTTTTCTTGCTGCCACTCCCACTTGACTGAAAAGACTTCACTCTGAACAAATTGAAGAGTGCAGAGAAAACAAAACAATTCACACACTCAATCTCTCTCCCCCACTCCTCCTCCCTCACTTCATCCAAACCCATACCTTCACCATTTGCTTTCTTCCTCAATCTCCATCGCCGCTTCCTAACCTCTTAAGAGAGAGAAAATGATTTTCATCAATTTAAGGAGAGATTGAGAGGGATTTCCGAAGATGAGAGAGAGAGAGAGATAAAGTCACGATCAGGATGAAAGGAAAGAAGAAGACGAAGAACACCGGAAGAGGGAGGGCTAATGCGGTGGTGACCGGCATAAGGTTTAGCGACTCCGGTGAAGATGTGTGGCGCTGTTACGGCGGCAGAGTGGTTCGTGGCGTCGCTTTTTCTTTGCCGGCACGGGCGGGGGAGGATGCGCACGACGAGGGAGAGTCGACGGCGTTGCGGCGGTTTGAGGTGGACGGTCACCGTCTACGGTTGCCAGAGCTAACAAGTGCGATTCTGTACATATTTTTTAGAAATTTCCTCTTCTTCTGCTCTTAATCCTATTCTGCTATTGTTAATAATTTTTCTTTGATATTTTCAGAAAAATAATAATTCTTTTTTGATCTGATGAAGAAGATGAAAGGGTTTGTAGTTTCTATGGAGCCTCTTCAAGATGTGTATATGGATCAGAAAACCAGATTGAGACACCAAAGTCTCTTACATGACTATATGAAGACCTTCATCAGGTAACTATAACCCTTTTTCTCTCTTTTGTCAAAGATTCAATTTTTCTTTCATGGGTTTCTCTGGATCTGGTTTTTTCTTTCTTTCTTTGTGCCTTTTGGTTTTTGATTTAGATTTATTAAACCCCCTTTCCATTCTTCTCAACTTCCTTGCTTTTCCCTTTCTAGGTTTTAGTTTTCTAATTTTTAGTTTTTATTCTAATTAGGGATTTGTGTAGTTTAGGTTGGTATTATTTGGAATTTTGGTTGTTCTTTTGATTTCTAAATTAGCTTGGTTTGTTCAAACTTCTGATTCTAATTAGATTGGTTATTGTTGTTGATTATATTTTTGTAACTTTTTTAATGAATATAGCAAGTGGAAAAGCAATTTCCTTTATTAAAGAAGTATTTTTTTAATAGCTTCTAAGTGTGATTGTTGGTCCCTGTATGTGGTGAAATTCCTTTCCATTTAAGTTGGCTATCTTTGTGATTTGATTTTTGTTGGTTTTGGTCTTTAAAGATTTAAGAGTAATGAAACTATGAGATTGTCATAGATGTGTGATGTGAGTGAGTAGTGGTAGCTTGAAAGCTGATTTTTGCATTGAATGTGTTGTTTTAGGGACGCCCAAAGGAGTAACTCCTAAGTTCGATTTGAAGCCTCTTGTGCAAGGTCATGTCGAACTTACGGGAATTGAGGTTTGTCTACTTAACTTTGTTATGTTTAGGTGTTCTCTCCAACCCTTACGGATTTACTTTATATTGTTGATCTCATTTTCTCTTGATTATAGGTTATTATGGCTAATGATTCTATTGGTGTGGAAGTTGAGAGTTTGGTTGCACAACTTCCGGAAGGTGGTGTTTTGCTTCTAGAGAATGTGAGGTTCTACAAGGAGGAAGAGAAGAATGATTCGAGTTTGCAAAGAAGTTAGCTTCCCTTGCGATCTCTATGTGAATGATGCTTTTGGCACGCCTGAGTCGACGCGCCCACGAAGGCGTGGCTAAATTCTTGAAGCCCTCTGTTGCTGGATTCAATTAAATTATATGCAGAAGGTATGTAGGAAGAAATTAAAATTCAATTATATATCATGTAAATAATTTGTTGTCCATTGTCCTTAAACTTTGACAATTTATTGATTATCGTATTTAATCGCATTAATGCGGTATTCATCCATTAAGTGTCACTCTTTTGTTTGTCAAAAAGATTATGTCCTTTCTTTCTTGCATTATATATAATATTTAGTTTCTCTTCTGTTTCGTTATTTTCCCTGCTAATGTAACTTACTCACCAAAACAATTAGCTGTAATCTAATATCATGTGTACCTAAAAATTACAGGCTCCTCAAAACTTTATAAATCTATCGTATTCCTATAGATTGATATTACATTTGGTGATTAAATCTTAGATACTGGTAAGAACAACTGCCTTCAAACAATGATTTGAGCTTATGTGGTTTTAATCCGATTCAGTTGTAAATAGTAAGATACTAATGTTTATGATTTGATGAAATTCACAGTTTGACAAATACTTGTAAAGTTTGGGATTCTCTTGGAAGCAGTTCAAGTGCTCAGCGATCTGAACCTTTCGATTAAGAAAGCTTACGTTTCCTCTGATGGAAAGTGGTTCATGGATGGTAAGCTAATTTTCCATTCTCTTTCGTTCCTATGATAACTTTGATTCACTAAACCCTCTTTGATCTTCAATTTACAGTTTTCTATGTTACTGATCAAAACGGAAACAAGCTAACGGATGAGAGTGTATTAATATAATTATAATTCAATAGTGTTTTTAAAGTTCTAATTTAATTTTCAATATATTACTATTTACAATTGATTCACCAATAACGCTCTTAATTCTTTGTTAATGTTATTTCAGTCACTTGGTAGCATTCACAATGTAAGAACCGATCACAAAAGCGGTCAACATCTCTGTTGGTGTGAGAGTGGCGATCGTCTCACCAGAGCTTCCAAGGTTTTATTTTTATTCATTTTATTTTTTCCTTATTTTCATCTCACTGTTTAATATAAGATTCTCTTTTTCTATTTTACGGTGTGTTGAACAAATTCAATGGCCAAACTCCAGTATTTTCCAAAGGTTTTTTTTAATCATTTTATGTATTATTATTTTTTTTGCTTTAGTTGCTTGCTTAAAAATAGGTGTAAACAATGGCTCTGTTATGCTTTTATTTGGTTTTATTTTTTTATTGGTTTTTTGAAAGGTATTATAGATTTTTCAAATTGGTGATTGGAAGGTATATTATGGGGTATTAAATAATGGTTTTGCTTTGGTTTCTTGATTTTGCCAAACAAGTTTCAAATTGTTTGAACTATTATTATTCTGTTAAAGTCATTTCCAAAATCTGCTAATCACAGGTAACCTGCACACGATTAATGTTGTTGTTATTGTTTGGTTTGATGAATATGCTTAATGGTGGTTTGTCTTGTGATTTGGATATCCAGTCATGTTAATGATATATAAAGGCATATAGAACATTAATCTTAATTTTAGAGCATTTGTATGTGATTGGGATTAGGAATAGGATAATTGATATGAGTCATATGACTGCTCATAAGTTGAGGAACTCAATCAACATCTGTTCCAAATGCAAAAAAAATTATTTATCTTTTTTGGGTTTTGAATGTTGCAGCTTGAGTTTATTCAAGAAACAAAATGCAGAGAAGAAGGTAATAAAAAAGTGCACCATCAGTTAATATAGAATATGTATGTGCACTGCATTATGATTGGGATGCAGAAAATGTCACTGGAACTAGAGAGTAGCACTGAATGTGTAGACTTTTATAGGTGATTTGATTTCCTTTTTATTCTTATCTTTTTGGGTTCTCATTTAAGTTAAATAGCCCTGGTTGAATTATGCAAGTGCTGATTTTATGTTATATTTATTTCTGGCAGTATGAAAAAGATGCTTCAATCTTTGTTATTTGTAATCCTGGAATTTTTTTATAGTTTGTACGGTCATTTTCATTAATTTTGAGTTGGTGGGAGCATAAATTCGTGAGGCACATGTTTTTGTATTTTTATTGGTTTTGTTTTATTCTGTTGTTACCTCTGTTGTCATGCAAATTTGTTGATATTGCATTTTTTCCACCAATTGGAATATGTTATGTTCCTTAATTGTTTTTCTTCTATGATCTAATTACAGCATGCTAGCAATTTCTAATGCTACAAAATTATTTTTTAATGCTTCAGGAATGGGATTGAGAACTTGACTTTGCTATGGTTGATGAAGATTTTAAGAAGTTTGGGGGTAAATGGTCTATAAAATCTGGAACAATGTAGAATCTATACTTCCAATAGCATGTTATATTATCCATACTATGTATTCATGCACTATGCAGAAGCTTTGCTATCCTTATTTATTTAGTGTCTTAGTTTAACTATCTTGACTATCTTCAATTGTGTTTTTTTTGCAGGTCATCATCAACTAATTTATCTTATGAGGTTAATGTCATACCAAGAAGAGATGACTTTGTAGCTTAGTGTTTGTGACAAATTACTCTTTGTTTTCTGGTATTCATCTTCCCTCTTTTGTTTATGTTATGATTTTAGCTGTTGGTTTTTTACAGATATCGATGGCTCCGTTAATTGGGGGTTGTGCCTCACACAAGAATCACAATTCAGATTCTTTCCCAAGGAATGCATGATATGATCCTTGAGCCCCTTGATATTCAAAAGGATGGTATCTCCTCTAATGATAAATATATCAAGCTAGATATATTTTATGATAAGGAACTTGAAAAATTATGGTGACGAGAGAAAAATGTGAAGGCATTTCCCCATTTTCCTAACTTGAAACTATTTTTGATTAACCTAAAAATGGAAAAGAATAAAATAGAGATTATCCACTTTTCATGTTCATATATTGAGGGATTTTGGGCTATTCTGCCCAGCTTCCATTGCCTCGGGTGAGTTGATTCATTGAGCTGAGTTCACTTGCAAAAAAAGTTTGAGTTTTTTGAGCTTTTATTCCTCTTTTGGATTTTGTATTTTTATGATGATTTTTTTTATCATTAGATTAAGTTTCAATTTTGCGTTTGAGTTTGCAGTTTGAAGATTTGTCATAACCCCTTATGTCCAGTTCTTTGAATTTGATGCGGGATCATCACCGTGGACTTGGCAAGTAGTGTTACATCCATTATTTAAAGGTTTTGAGGTTTTTAATTAGTGAAAATCAAAATACTACTCTTGATTCATGAAACATGAACTCTTAGGGTGAGTTTTCTTGTTTGGTAATTGTGATTTTAGATCATAGATTTCATAATTTGGGTTTTGACATGCTTAGTGGTTTGTTGAGGATTTCAACGTTTGCTATATTTTCTTTGACTCTTATTGTTTGCTCATAATCCAACCAATATGATGTGAAAACAAGTAACATTCCTTTTTCTCGCACTTTGATTTTCTATTTTCTTGAGTGCTACTAGATTAATTATGATTTGAGTTTGTGTAGGATCCCAACTCTGGTTTTCCTTTTATGCACACAACACAACCGACGCATTGACAAAATTTACTTCACAAGTTTGAGGAAAAGAAGGCTACCTTTCTGATAATGTTAGAAGCTAACCCCTATGAAATGATGAATCTAAAGTCATTGGTTGATTTTCAAGTTGTCTTACTTTAAATTCCCATTAGGTGATGGTGTTTGCATTGTTGTTATCGAGTTCTTTTGTGGGTCTTTCTATTATTAAGTATGCTATGCTGTAGTCCTCTATTTTTGTTCTTAGTCAAACTAAAATTGTTTATCTCGCCATAATTCTTTAGTTTATTATTGATTTCATTTATTTGCACCTTTGCCATGATGTTTGCATCCTGTATTAGAGTTTGACTTATCCAATATCCCACAATTCTTCCCCACCTTCATTTACCCTTTGAAGTCAATTCCATCAGTCTATTCTAATATTTTCCGCTCTATTTCACATGGGCAGTCAACTGTGTACTGAAATCATATTGTCTCTAACTTACCTATGGATGATGACTTTATTGTTTTCAAACTATCCATTGCAACCATTCATGTATTTAAGACAATTTTGCTTCATGTTGTTTAATGTATTCTTTTCTATTTTATTTAATTTGAGGCTGCCATCTTCTAATCAATTTTGAACTGAACTCTCTACTAAGCTGCTAATTGTGCTTAAACAATTAATGGACATGGAACTCAATTAAAAGAGAGCATTGTGCAAATCTATTATCCCATGAATTTATTGTACTCGTGAGTATAGTACTTAATTACTCTATTCTAATGCCTGGGAAGAAGTCTGCAGCATGCATTTTTTTGTTTCGACTACCCATTGCATAATCTCAATGTTAGTGTTTATCTTTTCAAGTCAAATGTGATTCATTTACATCAATTTATCTGATTCATTAGGTAGAAATATTATATATTTGACAAATTAGTTCATATAAGACTTCAGAAAAGATTAAGTATGATTATCCTCAAGATTAAAACTCTCTAGAGGTTCAATGCAAATTTTTTTCACAACGTGTTTTGGCCTATTTCTCATGTTGCTACACCTTTTTGTACTCTATATGACATTCTTTGTTTTTCTCCCTTTATATATGGGTTGCTTCATTATTTGTCACCTTACGGTTGATATTGTTGGATTTTTAAGAATGCCAATTTACCATATTTGCTTTTATTTGTGTTTGTGCTTCTTTGTTGTGGCTCCTTAATTCTAAGATATATAGCAATTTCATAGCTTGCTATGGATTAAATAGTGTCATATATGCGCATGAGAAGTGGATCAGTTTTTTTGTATTCATACCATGTTCTTAATCACAATCCGAGTTTATTTAATATAAAACACTAAGTAGAATTACAAAAGCTATTTTATACTTATTTTTTGTGTCAATTTTGTATTAGATGGATCACACCACCTTATATATATATATATACATATATAAATAACAAGCTACTTATATAGCTTTATCATCCACTTCACAGCAGTTCAGCTTCAAGGTTTGGATGATATGAGAACACCAAACAGTACTGGTGAAACTGGTTTGAAGAAGGGGCCTTGGAGCCAAGAAGAGGATAAAATATTAGTCAATCACATTCAAAAACATGGCCATGGAAGTTGAGGAACTTTTCCAAAGCTTTGCAGGATTGAACAGGTGTGGCAAGAGTTGGAGATTAAGATGGACTATTTATCTAAGGCCTAATATCCGAAGAGGAAATTTCTCTGATCATGAACAACAACTTATCATCAATTTACATGTAGTTCTCTACTTTTTGTTTATGAAATGAAATGGAAAGAACCAAATTATGGTGAGTTAGTCACCTCCTTCTCCCCTTAATTCTCTGTCTTAGCTTCTGTTTTTGTCTTTCAATTATTTGATGGCTGAAAAACAATTTGATGCAAGAATTAGCTATCATAGTGTGGAGCAATAGGTTGTTCTCTCTTGATTTCTTTTTTTTCTTTTATATTACATGTTATACCATTAATTTGAATGTTTGTTTCTCTTTGTTTGCATTCGAGGTTGTTTAAAATTCCTGGATTTTACAACGCATCCCAAGATGTTCTCCCTTCTACTATTGTGTTGGAGACAATTACTGGTTCCAGATTCGAGGCTATTATTATTGTTAAAGCTGGTGGTCAGGAATGGTTGAATTTTGTGAAAGAACAAGATTTGAAGATAGGCGATATTCTGAAGATGGAAATTAGGGGCTCACCGCTAATTATTTTTGTTGATGTTGTAAGGGTTTAATGTGTAGTCTCTATCTTGCCCTCCAAACAACTATTGTCATCTTTGCCCTTTCTTTTCATTTTGTAAACTTGCACAAACTTTGGCACTTAAACTTTGTCTTTAATATAACCTAAAGCATTGTCTCTTCCTTCCATAGAACCTGAAGCATTGGCCCCGTCCATCGGACGGGTCATCGCACTAGTATATATAAATTCGGAGTTGGATGAATCATTATTTTGTACAATCATATATTTATCAAAGTAAAGGTGAAGAACAAAATTATTTATAGATATGTAGAATTTTAATGCAAGTGTTATTAAAAAAAATATCATGTGTATATATTAAATCCTTATTTATAATAAGTATATCGACTTTTAGAGGAGTTTTTGGTGGGAAATATATTTTTCCACCATTTACCAATATACCTCTAATTTTGTATCTCACTGTTTACCAATATATCCCCACTCTATATTTTTGGACTGACATACCCCTGACAATTTTTTTTTTGTCCAACACTTTTTTTTATTATCAAAATGTACCTCTCATTTTGTACCCCACTGTTTACCAATATACCCCCACTCTATATTTTTGGACCGACATACCTCTGACAATTTTTTTTTTGTCCAACACTCTTTTTTTTATCCACTTTTGGTGGGAAAATTTTATTCCCACCATTTACCAATATACCCTCATTTTGTACCCCACTCCAATATACTCCCCACTCTATATTTTTGGACCGACATACCCCTGACAAGTTTTTTTTGTCCAACACTCTTTTTTTTTATCCACTTTTGGTGGGAAAATTTTATTCCCACCATTTACCAATATACCCCTCATTCTGTACCCCACTCCAATATACCCCCACTCTATATTTTTGGACCGACATACCCCCGACAAATTTTTTTTTTGTCCGACACACTTTTTTTTATCCACTTTTGGTGGGAAAATTGTATTCCCACCATTTACCAATATACCCCTCATTTGTACCCCACTGTTTACCAATATACCCCCACTCTATATTTTTGGACCGACATACTCCCACTCTATATTTTGTACCCCACCATTTACCAATATACCCCTCATTTTGTACCTCACTATTTACCAAAACCCCCCACTCTATATTTTTGGATTGACATACCCCTGACAAATTTTTTTTGTCCAAGACTTTTTTTTAATTATCAATAGCCACTTTTTGTGGGAAATTTTTTTTCCACCATTTACCAATATACCCCTCATTTTGTACCCCACTGTTTACCAATATATCCTCACTCTATATTTTTGGACCGACATACCCCTGACAATTTTTTTTTGTCCAACACTTTTTTTTATTATCATAATGTACTCCTCATTTTGTACCCCACTGTTTACCAATATACCCCCACTCTATATTTTTGGACCGACATACCCCTGACAATTTTTTTTTGTCCAACACTTTTTTTTAACAGTTTACCAATATACCCCCACTCTATATTTTTGGACGGACATACCCTTGACAAAAATTGAACCAATCTGATTTATGTTTGTAATAGGTAAATACAATTTATATTTTTTCAGGTCGTATTTACCTATATACGATTTCACTGACGAAAACCAAATAAATTTAAAAAAAAAGAATCCTATTTATCTTAGAATATGGTAAATACGATGCGATTTTTTATGGTTTTTTTGTCCAACACTCTTTTTTTTAACTGTTTACCAATATACCCCCACTCTATATTTTTGGACGGACATACCCTTGACAAAAATTGAACCAATCTAATTTATGTTTGTAATAGGTAAATACAATTTATATTTTTTCAGATCGTATTTACCTATTTTCACTGACGAAAACCAAATAAATTTAAAAAAAAAGAATCCTATTTATCTCAGAATATGGTAAATACGATGCGATTTTTTATGGAAAATCGAATTTATGTTTTATGAAGATAAATACGACTTACTATTTTTTGAAGTTTATGGGAGGAAATCGTATCTAGATAAATACGACGCGAAATGTGCTGAAAATCGTATCTATCTCCTGGAAGGTAAATACGATGAGCTTTAAAATATTTCTGGTCAAATCATATGTAAGTGAGAAATAGTTAATATTTTGTAAAGGGTTTAGGGTTTAGGATCAATGACTAAATTAAAACACTTTTGAAAAAGTCAATGACTAAATTGATATATTGTAAACGCTTTTAACACCAATAATACACAATTATTTTTTAGTGAATTATCTTTATCATATTATTTTTAGGCCATAGCTTGTATCAAATAACATTCTAGGCCTACACATTTTGAAAAACTTAGATAAGAGGGCAAAATATACTACGTAGATCAGAGTAATAAATTACTAATCTGTATGACTAATAAATTATTCTTGCCACCCCGTGTATCTTGGGAGAAAATAATTGTTTACAGTTTCATGGCCGCCCGTGCGTAGGCACGGGTTTGTGTCCTAGTTTAAATCATAATCAGATAGTGAAAATAATTTGTTTTTACATATTCTTTATCTTATTTATTTCTTCAATTTTTTATCCTTGTAGGAGAGTTTCTCCATTTTATATAATTGAATTTTTACACAATATAATGTTATATATTTCTAATTTTATGTGACATTACTACTTCAAAATTTTATCTTTGTTTGGGACTTGGGTGGGAGTTTCTCGCGGGTGTCCAAGTTCATTGAATCATATAGTACTCTCATTCTAGTTCAAGTTCAATGATTTGGTGAAATTAATGTGAATCTTATTAATCTAAATTAGACTAATTTTTATAGTAGTTTGACACATGAAATTTACTCAACTATGAAGTGAATGTTAGAAAGGAAATAATTTGAATCAATATTTTCGATAGTAAGCCTTGAGCATGCAGCAATGTTAAATCTCTTGAGAGAAAGTTTTGCAACTCAGTGGTCCTACTCGACTCGAGGGATTAATATCTGCAGTTGCACGCAGAGGATATCCAATTTATACCAAAAAAATAATGTTTTTATATTCTCTACTTAATATATTTTCCCTAAGTTTTATCCTTGTGTGCGTGTTTCTCATATAGTTAGATCTTTATATAATATGATGTGTATATATCGCTCTCATTTTTTGTAACTTATATAATTATTCCTTTTATTTTTCTTTTTTATAGCTTGTTTTTGTTTTTTTTGCATGTGTTTTGGTTCTTGTCTCCCTGATTTTATTTCTCTTTCCTTTTTTTAATAAGATTTCGTATAGATAAAAAATATTATTTCTTCACATTTTTATCCTTAGTGAACTTAATTTGTTTTTACATAATATATTTCTCCAATTGTTTGTCCTTGTTTGTGAGTTTCACATGTAGTAATTGTATTTTTTTTTTGACCAAAAGTAATTGGATTTTTATATAAATATGTTGTGTGTGTGTGTGTGTATATATATATATATATATATATATATATATATATATATGCATTTTATGTGATTCTAATTACTCAAATTTTATCCTTGTTTGGAAGTTTCTTGCAAAAGTGGGTGTCCAAGTTCATTGAATCATTGTAGGACTAATCTTCTCAATATAGTCTAAGTTTTATAATCTAAGAATATACATCCTATCAGCTCTCCTCAGCATGGAACCTACATATAAATTCCTCCAAAATTCCCATTCCTCCCTTTCTCTCCAAAACCCCTTCTCTCCCCCCCCTACCCTCCCCTCCCCCCTCCCCCTCCCTTAATGATTGAGACACGCCAGTCCAAATCCTTCAGAGAGCGAATATAGTCAATCACAGGCGCATATGGGTGGGCGAGAGGGACTCCCTCATAGATAAAGGATAGAGCAAACTTTGAATCCGACTCACAAATAATTCTATCAAAACCTTGCTGACGAGCAATAAGAAGACCATGGGCGATGGCCTGTAATTTGGCATTGATATGTTAGTAGTAACACCACAGCTACCTGAGAAAATCGAGAAGTCACCGACCAAAGTAATCCCTGAAGATACCTCCAAAGCCAGATCTGCCAAATAATGATGATGATTAATGATGACTCAATCATTAAGTGAATGTTATTATCACTTCCATTTTTCTCCTTCTTTGGGGGTGTCCAAGTTCATTGAATCATTGTAGGAGAGATTTCCACAGCATAGTCCAAGTTCTAGGATTAAGTAAAATTAATGTGAGACTTACTAATTTAATGAGACAAGTTCCTAATGTAGTGAGACATGCACAAAATTAAATTCACTCAATCATGAAGTGAATATGCTAATGAGAGCATTTTAATACTAAAAAACCTGTTGTTAGCATTTCTCAGTTTGGTCACATGAAAATTTAAGATGAGAAGATAATTAACGCCTCAATCTAAGATGGAGAACACCTTCAGACTCTTCAAACACTTATAAAGAGATGATGCATAAGGTTATGATGATTGATTATTGGGCTTAATGCTAATGATCCAAGAGTGATAAATGAATGGAAGATGATGAGAATATGCTAAAGATTATTCTTTCCATTTATGAATGAGAAAATCCAAATTTGACAATTGCATGTGATATTATGCAATGCAACGACCCCCCAACATGGATCTGCATTATTAATTGATACAGGAGTATAGGTACAGCACGAAAACACGTGTTTCAATTCAGAGGGAAGAGGAAAATCGATAACGTTATCTGAAACTATTCGATGACGACAGATGGTGTAAATGTGTCGGATCGGACGCAACTCAAATGATTCTGTCAAGGACAAGCAAACGGTTTTTATTTCCTTCTTCTTCTTTATTATTGAGTAGTATACATATAAGTGTGGGATATGGATTACATCACTAAACCAAAAGTTTAGTGATGATCACTTCATGATTACATATAATTACTCAATAATGGTATTATGGTACTCTCAAATATATCTTATATTTTTAGGAGACAGTTTTAATTCACAATTAAATGACTTTAATTGTTGTTCCTATTATTTCTCTTTTCACCTTTTTTTTCTCCAACTCCTTCCTTGCTCCCTCCTTCGTTCATTCATCATACGTTTAGAATATACTGTGTTTCCTCTCTTGTTTGTTCATTTCCTCCTGCGTTTCTAACCACATGAATACGGTAATCTGGTTAAACAATCACTAACCTCATAAGTGAACAACGTTGGTTAATCAATTACTATTCAATTTCTAACCACAATAGTGAACAACGTTGGTTAATTTATCACTAACCACAATAGTGAACAACTTTTAGCTACTTTCAAGAGTCATTCTTTTTTTTTCTTTTGGTAAATCTTTCAAAAATCATTCCTTTTTGTTAGAAGAAAAAAAACAAAAACGCAAAACCCACATTGAAGCTGTTCTTGAAGCCTGCGTTTATGAGGTTTGAAGGAAGAGGAAGAAGGTTTTTTTCTTTCTCTTTCTTTTCAGTTTTCAATTTTAATTACTAATAATTAAGGCCTATAATTATAGAAGGAAAATAGGGGATTTGCTGATTAATTTTTTTTCCTAATTATCATGATGGATCTTACCTTTTTGCCCTTTAGTAATAGTCACTAAACTTAGTGTTTAGTGACATAAACTAGACTCATAATTGTGACACTAATAAATTTTTCAAGTGAGGAATATTTCAAATGATAATTCAATCAACCACTCAATTAAACCATCACAGTTGACACCCTGTAATAAGCTACTCTGGTACAGTCAACCCAGTACTTATGAGTTCGATTTATGCAGCGGACAAACTCGGTGATGGTCATTGCGAAATTTGTTCCTAATTAAATACGAGTGAAGAGTAGTCTTTAATTGAAAGTGTTGGGACACTAAGTGGGTAGTCAATAATAGTCCGAACTAAAAAAAAGCAATCACTCAATTGTTTTTATCTGAGCATACATTTAAATGTAATGTGTTATCAAATGAGGCAATTTTACCCATCCTCTCACCCTAAATTTTCTTGTACCAAAATAAATGAGACAATTTTGTGCAACTTAATCGCACCTATAATGTGTTTTATATTTTCCACAAAACTAAATGGACACTAGAAATCTTAGAATGCGCTTAGGATCAGTTTGAAGGAAAGAAGAAGTTTTTTTGTTTGGTAGAAGAAAATTTAGTTGAGGGAATCGTGCCCTAGTTAGTTTAAGGCAAGGAAAACTTCCGGCTCTTTGAACACTTATGAATAAAATTATATTTAGCTCATCTAAGGAGATTAGTGGAGATTTCAACTCAATACCTCTCAAATACAAATCCTATCATGCGATCTACTAGGCCACAACTCCTTGAGGTTGGAAAGAAGAGGTTCATGACTTGTAATAAAATTTTAGGTTTATCACTGTTTTTTTTTCACTTTCACTCAACCCCTTACCTTACGGAGCCTTAACATAATTTCTGCGTGAATGTAGTTTCAGCAGATGGCATAATTAACAACATTGCAATATTGTGGAGCATATTGATTTGTTGGGTATTGATCATCTTGTCAGCTATAATACTACTATGTCTTGCTAACGACAAGAGTACGTAGGACTTGAAGTTTGAAACGTTGTTCACAGAAAACCACATGTTCCTTGTCCTGCTTATTGTTATTGTTTTTTTTCCTCCGATCTAACAACAGCACTTGATTACATGTTGGGATTTTCACATTTTCTACCACCGAAGGTCATGGTGGAGATTCTTCCAGGATTTACGCCAATTAGAACTCCCAAAAACAATCTATTCAAATCAATCTATCTATCTGTTGAAAACCGAACCGGACATTCAATTGGTGAGTTCTTAATTTGAGTCATGGTTAAATCGCTTTAAAACTGCTGAAATAATTGAACTGTAGATGTGTATGGTGTTATTTATGGTTAAACCGCTCGGTTAGTTTGATTTTTAAAATACTGATCCAAATCCAAATTAATATAAGCAAGGATACGTAATGTTTTAATTTATCTTTTTCAGATACACAAGTTGATTCAAGAATGACGTGTTTGAATTCTTATTTAATCACCAATAAACAAACTTTATCTTCACAACTTTGTTCATCAATAAAAAATTGACAATTTGCATCAAGTGTATATAATATACACACAAACTGAAACACAAAAAAAAAAAAAAATACTACAAATCTTATAAGATTTACTTGTTTAGTGATGCCTAATTGAAATAAAGAAAAAAGGGTTCAAAGAATGTACTACTCCTTTTAAGTCAACAGCAGTGCTAGCTAGCTAGTTACATCTCTCCACCACTTATGAATGACTAGAGACAAAAATAGGGACCCATGCCAGCCGCATAAGCAATTTCATTGGCCATCCATCTATGACAGTAATTTAATGTACGGCTAAGATTATGTTAGGTTCCTGACATAGTACACATAATAACATAACAAACATGATAAACTGCTAAATTTTAAGTGTTCGTTCTGTTCTGTCGTGTGAGAAAGTGAAAAAGCTTATAGTTGTCTACAGAGAGAAAGTGAGTAAGAGACCAAAGTACGTAGCCACTTCTTTTTTTTTTTCCTCTTTTCGTAGATTATCTACTTTCTTTGTTACCTGGAACTTTCCATATAGATGTAGCTTTTAAATTCAAATCATTTTCTTCTATTTTGGAGAGTTGAATTTCTCACTTGAGATTGATTTTTGTGTAATTGTGAAGGTGAATTGCTGAAGAGGGAAGATGAATAATTCAGTTTCAGATAACAGTTTTATTATTGAGAGTGATGAGGATGATGAGTTGAGGGATTTGAATAGAGGTGAAGGTGATGGTAATGATTCTGATTCTTCTAATTACTCAAATGAAAACCCTCCACAGAGGAAACCTAGTTCTTACAATCCTTCATGGCCTCAGAGTTACAGGTAAATATAACTAACCCCTTCTGTGTCTTGTTTGAATTTCACTAGATTTGTGATTTTCTTCTGTTTAGTTTAGTGTATGCATGGTTAATTAATTACTTGTTTTTTATTTTTTTAAAAAGTGATTTTGCTTTTTTGAGTGGATGTGAAATTCCTTATTCCTTTATGAACTTTTCTCATTAGTTTTCAGATAATGGTGAAGAGAACAGAATATACCTTTTTTGTGTTTTGATGACTTGCTCAAGAAGTTGAGGCAAAAAGTTGAAACTTTCTCCTTTTGTGTATTGAATTACCCTTTCTTCACTATCAATCGATTCGCCGAACAAAGATCGGGGTCTAGGTTTTAAATTGCAGTTGTGGTCGCAATCCATGATATTATCGAGAATCGCAGTCAAATACCACTGTTGTGGCTACCATCACAGTCATGGAGACATCAAAAACCATATTTCGCGGCCTAAATTGTGGTTGAAGACCATATTTTCAAAATCCTGATCAGTGATTCCTCAGTGAAGTCGTCAGTTGAACACTACTTATGTTATGCTTTTGTTATTGATTTTGCAGGCAATCTATTGATCTATACAGTAGTGTGCCATCACCAAATATTGGATTTCTGGGACCTTCTTCATTGACAAGATTAAGCAGTTCATTTCTTTCTACATCTTTAACAAGAAGGCACACTCCTGAAACACTTCCTTCAGAGACAAAACCTCTGATACAACCAACAGAAGAGGATAGGCGCAGCTCGCACGCCTTACTTCCACCACTTTATAGAAGATCTTCTTTACTTAAAAAGGAGTCAAAGGTTTCTCATGAAGTTCCTTATCAACACTGCTCTTTCGGACAGGCTTTGCTCAATGGTAAGTAATTGAACCTATGGACACTTTCGGTTGAAGATGTGTCTGGTGTCCGACAAGTAGTGTGTCAGACACCGACACTTCAATTACTTGTATTTTTCAGATTAAAACTGGTGCTTGCGTATGTGTGTTTATATCGTGTCCGGTGTATGCTATATTCTCATCTAAGGCACCAATACAATACCTTCTTCTTATATTGGATTTGGCAGGCATAAATGTTCTATGTGGAGTAGGAATACTTTCTACACCTTATGCTGCTAAAGAAGGTGGATGGATAGGGCTTTCAATCTTGTTCATTTTTGGAATTATTTCCTTTTATACTGGATTGCTCTTGAGATCTTGTTTGGACAGTGAACCTGGGCTTGAGACATACCCTGACATTGGCCAAGCTGCTTTTGGTACTACTGGACGAATCGCCATTTCAGTAAGTCTTCATACCAATCTATACCTTTACATCAGTTCTTTAAAAATCAGTTTTCTCTAATCTCTTTTCCTATGATTTCTCATTTTTTTTGTGTGGATGCAGATAATTCTGTACGTCGAATTATATGTAAGTTACAGGCAGTTCTTTAAGATTTGTTATGTTATACTTATAGCAATTAGTTTGCCTTATTAAATATTTATTGATGCAGGGATGTTGTATTGAATATATAATTTTGGAGGGTGACAATTTGGCTTCCTTATTTCCAAATGCATACTTAAATTTGGGTGGAATTCAATTGAGTCCACAGACAGTGTTTGCTGTCATCGCGACCTTGGCTGTTCTTCCTACCGTTTGGCTCCGAGACCTAAGCATTCTGAGTTACATTTCAGGTAAAGCTAGGATTTTAGTAGCCTTAACCTTAGGCCGGCCCGCAAACAAAGAATTTATCATACTATACAAAAGTGTCCTTTTATCAATCAATTTAGTTGTTTTTGGATGCTATTATTATGACCATTTATCATGTTTGTTGTTATAGCTGGTGGAGTTATTGCATCAGTTTTAGTGATAATCTGCTTGTTCTGGGTTGGAGTAGAAGATGTTGGCTTTGAACGCACCGGGACGCCACTCAACCTTGCAACTCTTCCTGTTGCTATTGGTCTTTATGGTTACTGCTATTCTGGACATGCTGTCTTCCCAAACATTTATACATCCATGGCAAATCCTAACCAATTCCCTGCAGTTCTCTTAGCATGGTAAACGAAAGATAATTTATGATTATTAGTTCTAGGCTCTATAGCATTGACACCTATGGTTGAAGACGTATCTATGACGGTGCTTCATAGATTCTAGATCAGCCAGAAGGCTAGCATACTTAAGGCAGATCATCTAGCAGCTAGGCATGAATGCATTTAGATGTGGAATATATGATTTTTCATAAGATTTTTATTTTCTTCTGAGGAAATTCTTTTTATGAATCTATCTAACACAATGAATGTTTTTTTTTTCCGCGTAGTTTTGGAATTTGTACCTTACTGTATGCTGGAGGTGCTGTTATGGGATACAAAATGTTTGGAGAAGCTACACTCTCTCAGTTCACTCTTAATCTTCCACAAGATTTGGTTGCAACCAAGATTGCTGTCTGGACTACGGTATACACTTCTACATTCTATTGCAGATGAGCATAGTTATTTTTTATCTGTTATTACTGTCCTATCAATCATATAAGTTGCTAACATTATTGTCTGCTACTTTTATTTTTGCAGGTGGTTAATCCATTTACCAAATATCCTTTTCGTCGCGTAAATATTTAAACATCCTAACAAGCACTTCAAAATACTAAATTTGAAAATGGAATTTTATGAAATGTTATTTCTGTTTCCTTAACTAGAATCACGTATGCATTGACTATATCTCCAAAGTGGCAATGAGTCAGAGGAATTGATACCATCAAATCATGCCAAGTCTTACCTATTTTCCATTTTCATCGTAAGCAGGCCTTGTAATTTCTACCTTGATCATTGGTTTATCGGTTCCCTTTTTGGTGAGATAATCAATTGAATTACTTCTTTACATTCATCATCGTGACATTGTTGCATCATGTTATTGATGTCTAATTACTTTTGCGGAGTTTGATGATGTCTTTGATTGGATCTTTACTTACAATGCTTGTTGTAAGTTCCCTTCCATTTTTCTGCTCTTGCTCTTAGAGTTACTGACAATAGCATCTTATCTTATTAATTAATAATAAATCAACATCAACCTTGTTATGTTGACAGACTTTGATATTACCCTGTGTCTGTTACCTAAGAATCTTGCGCGGCAAAGTCACGCGATTACAGGTATCACAATTGCACATTTGATGATAATACTACTCATTACATATCATTCATTAATCTATTCTTCTCTGCACTAAAAAGTGTAAAGTTTGAGTTGATAACTATTGATGAGAAAAATAAACTCCTTAGGACTAAATAGAATATTATAGTAACTTTGAATATATCAAGTAAAATCTGATATAATTATGAGGAACTATTATAGTGACTCTGCTTTCTTTTCATATGTCTACAGGCAACACTTTGCATTACAATTATTATAGTAGGTGTGGTGTGTTCTTCTGTTGGAACGTACTCGGCCCTCGCGGAGATTGTTAAGAGTTTGAGTGGTTGAAATTCTGTGGCGTAAATTGTTGAAGAGATGAGATTTGTTTGCTATTATTTGCCCTTTTCAATTATTCTATCCATTTTGATTGTTCATCCCAATTTTGAGTCAATTTCAATTTCTAGCTTGCAGTGGCTTCTCCATTCTGTTACTATTGTTTGTGGTCGGTCATTCTGGTTCCTAGTGATCTTATCATATAAAGTTTTGCTCAGGTTTGAAGTGTTGGTAGTAGTATTGATTGTGGAAATAACACTTTTTAAGAGTTTGTAAGGATCATTCAGATTAATTTGTTAAAGAGATTTTGTTTTGGACTCACTGACAATGTGCTCATGTAAGAATTATTTCTTATAGTCTTTCATTAATAGTATATTGGTTTGTCACATATTAAGGAAACATAGGATTTTTTAACAGGGATGGATGGAATTGAGAACAATTACAATGGTCTTAACAATTTTTTTGTCACCGTTATTGTTGTGATTTGTGAAGTATTTACCGACTTAACTGATGACTAATCTTTGCTCTAGAATTTGGTTGATCATCTTTATTGAGGTCTCCCTTCCCAACTACATTTTTCCAATCTAGAAGACTCTAATTCGAGACTTTTGCTCAAGAGTCAAGGTCCACTTGTACCAACGATGTTCACGTGTTAACAATTTAATACTTAAAAGGCTAAATTGTGGGGAAAAAATGTAAATCATCAATATTAATCTTCATTTTCTTCCTATCATGACCTAGGCTACTATTCTAGTACACCAAAAAGTCTCACATTTATAAAACTCACATCCTTAACTCACTTATGTACCTTTTAAGTAGACAATATCTCGTAGGGACTTGAGATCCAAACATTGGCGCCCTAGATAGAGGCCCCACTGGCTCTTTATCCCATTGGCCTTGACTTAGAAGGCTATTGTTCCGGTACACACCAAAAAGTCTCACATTGTTTGGGAGTCAAGGCCAATAATAGTTTACAAACTTCCACATTCTTAACCCGTTGAAGCACCTTTCAACTAAGGCTGGATTGTGAAAGCTCTCGTCAGTGTAGGACAAACTGTACATTACCTTGGAAAATGGTGTTGGGATTTGAGGTCGAAACATTGGTGCACTAGGTAGGGGCCCACATGAGCCCTTTAGCCCCTTAACCCTGACTTAACGGATATTGCTTCAATACAATAAAAAGTCCCACACTGAGAATTACGATCAAGAGTAGTTTATAAATAGGACGGCTTAGATCAACGTGGGCCAAAACAAATAATATCTCGAAAAACAGTGCCACAACTTGATGTCGTAACACAAGTAAACAAACAATGTGTCTTTCATAATTAAGTTTGTAGAATTACACATTTACATTTCGAAAGTTAATTTTGATACACTTTCATTTCAAAAAAAAAGAAGTGTGTAGATTATTATTATTATTATTATTAATATTATTTTGGTCAAGTGTATATTATTATTATTATTATTGGTCAACGTATTTTATTATTTTTAAAAGAGCGTTTCGGAGAGGGTGTAACAAAAAAAGGGTGTAAAAAGCAACGAGAGGCAAAGAAATGAAATGAAAATCCATTAAAATGCCAAGGCCCATATTCCAGGCCCACCCAAACCTTCTCTCTGCAAAATGCCTTTTTTCTTAAAAATTCTTCTATTTGGGATTTCGAACAGAAAACCAACGATGTTCAGCTTCCTCAAAACAGTAACTTTTATTGCTCTTTTTGTTTAATGGAAAAATCTATGCCTGCAAGTTTTCTTTTTCATTATTTTTTCCGCTCTTTTCTGACGAAATAAAATCTGGGTTTATTTATTCGCATATTCTTTTTTACATGAATTATGGTGAAATGTGTAAAATTTATGTGTTGATTTGTGCGTTAATTGTAGAACGATTGTTGTGATGTGTTTTCTTGATAACGGGGTTTCTCTTATGTCAGTTTCAGAAAGGATCGGATTCCGGATATTTTTTGTATTGATATGAAGGTTTCTTTTGAGCTGCGGAGTCTCTAAGGTATGATTCTTTTCCCCTTGTAATTGAAAATTCTTATTGATTTATACTCTGTGTGGTTAAAAGGAAGAAATAGATAGTAGAGTTTGTGTTTGATGTAATTCCTCTAAGATAAATTTTTAACTTTTGGAAGACATAGTGATAAAAAGGTAGATCATTGCTTTCTTGTGTTTTGTCTGGTTTAATGGCAACGAGAAAGTAGATTAAGGTGTGAGGGTTTATTTTTCCATAAAAATAAAATAAAGTTGGTTTTTTGTTTTTGCAACTTTAATGGGATATTTTTGGTGGCATTTCTAGGTGACTTCTAGTTAGGAGTTTGGAGATGGCCAGTGGGAGTAGGGTGGATGTGCAAACTTTGGATGATGGTTTGCAGCCTTTGCAAAATGGGACTATTGAAGACACCTTGCAGAGTGAGCTGGAAAGGATTATGCAAGAGCAGCGCAATCGGCAGCTTATCAATCGAGAACGGGGTTTTGATATTTATAGGAGTGGAAGTGCGCCTCCGACAGTAGAGGGATCGTTGAGCGCTTTTGGTAGTCTGAGGAACTCTGATTTTGGAGCGATTAATAATGGGAGGAGTAATAATGATAGACTTTTGACTGAAGATGAGATTCGATCACATCCGGCCTATCTTCAATATTATTACTCACATGAGAGTATAAATCCAAGGTTACCGCCACCGTTGTTGTCAAAAGAAGATTGGCGTTTTGCACAAAGGTTTCAAACTGGTGGGTCTTCTTCAATTGGGGGATTTGGTGACTGGAGAAAGAATGTGGCCCAAAATGGCGATATTTCTTCTTCTTCGCTATTTTCAATGCAACCAGGATTTTCAGTACAACAGCAGGCAGAGAATGATTTGATGGAACTGAGAAAAGCCAGTGGACGGAATCTCTCTAGGCAGAGTTCACCCCAGTTACTTGACAGACAAATGGATGGTTTGGCAAGAATGTCAGGAACTGGTCTTGGTGTGAGGAGGGCGTGTTTTTCTGACATTCTTCAGGTAAGAAGTTTATCCTGATTGCATATATTGTGGACTTTATTTCATCACTATCCTTCAAATCTAATGTTAACCATAACCATTCAATAAGGCGAAAAAAGTTTTTTTTTTCACTTACATACTTTAAGCAAATAAATTGACATAGCATGTGCTGCTAGTTGCTTATCATGTTCTATCATTGCCATTCTATTGCACTTTTAGCTGAAGCTAGTGTTTTAGCAGGAAGGACTTGATCAACCTGCTTCGCTGTCTAGCAATATGTCACGTCCAGCGAGTTACAATGCATTTGGTGATATCATGGATTCAACTGGCATTGTTGATCGTGAGTCCTTGGAGGGCTTGCGTTCATCAGCCTCTACCCCAGGCTTGGTCGGCCTTCAGAACCACAGTGCACATGTTTCACACAGTTTTTCATCTGCTGTGGGATCTTCTCTGTCGAGGTCAACGACCCCTGAACCACAAGTAATTGGGAGATCTGTTGGATCTGCAGTTTCTCAAATGAGTAATAACCATAATGGTCGCTCTTCCAATATGACCGATCTTACTGATATGGTTTCCTCTTTATCAGGGTTGAATTTATCAAGTGCTAGACATGCAGAGCAAGATAATCTTCTGAAAGCTAAGCTACAGATGGAAGTTGAAAATCATCGTAATGTTCTGTTAAGCACACCGAGCAATGTTAATTTTCCCAAACATAGTGAGATTGGAACAGACCTTAACACATTCAGTCCGAATGAGCGAATCAATCTACTTAAAAAAACTGCTTCTTTTGCTAGTCTTCGCTCAAAAGTGCATTCTGCCGGAAATGTAACAAGTTTGCCAAATATAGACTTCAATGGCCATGTTCCTGGTACATATCTTGCAAACTCAAAATTGAATGAATACAATAATCATCTTGAGACAGGTCTCTCTCTCTCTCTCTCTGAATGAATTTAAGCTCAGTTTAGTTTAGCCTTATTAGTTATATCTAACCGTTCAATTCTGGATTTCAGCTTTGAGAGGCCGCAGAGATGGTCAAAACTTAGATGCACTAGGAAATCAAGTTGGTCCTGAATTCAATTCCGCAACTCTGGACCCACGCTTCATCCAATGCTTGCAG
This sequence comes from Oxytropis ochrocephala, assembly GCA_020916435.1. Taxonomy (NCBI): domain Eukaryota; kingdom Viridiplantae; phylum Streptophyta; class Magnoliopsida; order Fabales; family Fabaceae; genus Oxytropis; species Oxytropis ochrocephala. Next base: position 11,186,847 of record CM037090.1, read on the forward strand.
CAAAGTTCTGATTACTCCATGCAAGGGATGAGTAGTTCTGGTGATCCTTTGCAAATGAGAAACTTCTCTGATGCTTCACATGGAGATTTAGAGGGACTTCGGAAAGCATATCTTGAGACCCTTCTTAGTCAGCAAAAGCAACAGTATGAACTCCCACTTTTGAGCAAATCTGGGCTTCATAGTAATGGATTCTATGGGAGTCAGCCATATGGTCTTGGAATGCATTACTCAGGGAAGCAGATAGCAAATTCCTCACTTCCTTCTCTTGGATCTGGAAATCCACTGCTTGAGAATGAACGTATATCACGATTAAATTCTATGATGAGAAGTTCAATGGGAGGTTCTGGCACCTCATGGCATGCTGATATTGGTAACAACATGGAGGCAAGATTTGCTTCATCCTTGCTGGATGAATTCAAGAACAACAAAGCCAAACCTTTTGAACTTTCAGATATCAGTGAACATGCGGTACAATTCAGGTATGAATTATGCTCCTCGACTATTGTTTCTAGTGGCATGGCTCTGGAAGTCTGAATTGATTGTATGTGTTTTAATGCAGTACTGATCAGTATGGTAGTCGCTTTATTCAGCAAAAACTAGAAACAGCTTCGGTAGAAGAGAAGACCAAGATCTTTCCCGAGATTATTCCCCATGCTCGTGCCTTGATGACCGATGTCTTTGGCAATTATGTCATACAGAAAGTATAATTAGCTTCTACTGAACACTGAGTACTATAATAAAAATGCTCTTTCTATTTGGCTATTGATTTTGGAATTTCATGCTTGACATTGCGGTGTTACAGTTTTTTGAGCATGGTACAGAAAGTCAAAGAAAGGAATTAGCTGGCCAACTTACAGGTCATGTTTTACCTCTCAGTCTGCAAATGTATGGTTGCAGAGTGATTCAGAAGGTGCATTTCAAGCCTTATCTCATATGATTCGCTATTCATTAACTCATGCCTGACTCATAAAATCTTGTATGTTCAACTTTTACATAAGATGGTCTTGTTTTTCCTTGTCAAACCTCAGTGTTCTGTTTCAAGGTAGAGGTGACCATATCAAAAATGAATATTTTGCTCAGTACTTTTTCTAAACTGATGCATTCTAAATGCTAAGTAAATAATGAAACACTTGAGATATTCATATTCTTGTGTATTATTTCCACTTTCTGCAGTACTAAAGTTTGTTTTGATTTCCTATTTTTTAGAAGTATCTCACGAAACAAATAAAGTTTCATTGTCTGTAGGTCTGTAGTCAGTAGGATTTAATTGATATGGTTCTTATTTGGTTTGGTGAGTGTTGATAAGTAGAGAATTGAATCCATAATAGAAAATCTTCGGTAAATTTACTGACAGGCCTTGGAGGTGGTTGATGTTGATCAGCAGAGTCAAATGGTGTCAGAGCTAAATGGTGCAATAATGAAGTGCGTGCGTGATCAAAATGGAAACCATGTTATTCAGAAGTGTATAGAGTGTGTACCTCAAGATAGAATTCAGTTTATTGTCACATCTTTTTATGGGCAAGTTGTTGCCCTTTCTACTCATCCTTATGGGTGCAGAGTTATTCAGGTTAGACCATTGGACATGTTATTTACCTTCTATTGACGCAGTATGAGCTTGTTTCTTTTAGCATTTTATTTAACAATTAACGATTTACATGGATGCTAACAGAGGGTTCTAGAACATTGTGATGATCTAAAGACACAACAAATTATCATGGATGAAATCATGGATTCTGTCTGCACGTTAGCCCAGGATCAGTATGGAAATTATGTTATTCAGGTATGTAACATTTAATATGTGAATTTGTTTTACATAGATGATAGGTAATGTACATTCGCATCACAGATGCATGTTTTATGCCATGACACTTCCACACTAAGTAAGCTAATAATTAGGCATTTCTTTCACTTATATATTCTACCACTTGCAACTGTTAATCATATTTTCTGTTTGGAGTATTGTACAGAGGTTTCACTGTCAAGTGATACAGAACTAGTATTACGGTCCTGGCCGTAGTAACATACTGATAGTTTTGTGATAGTTTGATTGAAATTTCAGGCTTCATCTTGCTCTCATTATTTTTTAGCTGTAATAAACAGATTGGATTTTGAGAATTCAGATGGTTTGCTTTTGGTTTTGTTAATTATTACTTGTGAGTTGTGATGCATAATTTTTTTAAACTTAAATATATAAACAAATGTTTTCTTTTTGATCTATGTCCATCTGATCATGAGTGTTTCATCATAACTTTTAGCTGTTCTGTGTTTGTTATTGTTTACTAACCCCTTTGTAACTTCCATATTGTACTTTTCTTTTGTAGCATATCCTAGAACATGGTAAACCACATGAGCGGACTGCTATTATCAGCAAGCTTGCTGGACAAATTGTTAAGATGAGCCAGCAAAAATTTGCTTCTAATGTTATCGAGAAATGCTTGGCTTTCGGTTCTGCTGAAGAACGTCAGATTTTGGTGAATGAAATGCTTGGTACCTCGGATGAGAATGAGCCCTTACAGGTATGACCCCTTTCCAACTCTTATTGTTCGATATCTCGGGGTTTCTAAGGCTGGGGATTATCGGTTACTCAAATATAGTCATGTCAACTTATTATCAGCTGAGGAGAAAGTGGGGAACTGGATAATATTGATATGAGAGATGTGTCACAAGATAATCATAATTGTTCTCTGAGAAAAGTTCAACTAATCAACTGCGTTGTTGTTTTGTAATTTATCAAAATAATGCTGCTGAATGAATGCTAATATAACATGCAATATGCAGGCTATGATGAAGGACCCTTTTGGAAATTATGTTGTGCAAAAGGTTCTTGAGACTTGTGATGATCGAAGTCTCGAGCTGATCCTTTCTCGCATCAAGGTTCACTTAAATGCCCTGAAACGTTATACGTATGGAAAACACATAGTTACTCGTGTGGAGAAACTTATAACCGCCGGAGGTATGGAATTCAGACTCTTCCCAAGTATAAATCTCCATTTCTTCTCTGTGAATTGTTCAGAATTCTAATTCTCATAATCACCTCATTTGCAGAAAGGCGCATAGGGTTATTGGCCTAATTTCCCACATTCTCAAACATCCTTATTGAAGCCTTGAGGACAACTAGTTCTTTTCCTGGCACTACATAAATGTCTTCTTTTTGTACAGTGAACATAAATGTTAATATCAACAAGTTTCCTCTGCAAGCCTTAATCTGTGCTAAGCATTGGAGATAAACAGTCAGCCTGGCAACTAATAACTATCTTTCTCACTTTGCTTGATTTCGCTATTATTACTTGACAGAAAATCTTCATAGGGAGAGTTAACATAGGATGTCAAGATTAGTGTCACGACAATGTGTATTTTTGTGAATGAGGTCCATTGTCTGTAAAGGAAATAATGGCAAATAATTTAATTGCAGTAACTAGGGTCTTAGATAAGGCTCTAAACCCTCTTTTCATATATGTAAATAATATGGTACAACTCTCTTGAAGTGCACTTATTTGTCGTTTATATTACTAGAATTTAATAATTGCTCTGTTGAAGGGAAGTCAATTCTACATAAAAGTGTTGAAGTCAATTTCAGATTATCCATATAAAATCCATTCATGATGGAGTTCCCCTTTCATATCTCTTGAAGTCAATTTTAGATTACCCATATAAAATCCATGATGTAATTCCCCCTTCTATTTCTCTGGCTCTAGTAGCATAGGATGTCATTCCCTTGTGAATTCTAGTTTTTCGTTTGGGGCTATTCCCCTATGTTTCACACACAAAAAATGTTGTGTTTGCAACTAGGGTTTTGCTTTTCCTACTGCCCCTCCTACTCAAAATACTGGTGTAAAAAGACAAAAAGGCTATTAATGAAATGACCAAAGCGTCTTTTTTTTCTAAGAAATTTTCACCTGTTCGAACACAGGCATTCGAACAGGTTCGAACAGTCCCATTCGAGTGTGTTAAATAGTGACACACACGCCCTCTTGTGTGTAATTTAACTTGTTCGAATGACACCACTCGAACAGGTTCGAATAGACGCATTCGAACACCCTATTTTATTTAGTTCGTATGCTGTTAACCGAGGCAACAATAATAGAACCTCACTCCACATTCACCAAGTTTATTGCATCTGTATGCATGTGTTCGAACGTGTTCGAACAATACCATTCGAACTGTCATTAAACACGTCCTCCACAAGTGTTCCACGCGAGGTTATTTTTTAATAAAATTTGTTAAGGGGTGTGTTTGAGTAGGAGGGGGAGTGAAGAAAGTAAAACTCTTGCAACTATTTGACTCTTGTTCTTCCTTTATGAAACCCATTCTCAACCTAAAAAATTTATCCATAAACACACAAAGATTAGTCTTGGTTTTCCTATTCAACCTAAAAAAGACAAATATATGTATTTCAATCTTCTAAATTCTTTTAAGCTATTGTAATTAGTAAATATGTCTATTAAACTAATTTAGCTTATAAAAATTAGTTGGAATAAATTTTTATTTGACAAAAAGTTGGAATAATGTTACTAATTGAAAAAAACACAAATCTATGTGTTTGTAATCTTCTAAATCTATTTAAACTACTACAATTTTTTTTGACAAAATTAAACTACTACAATTGTTAAGTGTGTTTATTAAGTAATATTAGATTTAACTAATTTTAATAATATAATAAACACAAAAGCAAAAAGAAACAATAATTTAACCATAGTTCTTATGAATTTATAATGGCTAGGAAATGTTTTGACAAAATATTAATATTAGAGAAAAGTTGCTATTTAATACAAATATAATTTGATGAGTATTAGAGAACATTTTAAAAAATCAAGAAGCATTCCAGAGGCTCCATTGGGTTTCTTTTACATATGTGGTGTTATATATATATATATATATATATATATATATATATATATATATATATATATATATATATATATAGAGAGAGAGAGAGAGAGAGAGAGAAAATTTACAACAGCATATCAATTACACTTCCACTATTCAATCAAGATTTCGATCAATAGTTGAAGATATACTCCAATCGAAGAAGAAATAATTGCTTCTATTCACACACTATAAAGATATGATGAATAGATTAAACTTGGAACCTGTAACAAACTCAATACTATGAATAATCCATAAAAACTTGAGAATAAAAGACAAATTTATACAATCGTTTTTTGGAATTCCAACTACTACAATGACTTTCTTCAACCTTGAATATTAGTGATGTAAAGGCCACATGCAAGTTTACAAAAGTGATGTAACAACCAAACAAAAATTACATGAAAAATAAAAAGATGTGTGGTGAGGTGAGCTCTCTTATTAGGTATTTATAGTATTAATTTCTTAAAGAAGACATAAATTGAAGGAAAATGAAAAAATTGTAACTATATATCTATTAAAAACCAACTATAATAATTAGTAATAATCATGTTAAAAATTTAAGGACACCAAAAGGCAACCAAAATAAAAACATCAAGTATTGAATTAAGAGTAATCAATAAGAGAGAAAGTTTTTTTTTAAAAAAACTCATAGTTAAAGAGTCAAGCTTCTTTTATAAAAATGTAATAATATTTTTTAATAGATTAAAACTAAGAAATGATGAAGTAATAATCATTTTTATAAAATAATATTATCAATTACGGTTAAAATGATTATTTTGAATTATGATATACCATTAAAATGATGTATATGCAATAATACAAATAAATTAATACCTAATGAAATTAAACACTAATAGTCACCTCATAAAAAATACTAATATACCACTACTAAATAACTATATGTATTTCAAATGCCTAAAGCTAATAATAGAAATAACAACATGGGTAAGGTATGTTAAACGTAATTTTAGAAGACTAAAAAATAGAAAAATTAAAACATTTGAATTTAAAAACTATTGAACCTTGATTACAAATTAACTAATAATTTTTTTTGTTAAAAGAGTAATAATATATTTTTAATAAATTCAAAATAAGAATGGTTAAAGTAATACAATTGTTAAAGGATTAAAGTAATCAATTACTGATAAATTGGAAAATTAACATTAATCATACATATTGGAGTCAAATAATATATAGTAATAAAAATGAAGGAACAAAAAACCCTTGCACTTCTTTTAGAAAATATCATTTTAATATAAATGTAAAATAGTTATTTAATTAATATTCCATCAAGAGAATCATTTAATAAGTTAGTGACAATTATTAGCTTTCATTAAAATTAAATTCCTCTTGATATATAAATTATAAATAAATATTTTAATAGACAAAATTCTTGAGATTCATTGTGGAGGCTCCATCGGGGTTTCCTTTACATATATGTATAAATTATGTGGAACAAGGAGAAAGACAGGAGAAAGCCTAAGAGTGTGTTTTAAGTTAGAGACACTGTTTGGTGTCGGTTGTCGCCTATCACTACAAAAAAAACCGTCATTAGCGAGGGAATATTCCGTCGCTACAAGGCCCATTTCGGTCGCTAATTGCCATTAGCGAGGGAATTAGCGAGGGACCAGTTTGGTCGCTAATTCCCTCCTCGCTAATGCAATTAGCGAGAGAAATCTGATTCGATCGCTAATTACCCACGCCACACCCCTCGCTAATTCCCTCGCTAATTAGCGAGGGACACATCAATTCCCTCGCTAACTGACACGCCTGAACACCCAACTGGTGACTGCCACGTGTATACATTCCCTCGCTAATTCCCTCGCTAAAGTCCAAAAAATTAATTTTTTTAAAACTCGCTTATTTATTAATAATAACTAATTAAACATAAAATACCTAAATCAATATATAAATACAAAATTTCTAAAATGTTTCATTCAAAATCCAAAGTCAATACAACACAAAATACTCAAATGTAAAAAAATAATACAAAGAGTACTAAAAAGACCGTCATCGGACTCCTCGGATGGCTCAAAAACTCGAAACTCGCACTCATCGACTCACAAGTTTTAGCAGCAGCCGAGACGCGTACTCTCTTGAGGCCCGATAAAGCTCCATCATCCTCCTCATGTCATTCTCCATCTTTTGCTCCCACTCTCGCTTTGCATCTCCATCATTTGTCGCCACTCCAGCTTTTGCCTCTCACTCTCTTCCGAAACACATTGCGTAGCATGCGGCTCCTCCTCCATCTTCCTAAATCGCTCTCTCCGAATCTGATTGAGTAGAAAATGGTGGTCGTCTTCTAGAAGCTCTAGTGGGGTCAACACGAGACGGGCTCATTAATGGAGCCAAGGGCCCGTACCATCTACAAAGCGACCCTTGTTCCAACCCGCTACTTTCTCCCAATGTGCATTCGAGAGAGCTATCAAATCAGGAGTAAGTTGACCAGGTGTTTCAGGGTTCCAGTTCCCCTGAGTCGCTGAACCCATCTCTTGAGAATGGGCCTCCTGTTTTCTATAACCACAAAACATAGCATAATTAGTGCTCCATTCATTTTAACAAAGCAACATATATGTATATATAATACAATTCAAGATGTGTATTTACCTGAGTAACCCTCGCGCGCTCCTCAACAAAGTGATCTTGAGTACCCTTCCTTACATGGGTGGCCCTGTGAAGCTCAGCAGCAGTGGGAGGGCGTCCCAACTTCTTAGCCTGTAAAATGAAAAACATTTTCAACATTTGCTAACTAATTAAGTAATGTAAAAAAACACACAGATATTTAAAATAATTTACCAATCGAATAGCATGTTGAGCCTGGCTTATGGACCCAACACAGTTAAGCGAGCCGCCCTTTTCTGAGTTTCTATTCGCCTTCGCCTTTTCAGAATTATGTTTGAACTTCTCTGTTTCCCAATGTTCCTTGAAGGCATTCCAAACATTTTCACCCATGTAAGGAGGCCTCACATTTCCACGCCTCAACTTGTACAACAAATCCGACAATTGTTGACCAAACCTCAGGAGAAAACACCTCCGGACCTCTTCATCATACTGTTGGTGCCATGTCACTCTATTCTGTATTAAGCATAATGAAAGTATGTATTAGTAATAATATTAAACATTACCAAACATTAAATTAAAACTAACAATATATATAGGTACATAATGACATAATTAATAGACACTTACTCTAAAAAAGCCAACAACTCATCCTTCACTTTGTCATCAACTTTACTCCACTTTTTATGGTAAGTTTGAAAATATTTCTTACGGATGACATATGTGATCTTTGGATGAAAGCGCTTTTGACGGAACAAGTCTACATATATACGATAAAAATATATCAAACAATCAAATATATATATATATATATATATATATATATATATAAGTTACCATAATTAACTTAAATTAAAAAAAATCCAACAAATATAATACTTACGTGTTACCATATGGATAAATGATGTAGAGCTTTTTGTTGTTGATATAAACCACCTCCACTCTCTCGTCATCAACCACCTCCACTCCCGGCTCATTAGCACCATCACCACCAACATGATCATCCTCCGATGTACTCACATGCTCAGTCGATGTACTCACATGCTCAGTCGATGTGCCTATATGCTCAGGTGGCGTATGCCCAGCTGTATACCCAGGAGGTGGGGGGAAGAGTCCACGGTATATCTGAGTCAGTATACCTGTGTGGCATATACTGAGTCAGTATACCCGAGAAGGTGGCATATGCCCGGTGTATACCTGTGAAGTGGCATATGCCCATTGTATACCCAAGAGGTGGCATATGTCCATGTGAGGAATATGGAACCAATTGGGGCCCGATGGAGAATGGGTGGTGGGACATCCGAGGTGGTAGTCATCATGGCGGACCAACCAATGTACTCGACCTCATATTTCCAAGATTAATTACCACCTCATTATTAGCACTACGATTACGCCTCCTCTTGGGCTCCCCTCTTGCTATTTCCTTCCCTTTATCTTGTCTCGGTGGGTCAGAGCCTCCTCCTGAATCCATTTCTATGAAAAAAAGGGAACCCACAACAATATATAATATTACCAACATTAATAATACAAAATGTGATACTAACACCATTAATGATACAAAATGTGATACTAAAACAATTAATGATACAAATGTGATACTAACGACATTAATGATATATTCATTAACAAGTTTCATCCAAAAGACAAAGGTAATACACAAGAACAATAATGATAATAACAACATAAGACTAATCTAATTATTCATCTTCTTCATCTTTTTCAACAACACGTGTCGTGTCAAACCACCCTGGCAAGAGGCCACTGATTTTCTAAGTGGCGAAGCGCCGCATGGGACCAACAATGTGTCGTCACACGATCATATGATCATATATGATCATATGATCATAGTATACGGTTACAGTGAGCTTAATTTTTAGGTATGTTATTTGCACTTGATCTTGACCAAAAGAAAAAAAAAATGTTAGTATACATTTTCAATAGGTTTTACTAGCCAAAAGTCCAAAATACTTCTTTAAGTACATCTTTTATACACCCCTTATCGACTAAAGATATATAATTGTGATCATATATATATATATATATATATATATATAGATATAGAGAGAGAGAGAGAGAGAGAGAGAGAGAGAGAGAGAGAGAGAGAGAGAGATAGAGAGAGAGAGAGAGAGAGAGAGAGAGAGAGAGAGAGAGAGAGAGAGAGAGAGAGAGAGAGAGAGAGAGAGAGAGAGAGAGAGAGAGAGAGAGAGAGAGAGAGAGAGAGAGAGAGAGAGAGAGAGAGAGAGAGAGAGAGAGAGAGAGAGAGAGAGAGAGAGAGAGAGAGAGAGAGAGAGAGAGAGAGAGAGAGAGAGAGAGAGAGTCGTCTCAAACAAATTGGGGGTATGTGCAAATCTTAAAACTTGGACCCCAAATTTTTTAAAAAGATTAAATAAATCCCCAAAAACTGAAAAACTACATTATTAAATAAATTGTAAATAACATTTTGATATAATCTCAAAATAATATTAACATTTTAGTTACTTAAAAAGAGTCATCATTCGAGTAGTTTTTGAAGCAAATTCATCAACCAAGTTTTATATTGTATTGAGTGGTCACCAATAATTATAAAGATACTAAACTTCAGCCTATTTTAAGCTGCCAATAATTATGAGTTATGTGTTAGTTTTAAATTTTGGGGCCCTAATTTATTTAAGTTGGGCCCTGTGCGTAACCATGTCTTGCACATGTTGTTAGACGACCCTAATATATATCGTGATATGGGCTAATGGGTCGGGCGATCAGGCCCAAAATATTCGCTATTATTTATGGAAAATGCACCTCACACCCCACATTTATCCTCTCACACCTAAAAACACATTAATTGAACCCATTAAAATACACAAAATACTTTTACTATTATAAATTTAACCTCACTTTTCCACCAAACACCCCACCCCATCCCACCGAACCCAACCACACCCACTCATTGGTTCACCGCCTTCCACCACTGTTCGCCGCCAGAACGCCACCGTGGCACAACCACCTCCTCCCTAATGGCTCCACCACCTCTCCCCCACTCCAAACCACCCCCAAATGCAAATAACCTCACACCTCTCAAAGCATAACCACCCTCCACCGCCACCACCTCCGTCCACCTCTGCCCCACCAGAAACACTATCGCGGCACCATCTCTCCCCTCCACAACCACCGTGCATCCACCACCACCCATCGGAGCTACAAATTCTAAAGTGTCGCGATTTTCGGAAACTCCGCTTCCGAAACACATGTAGTTGAGTAGATGATAATTTGAGGATGAGTTTGGTCCATATCTGGAAATTGAATTTCTAGATGTATAAACTAAATAGTATCCGAAAACTAAATTTCCTTGAACTTAAATTATTTATATAAAAGTGATTGTTAAAGTTATAGATGATTTTTTTTGAATAAAATCAATGCAATTGGACCATAAATTATTTTTTAAATAAATTGCTGCCTATAAAACTATAATTAAATACAATTGAAAAATTATTTATTTTATTTCACAAGTATACAACTGATTGTGGGCCATGTTCCTACTAAACACTAATGAGACATGTGTTTTTTGGTCTAGATCAAGGTATCCACCGCCGAACGCAGTGACTAATTCCCTTGCTGGATTGGAGGCACCTCGAAGGGTGGGACAGCTGACCCAGAGATTTAAAGCTGCTTCATACTTTAAGAACTTTTATTTTATTTAAATGGCACTAAAATAGAATTATAATTAAATGCAATTGAAAAATTATTTCTTTTATTTCAAATTTAAAATGTGACATTGATTTTATTTAAAAAATAATTATTTATGGTACCAAATTTTTTGATTATTTTGATAATTTACGTCAAAAAACATCTTATCTATAACTTTAACAATCACTTTTTTATAAATCAATTGAGTTTACGGAAATTTAGTTGTTGGGCGACTATTAAATTTATATATCCAAAAAATTTAAAAATAGAGTTCTATTAAATGAGTTTCCGTTTGTGTAACTCAAATACTCGTTCAAAAACTTAATTTTTGAATGTGGACCAAACTCATTCAAAAGTTCATCATCTACTCATCAACACAGGTATTCCGGAAACTAAGTTTTTGGAAGCGCAATAACTAAGATTTTGTAGCTTCGATGGGTGGTTGTGGAGGCACGATTGTTGGGGAGGGGAGAGATGGCGGCGGCGTGGTGTTTTAGGTGGGCGGCAGTGGACGGTGGTGATGAGGCAGTGGGTGGTGGTGGTGCTTTGATAGGGAGAGGTTACATGTGGTGGTGGGAGAGGTGGTGGCGCCGTGAGAGAGGAGGTGGTGTCACGCCAACAGTCTAGTAGTTGATGGTGGTGGACGACATGTATAGTGGTGGACGATGGCGACTCGTGATTGAGGTTGGGGGTGGTGGTTACACGTGGTTGGTGGTGGGATGGGGTGAGGTGTTTGGTGGGGGAGATTTGGGTTAAGTTTAGGGCCTGTGTCTGTCTGATTGTGTGTTTTTTTTTTTTTTTTTGAAAATTGTTTTATAAACCAATTTTTGAAAACAGTTTTTAAGAAAAAAAAAACTTGTTTGACAAACTAATTTAAAAATTGTTTTAAAGATGAGAATACACAAAAACTTGATTGGATTAATTGTTTTCAAAATATGTTTTAAGAACTAAATCTTAAAACTTATTTGGTATAATTGTTTCGATTGTTCTTTCTTAATATGCTTATTTTAACTTGAATATAATTAGAAATATTTTTAATGTAATATTTATTATATTAAATAATAACAATCAAATAAGAAATTAACAATACAATTTAGCCGACGCTTAACATCCGTTTATTTTTATAAAAAAAATAGTTCAAATATTTCTTAATCTATTGAATCGGATAAAACAGGTGTCCTCCGGTTTCGCTAGCTCTACACCGATTATCTGGTTTTATTGACTAGTTTTCTAATTTGTTGGTGGTTTCCAAGCTCATTAGATAGACCGAATATGAGTCTAGTTCCCGATTTGATCGATTTGAATCACGATAGTCAAAACCAGACCAGAGATCGAACCAGCGAGACACCCAAGTCATAGTTCAATTACGGTTCAAACACAATTGAACCGGATTAGTAATAATTAAATACAAAATAGAAAATGTATTAAGTTTTGGAGAATTTTTAAAAAAAAAATACATTTCACCCGGTTGGATTATAAGGGTATGTTTGATTTCAGTTTTGAAAACTTAATTGATTAAAAAAATCAAAGCAAAATTTAACTGATTATAAATAAAAAATAAAAAGTAAAAAAATCAATAGACAATGATGAGTGCAATTCACCTAAAAAAGAAAGTAAAATAAATGCATCTAGCTAATGCTAAAAATTTACAATTATAAAAGTTTTTGATTTATTTACGGAACTGCCATTAATGAAAATGGCAAGTTTTCTGTGTTTTCAACTCTCTATACCAAGAGAGCTAAAATAAAAAACACCATTTACTTGTTTTCATTTTTTAGTTTTAAAAACACTAAAACATAAATTGTTTTTGAAAACAATTTTACAAAACACGTTAGTCAAACAAAAGTTTGAAAGCAAAAAGAAATCCGGTACTGGTACCGGAAACCAGCAGCAGCAAGATCACTATGCATTATTAGGTTTAAGTCATCTTAGGTATCTTGCTACCGAGGATCAAATACGTAAAACTTACCGTGAAACTGCATTGGTAATGATAACAGTAGTTGTATAAAAGAAGTTGATCATTTCTACGATTTTTGGTACTCGTTTAAGAGTTGGAGAGAGTTTCCTCATGCTGATGAGTGTGATCTTGAACAAGCTGAATCTAGAGATCATAAGAGGTGGATGGAAAGACAGAATGCGAAACTGAGTGAAAAAGCTAGGAAGGAAGATTATGCGCGGATACGTACTCTTGTTGACTATTTACCTCATGCATCTCTAACTCAATCCAACAATCTAATGCTTTATTGCAACTAATTTCATTCATCAACTCAATCCAACATTGATGCTTTCCCATATCAATTCATTCTTAAAAAAAGGAGCTTGTATCAACATATCCAAATTATCAAGGGTAAATAGTCATTTTCGTCCCTGAAAGTGTAACTCGCTGTCAATTTAATCCCTGAATCAAGCGAAAACGCAAAATAGTCCCTGAAAGTGTAATCCGTCTATCACGTTAGTCCCTCCCGTTAATGTGCATCGTTAACTCCGTTAATCCATCCGTTACTATCAGTTTAGTCCCTGAAAGATGTCACTTACTGTCAGTTTGGTCCTTGAAACATATACGTGAATTCGTTTTAGTCCCTCGAATCTTAAGTTACTTCAGTAAAATTTTAAAATGGCTGATTAATGACGCCAATAGACTCATGAACTACACAGATCTATTGTAATTGGAAAATCGATGGTTAAGGGTGACCTTATTTGCTCCAAGAAAATCAATAAGCATAACTTTGTATAATCATTGATCTATATTAAAATTAGATAGCAATTGTAATTTTTTATGTTAATTCGAAAGCTTCCACTGCGGCTGAACTTAATAAATTACGGTTATTAATTCTAATTCCTCTTTTTTTACGATGTTTTATTTTATTCATTTCATAGATTAAAATAAAAATTTTAAAATATAAAAGCCATATGGCTTGCCACATAAGTTTATAAAACTTCACATCAGATTTAATTTTGACAAATTAGGGAGGGACTTTGATTTTAGAAATTGATTTTAGGATATTCAACACATGAAGTGATTTGATTCGTATTGAATCAATAAACACTCCTAATGATTAATGAAGGTAGCAAACCAAAGTAAAAGAGAAAATGATACAACTGCAATGTCCTATCAATTAGCCTAGCAAAGCCAAGGCACAAATTGAGCCAAGACTAGTAAATTCTAGTTTAAAATTTTGCTGAAGTAACTTATGATTCGAGGGACTAAAATTAATTCACGTATATGTTTCAGGGACTAAATGACAGTAACGGATAAATTAACGAAGTTAAGACACACATTAAAATGAGGGACTAACGTGACGGACAGATTACACTTTCAAGGACCATTTTGCATTTTCACTCGATTCAGGGACCAAATTGACAGCAAGTTACACTTTCAGGGACCAAAATGACTATTTACCCAATTATCAATTCATGCTTATTTACATATTTGATATTTCTTTGGATTCATGTACCCTTTTTGCAAACTATACATTTGCTTAACAAACCCATAAACTTACAATGATGGCTGAAAATTCAACTAATTTTAAATTGAACGAATGAGCACTCTTTGTAGTAGATGATCAGGGTTTACTTCAACCAAAAAAACAAAATAAGCAGCAAGCTACAGAAGATCTGAGCCAAAAACAAAAGACGACAAAAACTGCTTACTAATTTTTGAAGCATGAATATGTACAAATGAATACTGTACAGGAAGAAAAACAAAGGTTGCTATATACATAAAAAAAATTATGGAACCAGTGAGTGTTGCTCAACATAAAACAATAGAAGGAAAACCAATGAACGCTTGAAGAGCCAAAAATATGAATGCGTCAAATAGTTGCATCCATTTCTGCACTGATCCTATCCACCAAAATTCCACCATTTCTTCTTTTTCTTTCCATTGTTATAGGATGATGGCATTTCTGAACAGGGAATCACAGAATACAATTAAATGAAGATCGCTTAAATAAGCGTTATTTTGAATAAAAACAAATGGGTAATATTTAGCAATTCAATTGTCTACTAATTGAATGTTAGCTGCAATTTGATATATATGACTTATACAGTGTTGTTAATTGCGGATTGTGGAAAAAAGCGGTTTGGCACCACTATAGCTGCTATTTGACAATACTAATGGGCAGACTGCAAATAATAGCGGTTTGTTCAAATTCCACTGTTCTATATTGCTATAGCCGCTATTTGACAACACTGGACTCAACATAATAATCAGTAGTTCAGTACATGGTAATGCATTGAAGTCTGGACTTTTCAGAAAATATAGTTGTCAAAATTAAACTGGTTTTGCAAATATGTGAATCATAAACCTCTATAGCTTAAGAGCTTAATCTTCTCATTTATGAATATCTACGGTGTTTGTATAAAGGATGGATATGTTACCTCCCTCCGGATAAATTGAGTTGTAATGCACCTCTGCCCAAAAGCTCAGAAATATCACTGCAGAAGTCACAAGTAAAGGACTTAGCATTTTGCTGAAACAGAACTTAATAGTGAATAATAGTGAATATACTACTAGTATACATCACTTAGATAATGAAGATGTTACCATTCATAAATTTGTTCAATTCACATTTTATCAAGCAGAACTGTATTCATATACTACTAGTTTTGTTCAATTCATATTGAAACATTTTTAAAAGTTTGAAACTATATTCACATTAATTTATCAAGCAGAACTGTTTAAATACAAATTACATCATCAAGAAAATATTGACATCAGCTTTGCTATCTCTCAGATTTAACAAAACTAACGAAATCTTACCCCTTCCAGACTTCTGCATCTGTGGAAGAATCTCAATGTAGCACGTGTCCTTAAAAGATGTAATAACAAAAATTTTGACGCCATACTGAAACGGACACGAGCAATGACCATATCAGTCATAAAGAGTTTAACTCGGGAAGCTCACACATATAACCAATAAAACAAAAGTATACTAGGGAAGGAAATTTTTTGTTTATTTCCTCATACCCAATCTGCAGCAGCCTGCAACGTGACATGATCACCCCATTCACCACTCCTAATACATCCATACCAAAAGCTATCAGCAAACATAAAGACTACAATAAAGCCATATTATCATAAAGAACATAACAGCGTATATAAACATACTTGCTCATCTTCTTTAAATAATCGCTATAAGCCATAGGGACATAACCCGCATATACATCTGGGAAAGACTCAAGCTGACAAAACAGAAGCACTGTATCAATAAAAATGACTATAAGGAGCCTGACACAGTAGGAAAATAAATTTTAGCAAACAAAAACAAACCTGTTGAACAATTTGTTCCCGCACAAATTTGTGAAGGTCTGGAGAGCGATAGAGTTGATCTGACAAAGCACGAAACTGAAATAAATTGAAACCAATAAGGCATTCCTTTTTATTCAGAAAATAGTATATGAAAATCTATACATTGTGATCCACAGACTAAATTGGTAAAGCTAACAAATTTTAAAAAATTCAAATCTTTAGCCATATAAACCAAATAGCCAATATCATAATAAATGATTTTTTACAACCCCCACCCCCCAAAAACGACGTGAAAGGATTTATAGGATTTATGTCTGTGAAACTTTCAGTGTGAATGTACTGAGAAGGTAAAGAGTTGTACATCGAGCAAGGATCAAATTTAAAATTTTGAGAATAAAGGAGAGGCAGTTAGTGACAGCTAGGCTTGGTTGTTAAGTAGCTGTTAGGCAGTGTAGCCTATAAATAGGGAGAGGAGGGAAATGTGTAACTGAATGTAACTACTACTTGACAGCTAGGAGAACAGAATTACTCTGTTATTAGAGTCACTATAAATAGGCCTAGGATATTCAGTTAGATTCACTTTGGAAGTCGTTTGCAATAAGGAGAGTAGAGGTTTAACCATCTCAGTGACTAACCTGTTAACCAGTGAAAGTTCAATACACAGGCCTAGTGCCATTTCTTGAATTCAATACATTCCTTGAGTTTTCTATAGTTTTCTTCTTGTTATCAGTTGGTTCCTATCATTATCACCGCCTTTTGTATGGATGTGCTGTGGAAAATTACATTTTAAAATTTGAATAACTATGCTGTCGGTATAAATATTTGTTTGGAGTTTTCACAAAGGCAGCACCAGTTTGGGTTTTTGTCCACAAGTACCGTGGCGAGTACTGAGTAGGGGAACGTAGG
Organism: Oxytropis ochrocephala; assembly: GCA_020916435.1. NCBI lineage: Eukaryota > Viridiplantae > Streptophyta > Magnoliopsida > Fabales > Fabaceae > Oxytropis > Oxytropis ochrocephala. The sequence goes on from CM037090.1 coordinate 11,204,092, forward strand.
GTGCTAAACATAGGTGTGAGGCAGGGTTTGGAAGAGCGAAAACTCGCCCCATTGTTAAGCCTACTTTCACAAGATACAGCACTATTGAATTGAACTGCATTTCAGATGCTCGCTTTCTAAGATAAATAACGAACCTGGCAGTTACCGTCCCCTTGAACCTTAGACTCAACCAGCTCGTATAACTGCAGTCTAACAAAGATCAAATTCTTAAAATTAGATACATGATAAATGACATAAAGACAAAGATAAAACATAATTTTTTTCTAATTTACATGACAAGCAGTGTAGGAGACTACTCAAACCAACAGACATAAAAAATAACCAAGACCTGTCTAGCAGCCTTTGATGGTCTGATATTTCTTCATCATCGGACGGCATTTTTTCATTGGTTTTAGGAACGTGCTGAAAACATAAAAAAGAGAAATAGGAATATGAATTATTACTTGGATTAAAATTCCACATGTAAATTATATTTTTAATGTAAACTGTTGAACGCAAACAGTAGAATAGAAAGAAACTGAAATTTACTGATGAAACAATTACAAAAACAAAGCCTGAATTACAGTATAGAAAACTGAAATTGTGAAATAACTAAGAACAAAAATGAAGCGGAGCAGTGCTACCTACAGAAGTGGAAAAATTAGAATAAACCCAGAGATGACATAACTCTAGAAACCCTTTTCTGAGGAAGGAAGTCCAAGTTCCCCACTCAGCTTAACCCAATATTCCCACAACAAATTTCATGATACCCTTTTCGGTTCCCACAACCACATATATACTAATTCTCCTCTAACTCATTCCGTTATCCCCTTTTCTCTCTCCTTCAACCAATACTGTGTACCTTCCCCTTAATTAATATGGGGCCTAGTGGACCTATCATTTACCACTTAATATAAATAAATCACAGTTATATAATTTGTCAAAAAAATTATTATTATAAAGCTTCAGTTTTGTATACTGCGATACATAATTATTTCTACATTGAACTTTGTTTCCCATGACTCGGGTAAGAAATTAGTTCCAGCCTGGTTGTTGCATTTCCATCAAGAAATAAAAATAGACTTGTTCCTGCAAGTCTCACGGTGTCATTGGTTAAAAGTTCATCATTCGCATTTGTACTTGATTTTTATACGAAATCATCCAAAGAAGATACACTTCAAATTTCAAATGGCAGCTGATAATGCGATTGGAAATCATAATAAAATATTGAATATGATGACTTTAAAACAGAAGCAAGTGGATGCACTAAAGCTACACTTACAGGAATGGGGACCATCTGGTTTAATCTTTTGCCTACTTCACCATCAAGAGAGGACTCATCCGATATTTCCAACGAACGCCACCAGTCATCACTAGTGACAGGTATCTCTTCAGACCTGGAAGACGAACCAAGACCTTCAACTTCGTGCACATCATTTTCTCTTTCAATTGGGACACAATTCCCCATTCCCTTCATGTCATACAAATCGTCTACAGAGTTCTGGCAAGATTCATCGCCTACATGTTGATGATCTATCACAGCAGTTGACAAGTATCAAAAAATCTATTACATAAGAAAATTACTAATAAAGAACCAATCTGGCGCATTTACAGATGCTTACACAGTTACACTTCATCCTACCTAAGTTATAGTTTCCATTTGAAGAAGATAGCCAATCTTGCGCATTTACAGATGCTTGTACTTGCTCATTCTGAAAATTTGACATCCCAGAAGCATCCATGGAATCCAGTTGTGATAATTCTTCTTGATATGCACGCGCAACAGCCTCATCATTCTCCACATATGAATGTTGAGAAAAGCCTTCCCTGACATATTCAACTTGACTCAAATCGGGATCATATCGAGTTACGACACCAGGGGAACGACCATGGGGAAAGGTGCAAACATCTAGGAGATGAAGACCCCATCGTACAACATCAGGATCCACGTCATGTGTTGTCATCATGCACATGTGACCCTCTATCTGTCTACTCAAGAAACTAATTTACTTTGATTTGAGTTCTATGCCCCCCAAAGAGTTCAATTGCTGAAAAACAACAAAACTTAATAGTCACACTAACTATTTTTGTCTAACTAACATAGCCGATTTCAACATGGAAATATTGAAAATCACAAAGGCATCAATCATAAGATCAAGAAATTCAAAAAAGATTTGCCCTAAACAATACAAAAATTGGAAAGTATCCACCCTTTGGACAAAAAAATACAATGCAAGTTCGATATCAAATTCAAAAGTTAATAAGTTAAATTACATAAACGAACGAAGATAATAATGATAAAAGAATCCTTTCACTCACAATTGATAAAGCATGAATCTTTCCGCATGCAAACCCCTAATTCATCATAAAAGAAACCCTAAACGCATGTCTTGACACCGACATTCACCAAAATCCCAAAGATAAAAACCCGATAATATTATTTAAAAGTTGTAAAAAAAAAACAAAAAGAAGGATAAGAAGAAGAGGACGGACCTTGTTGCTGAAAAAGCGAAGAAAGAGAAAGATGGGAGGAGCGAGCTAAGCAAATGGAAAGGAAAGGAAAGGAAAGGAAAGGAAAGGAGAAGGGCGGTGATGTGTTGAATGAATGATGAAGAAAGAAGAATCTAAGAAGGCGTAATTTAATTTGGGTTTAACGATGTTGGATGGATAAATGAGTAATTAAATTCTTCTACAGTTCGACTAATGATGGCTAATATTTAAGCATGCGTAAAACAATGGATTAATTTTTGGCTGTTAACACCCCCATTTAGTGGCTATTCACACCCTCTTCTCCTAGCAATTTATCAAATTACCCTTATTTATTAATCAAATTCCCCAACCCTATCATTTTTTCTCTCTCTAATTTCGTTTTCACAATTCACGATAAAACCAAATCCACCATGAAGAGGAGGAGCCCATAGCAACACCACCACGAGGATGGGGAGGGTCACGGCGTCGCCACCACGAGGATGGAAGAGCGACACGACGTCGCCTTTGTCTTCTCCTTCACGATTGTAATGACCCATGTGTTATACCCGATTTTGTCTCATTCTTGCTTTTTTTTTTCGCTTTAATGCTTTTTTTTATTAGCGGCGTCTTGGTCGCGTGATTATGGGAAATATTAGTGTAGAGTCTTGGTTACCAATCCAAACCAAATCCAATCTACTCAGTTCCTAAACTCGAAATACCATTGTTTAAATTAGGCATGCGCGCGAACGATCGATCTTCTCGTGCGTTCTTCAATTTAATTATCTCGTATTTGAGTTTAGTAAACGCGTGGCAGTCCACCTAAAGTCATTTTTCTCAAAATTTGGTTTAAATTCGGACTAATGCGATTAGGAGTTAATTGTGGGGTTTGTAGTTAACACGCCCATTTTTGGTTTAGTTTTTAGCGATTTTGTCGAGTCCACTCGTCCTCGCTTCTTTATATTTGGTTCGACTCTTCTTCTTATTATTTTATTCAGTATTTTGTTTATTTAATTTATTTAAGCGTATATATCTGACCCAAAAATGTCAAAAATTCTATTTAGTTTAATTTACAATTTAAGAGCACTTAATAGTCCAAAAGGTCAAAAATACAAAAAATAATAATATTAAAAATAAAAAGAATATAAAAACGAAAATTAAATAAAGGAGCAAAGATCAACAATCTTTAGGGGTTCGTCTTGCTCTCTCCAAGACTACTCATATGCCCACATTATCGATCGCAAAAGCCCAAAAACAAACCATTAATGCTAAAACCTAATTTCTACCTATAAATAAGCGGCTAGCGCAGAGACTAAAAAAACACACGTAAATCAAGCGAGAAAAGAGAGTGCGAAAATCACCCAAAAAATAGGATTAGAGTTTCACATTGAAACCCTAATCCACTAAACACTGATTCAAGCTTTTTGGAGATCTAAAGAACGAAGCAAAGAAACGCCAGCGATCATACAATGAAGAGTTGCGCTTGGTTACAATCATTCAAATTGACACACAGAGGCTCCCTTTCCGTTCTGTTGGAGAAAGTCGACGATACAAACCAAACAAGTCGACGATACAAATCAAACAAGGTACCCGTTGAAGAATCTTTTCTTAACTTTACCAATTCACTAAAATTTGAAGTAATAAAATAGTACTATTTTATATGTTTTGTTTATATACGGTTCTTCAAAGGTCAATATCAACTTAATTTGCTGAGGTATGGTGTTTGTGTTAATAGGCTTATGTGTTAGCTTTCATAGGATTACTTTCATTGCACATGGTTGTTGTAGTTTCCTTCATGCATAATCCTGCCAATCTCACTCTCTCGAGGTGCAGCGGCGCTGGAAGGATGGGAGGGAGTGATTTAGGCTTAGGTTTTTTTTTTATTGGGCTTATATGGTGTCTTATATTATTTTTTTTTATTTTTTTAAAATGTTCAAAATGCTATTCGCACCCCCTTATTCACGCACGCACCCCTCCCTCACTTAAGCCCAGTTTCGCATTCTGGGTTCCCACATGCGAACTGGGCTTTCTTGTTTACACCCCTTATTATTTATATAGACCCCTGCTGTTAATAAAACCCAAATTCACAATCTGCACCCCCTGTTTCAGTTTTTAATTCTTTTCCAACTCAAACGTAAATAATTTTTCTTGCAAAATTAAATAAACGGCTAAGTCGGTTGTACAACCGGGTTAGTCATTATTTTAGGGCCAATGAGTCATGCTGATTCAAGAACCCCGCAAATTTAATAAATACAAGTAAACCATTTTCCTAAAAATAGGGGATTAAGTCTATTTGACAATCTGATCGGGTTAGTCGGCGTTCTAGAACTAATGGGTACATGCAGATTCGGGAGTTACGGAATACCTATTCTAAAATCAACCCACCTCACAACTCCTTTCAAAAATTCAAAAATCATTTTCAAAAAGTAGGGACTAAGTCGGTTGTACAATCGGGTTAGTCGGCCCCAGAATCGATGGAATTGCATGCAGTTCAAGGAATCCTAGGACCCCTACACTAAAAAAACACCAACCCACAAACTTTTTTGGGAAGAACTACGTAGCTTTGATTCCTCCATTGCATCCGGAGGAGTGCGTAGGAGCAAGACTCAACTCTTGTCAAGCACTAAAAACCAAAAACTTAAATAAGTCTTTTTCTCTACAAATAAAAGGGTAATAATTAAATAAATCCTAAATTAATTAGACAATGGATGTCGTGGGGTGCTAATACCTTCCCCACACATAACGACTCCCGAACCCTAACAATGCCTTGTCCTAAACCTAAAGGGATTTTCCAGATTTGCCCTTAAACTAAAATTTGGTGGCGACTTCCTATGAACCTTTCGAAGAATCATTTCCCGGATTTTTCGGTCGCTACACCATGTACTTAGGGTTTCTGTTTTGATTTCGTTTTCTAATGGATTTCATTTTTGTTTTGATTTCTTTTTGTTTTGGTTGGATTTTGTTTTGATTTTGATTTCATTATGGTTGGATTTCTTTTTGATTTTGTTTTGGTTTCGGTTGGATTTTGTTTTCATTCTTCTCGCTACGATTTCTGTATTTTTTCCAAATGTTGAAGACACTCACAAATTGAATTTACGATAGAAACTTTGTTTCAGGCGCCCCTCGTAAATTGAGTTGACTATGGTCATAGTGAACTCAGTTCTCTATAACGATAGTAAACTCAATTTACGATAGTACTTATGTTGAATACAACGTTAGCAATCTAAGCTCACTGTAGTTATATTAAATTGAGTTCACTATGGTTGTAGTAAATGAGTCCACGATGGTGCTTCTGTCGAAGATAAACTCAATTTACTATGATACTTATGTTGAAAACAACTATAATGAACTCAGTTTACTATAACTTCAGTAAACTTAGTTCACTATAGTTATAGTAAAATTAGTTCACGATAGTGCTTTTGCTGAATACAACCTTAGTGAACTCAGTTTACTATAACTATTGTAAACTTTGTTTACAATGGTACTTATGCTGAAAACGACTATAGTGAACTCAGTTTACCATAGCTTTAGTGAACTTAGTTCACTATAGATATATTAAACTTAGTTCACTTATGTGGGTGTTGGTGAGAAATGTAGAGAGAAGAGCGAAGAAAGGGTTTAAATGAGATTATTTTTGTTACTAAGGTTCTGTTTGGTAAAAAGTAGCGGATATCGGATAAGCTAGCGGATAGCGGATGAGCGGATAGTGGATAGCGGATGAGCTAGCTGATAGCAATTGATGTGTTTGGTAAAACTAGCGGTTGAACTAGCTGAAAAATATAAAATGACATAAAAAGATATATTTATTTAATTCATGGTTACATTTATTTAATAAGGATAGAGAAGAAATTTAAGAAAAATAACAAGGTAAAAATGCCAAAAAAAGTGAGACGCTATCCGATAGCGTTTTTTGAAACGCTAGTAGCGTTTCAAAAAACACTAAACGCTACCCGAAAAACACTAAACGCTGGTGCTTACCAAACACGTGTACTCTTCACCCGCTAGTTCCATCTGATACTTTCATCCGCTATCCGCTAGCGGATGGGACGCGCCAAACAAAGCCTAAATTTTATTTTTAAATTTAAGAGGGTGTAGGTAGCCGATATGGGGGTGTTGGTAGACTCAACCTTAATTTTTTAAAAGCACCCAAAAAACAATTGTTTGGTGTTGTAAAAATTTTCAACCATCGGTCAATAAAAAATTATGGTACGCACACTTTTTTTGGTTACAAAGGAGAAATAAAAACAAAAAGCAAGACTAAGGCCGCACGAACGACACTCCTTGAGCATCAGCTTGTAGAAGCTGGATCATTCCCGCGGGAGGAGACTCAAGGTGAACATGTTGCTGCTGCGAAGACATTCCCAACTTAGCTAGAAAATCAGCGTTGAAGTTGGCTTCCCGGTAGACATGACGGAGGCGAACAATCCAAGGGTGAGCAAGTAGACTGCGGACCAAAGCAACTTCATTGCCATGTACATGGTACTGCACCTGGGCATGCTCCACCAGGCACAAGGTGTTAAGAGAGTCGGTGTAGCAGATGATGTGTCTGTGACCCAACTGCCAACATAGCTCCAGTCCACGCAAAAGTGCACTCAACTCGGCGTGCATAATAGTTGAGTTCCCAAGCGAGCCATAATAACCTGCAAGAAATCTACCATCATGATCACAGAGTAATCCACCGAAAGAAGCAGCAGGGGGCTCAAGCTGCGCACTGCCATCAACATTGAGCGCAAGCCACCCTTAGGGCGGTGGCTGCCATGTGATGGCTAAACCAGACGAGCCACGGGTAGCTGTAGTTACACTACCGTACGCAGCAAGGACGTCCCTCCACAACCCACCAATCTGGCTAACCACCTCTGAAGTCCGAATAACCTTCCTTTCAAACACAAAAAGATTTCGCGCTTTTGCATTTTCCAAAAGATAACAGCAACAATACCACTATATTTAGCGAGAGACTCCCTTAACCACACAGCGGGCGTGATGTCCTCACTTGGCGGCGAGAGCCCCACCAGCGCGCTAGCTCTCCACACCTCCTTCACCATCGTGCACACGAAGAGACAATTATGGTACACACACTGTTGTTGTATAAGAATTTTACGATTTTTGTCAATCACAAAAGAAAATGTTTATAATAAATACTCCCTCCGTCCCAAAATATGAGGCTCCTTTGACTTTTTTTTTGTCCCAAAATATAAGTCTATTTTCAAATATCAATATACATTTATTACTCTTTTTTCAAATATGTCCCTAATTAATACTTTCAATTTGTCTTGGTAAGTGAAAAACTAACATTAAATGCTTATATAAAAAAGGGTAATTTAGTAATAATCATATACAAATTGAACATATTAATTACACTATCAACTTTTCTTAATATGCGTAAACATTACAAAGGGGGCCTTATATTATGGGACGGAGGGAGTATTTGACTTCATCTTAACTACTTTAAAAGTCACTCATATCCGTAATTGAAAAAAAAAATCACTCATACCATGAAATTTTATTGGTCACTGGTGTAAAAAAGTTTACAATGACAATGCATGTCAGCTAAACTCTTAAGATAATATGAAACCTTTTATATGACGTGTTGTTTTCTGATTGGTCGACATTGTAAAAAAAATTGTACTTGGAGAATGCATTTTTTGTTCTTAAAAGTAACTACTAATAAATTTCTGAATAATTACTTTGATATTTGGGGGGCTCTTTTACAAAATTATCTAAGCTTCGACTTCTTCTATTGAGAATTGAGGGTTACAAACTAGTTCTCGATATTTGAGTTTTGAAGTTTATCTAATGCTCAGTTTGACAAAAAGTAGCGGATAGCGGATAAATTAGCGGATAACTTATAGCGGATAAGCTAGCGGATGACGAATGCTATGTTTGGTAAAATTAGTGGTTGAACTAGCTGATAAATGTAAAATGACATAAAAAGACATGTTTAATGAATGGTTAGATTCATTTAATTAAAATAAAATATGTTAAATATGCATAAATAATTTTGCTATAAATTTATGATAATTAAACTAATTATATATTATATTTAGAAAATAAATTTTTTAAATATAAATTTTAATAAGGATTTTCTTTTGGTTCACTTGTTTATGTCTATCATATACTAGTTGAAGCCCTTACTAACCATGCACCTGATAATTATGTGCTAACAGTGGCTTTATAACTCTTTTTATCAAACAGTAGCCTAATAACTTGAACGTGGTGATGCAAATATTTTTGGCAAAATTATAATGAGAGTCCTTTAAGTTATTTAATTGTAAAAAGTTGATCCTTTAAATTTTTTTCGTAACACTTAAGTCCTTTAAGTTACATAATGTGTACATCGTTAGTCATTTTTCATTTTTTATTACAAAAAAAACTCAATTCCAACTAACAGAGTTGATGTGGCCGTGACAGAGGCTACCTATCATCTATCTTGTAAGAATTTGGTCATTTAATACCACTGTCACGTAATAATTTAGAACTTTCAACTTAATTTTTTTAAAAAAAAATGATTTATCTTCTTTTTCATTTTAGTTGAAAGAACCAAATTGTTACGTGACGGTAGTCTTAAATGACAAAATTGTTACAAGATAGATATTTATGTAAAGCTACATCCGCACAGCACGTCATTTCTGTTAGTGGGAATTGGGTTTTTTGTAACTGAAAATGAAAAAATGACTAATGGTGTACAAATTATGTAACTTAAAGGACCAACTTGTTACAATTAAATAACTTAAAGGACCTAAGTGATACGAAAAAAACTTAAAGGACCAACTTGTTACAATTAAATAATTTAAAGGACCACGGGTGTAATTTTGCCAATATTTTTTACCTCCTCTTTTAATTAGAACTATTCGATTCTAATGTAATAAAAAAATTATCTACTTCATCGAGCACAAGAACAAAAGCGAAGGGGTGATTCAAATTTAGAAATATAATAAGAATTTTTATTTACTTTATTAATTACAAGGACAAAGAAGGAATATTACAAAATGATAAGGGTAAAAAAGACTAAAAAGATGAGACGCTATAAGCTATAAGCTCAAACGCTATTTGAAGTATCGTTTTAAAAAACACTATAAACTACCCAAAAACGCGCTATCCGCTAAAAAAAGTGTGAATCATCAACCACATAAACACCCCAAATTTTTATTTAAGCATTTTTATAACGGAGTTAAAAAACGATGAAAAGAATAGCGGTGCATGTTTTTAAAACTTAACTTAAGGAACTAATTTACCAAAAAGAAACTTAAGAGATTAATTAATATTAATAATTAAAAAAAGAAAAGTCAAGAGAATTATTGGTTAGTTGGTTAAGTGAGCTAAGATATTTTGCGTAGATAATAACTCGAGGCTAAATTAGCGGAGTACAAAAGATGTCTTGTTGGTGTTTTACTTCAACTTCATCAATTTTTAAATAATCTGTCGTTCGAACGTGGTGTTCACGTTCACGATGCTGGGCCCCACCCATCATTACTACTACATCTTCTTCTCTCAGTTCTTTGCTTTCTCATTAACATTATTGTCTTCAAACTTGAAAGAAAAGAAAAAACCCTTTTTGCTGTGTTGTGTTTGTGAGAGTGAGGACTCACTCAGCAATGTGTTGTTGGAGGCATTCATGGATTCTTCTTTGGTTAGTTTTGACTCTCAGCTTGTTCTTTGGGAAGACGCAGTGTCAAGATACCAATGACTACGACCAACTCGATAACCCAGCTGTTCTTCCCCTTATTACTCAGCTTGTCTATTCCAGAATTTCCAATTTGACTTCAATTCTCAGTCATGAAATTAGTACACACTCCAATTTCTGTGTCAAAGATCCGTAAGTCTTTCTTTTCCTTCACATTCCATCTCATAAATAATAATAATAATAATACTGCTATATATAGATATTATTGATTGATTGGAATATGAATCAGAGTTTTATTGTTTCAGGGATTCTGATTGGAATCAAGCCTTTAATTTTTCATCTGATTTGGGTTTCTTGGCTTCTTGCATTAAGAAGACTAAAGGTATCAACATTAACATTTTGCTTTGATTTCTTTTATTCTGTTTCTATGAAACCAATTAGACATGTGTTAGAAAATCTGAATGAGGTTCATGTTCATAGATAAAGAAACAGAAATTATCAATTGTTCATAGAAAACTCTTCTTATGCTTTGGATTCTGGTGAATATTCTCACAGGAGATATTACAAACAGGTTGTGTACAGCAGCAGAAGTGAAGTTTTACTTAAATAGTATAATGGAGAGATCTACTAGTGCCAATTATTTAAAGCTTAACAAGAACTGCAATTTAACCTCATGGGTATCTGGTTGTGAGCCAGGATGGGCATGTAGTGTTCCCTCAAATCAGAAGATTGACCTTAAAAATTCAAAGGACATGCCTGCTAGAACTTCAAACTGTCAATCATGTTGCGAAGGCTTCTTTTGTCCTCATGGTATCACGTGCATGATACGTAAGTATAGTTAGAATCTCTGTAGTACTGACACTTCAGGTTGAATACGTATCCGGTGTCCGAAACGTGTTGTGTCAAACACCAACATCGATACAGACACTTCAATTATGCCCGCTTTTCAAATTATAATTATAATAAAATTGTATGTAATAACACTAACGATTATCGATAAGTATGCACAAAACTGTCTCTGATGATTTGATCTCTTTTGCATTGTTCTTGAAGCATGTCCTCTTGGTTCCTATTGCCCCCTTGCTACACTCAATAAAACAACTGGCATATGTGAACCGTGAGTTCTAATTCTGGCCTCAAGTTTTGTTTTGTTTTTTCTCAAGATGTTGCTTGCGTTCTGTGTAATTGAACTAATCTATGGATATACTTCTACAGATATCTTTATCAGCTACCTCCAATGCAGCCAAATCACAGTTGTGGAGGAGCAAATATCTGGGCTGATGTTAGTAGCAGTAGTGAAATGTTTTGTTCAGCAGGATCCTATTGTCCAACAACCACCAGAAGAGTTCCTTGCACTAGTGGGTATTATTTTGCTCCAATGCTTGATTACTCTTTATAAGATGCTAAACTTGGATGCTAGAAGTAAGAGTTTTGCTACATCTTCCTAAAACATCCTCATAAATCATAATACTTAATAAAGGAAATATTAAATGAAAATGAAAAAAAATAGGTGCATTTAATATCTTGGGAACGTTAAAAGCTTTTTGTACTTTTTCATTCAATAATTAGCAATATCATTAAGAGAATTTATAAACATTCAAGAAGTTTTTGAAGCTTTTGGAGGAAATGGTATTGCATAGTTGCAGTGGAAACCTGAGACCTTTTACCTATCTAACAAAGAATTGACTGCTTTTGATGGTTATAAAATAACTGATTCCGCTTCTAACCTGAGACCTTTTTCTTAACATTTTGTCATGAAATTTCAGGCATTACTGCAGGACGGGCTCAACATCTGAGAAAAGTAAGATATCTTGAATGATGGAGACTTGCGGCAGTATATATGTGTTTAGGCCTCAGATTTGCTGACCATTTACTGATTATTTCTTGTAGGATGCTTCAAGCTGAGTTCATGTAATTCAAATACAGCGACCCAAAACATGCATGCATATGGAGTTTTGCTCATTGTAAGTTGTTACGACTAAACCCGAATGTTAGGGTATGGAACAGAAATAGGGTATATTCGCATTACATTGAGTTTTATTATTATTTGGGTATTCTCAAAAAATTGGGAGTTATTTAAGCTTTTAGTATTTTAGGATCTCTTTGTAATGAAGCTGGATTTGCCTATGTAAAGATATCTTAGTGTATGTTTGGCCTTCCTTTTTTCTAGCCTTTCTTCTCCTTAAAAGCACAAGATGGGCCAACCAGTTTTTTCAAAAAAAGAGCTTATTTCAACAAGCTAAAAATTCACAAAAGTAGCGTTTAAACAAGCTTTTTCGCGTGTACTCCTCAACGAATTATTGGTTTCAGCTTTTTATATATTAAGAGGGAGCAGTACCAACATTTGTTGATTAATGTGGCTAATGGCTATATATTCGATATTAAGTTTTACCATATTTTATGGTTCTTGTTTTTCAATTATTTTTAGTTGTTTTTTACTTCATGTGCAAAGATGATCTACAATTTTGTCTAGTACCATGTCACATAGAGAAAGACAGATAGACATATACGTGCATGCGCATGCGCGCACACATGCAGGTAGAGAGACCGAGTTGGTAGAATTTAACACTCTTTAACTGCTTATGCAGGCTGCTTTGAGTACTTTGCTACTCATTATTTACAACTGTTCTGACCAAGTTCTCACTACTAGGGAAAGGAGAGTGGCCAAATCAAGAGAAGCAGCAGCTAGAAGTGCAAGGAAAGCTGCAAATGCACACCAAAAATGGAAACTTGCAAAAGATGCTGCTAAGAAGGGTGCAACTGGACTGCAATCTCAATTATCACGCGCATTTTCTCGTAACAAGGATGCAGAAAATTCAGAAAAGGTTAAAATTTGGAATGAAGATACTTCTGAAACAGGTGTAGAATTATTATCACATTCACAACCTATGAGTTCAAGCACGGTTACAAGTTCATCTACAGTGCCGATGGAAAAAGGCAAAAAACCAAGTGGCTTAATGCAGATAATACATGAAATCGAACACGACCCACATGTTGATGACAATATTACTATAGAAATAGAAACTAGACATAAAAGTGCTACAGTGAATGCTTCAAAGGAAAAACAGCCACAGCCACATACTAATACCCAAATTTTTAAGTATGCATATGATCAACTTGAAAAAGAGAAGGCTCAACAACAAGAAAACAAGAACCTTACGTTCTCAGGCGTAATTAATATGGCTAAAAATACTGAGAAAAGGAAGAGGCCCTTTATTGAGATTTCTTTTAGAGATTTGACTCTCACACTGAAAGCTCAAAACAAACATATATTGAGATATGTTACTGGGAAAATCAAACCTGGCCGTATCACTGCTGTCATGGGTCCATCAGGGGCAGGCAAGACAACATTTCTTTCAGCTCTAGCTGGAAAAACATTTGGTTGCTTGGTTAGTGGTTCAATTCTTGTGAATGGAAGGAATGAATCAATTCGTTCCCTTAAGAAAATTATTGGCTTTGTGCCACAAGATGATGTAGTTCATGGAAACCTGACAGTTGAAGAGAATCTTTGGTTCAGTGCACAGTGCAGGTATATTATATTATGTTGTTTACATTTTACTTGAAGTATTTTCTAAATTGTGTTTGTATAAATTTTTATTTAATTGAAATTTTGTTAAAGTTTTTTTTATTTAATTGAAATTTTGTTAAAGGTTATCAGCTGATCTTTCAAAACCAGAAAAAGTTCTGGTTGTTGAAAGAGTTATTGAATTCTTGGGGCTTCACTCTGTACGAAATTCCTTAGTCGGAACAGTGGAAAAACGAGGGATCTCTGGAGGCCAAAGGAAGCGTGTAAATGTTGGCTTAGAAATGGTTATGGAACCTTCACTTTTGATGTTGGATGAACCAACATCTGGCTTAGACAGCGCATCATCGCAGCTCCTCCTAAGAGCCCTACGACGTGAAGCTCTTGAGGGAGTGAACATATGCATGGTGGTTCACCAACCAAGGTAAATTTTAATTCTATATCTGTGTTGCCCTTCGTTAACAGTAAGATTATTTTCCTTTTGTTTTATTAATAACGAATATTTTTTTCTTCAGTTATGCTTTGTTCAAGATGTTTGACGACTTGATACTTCTGGGTAAAGGTGGTCTTATGGTCTATCATGGATCTGCCAAGAAAGTTGAAGAATACTTTTCAGGTCTTGGGATTAATGTTCCGGAGCGGGTTAATCCTCCAGATCACTTCATTGACATTTTGGAGGGCATAGTAGTACCTGATAAAAACTCAGGACTCAGTTATAAGGATCTACCAATTAAATGGATGCTTCATCATGGATATCCAATACCTCTTGATATGAGGCAGAATGCAACACACTTTGATATGTCCCAGAGTGTAAATTCAGCTAATGAAATAGATTCCAATGGCTCTGGTCAAGTGGGAAAAACTTTTGCTGGAGAATTATGGCAAGATATGAGGAACAATGTAGAACTGCAAGGGGAAAAGATAAAATTTAACTTTTTGAAATCCAAGGATTTATCTAACCGGAAAACGCCTGGTGTATTCAAGCAATATAAGTACTTCCTTATTAGGTAAACCATCTAACGACCTCGGGTTTTTGCTAACTTGAAGTTTCATTTTCCAGATGGCTGCTGAAATCATCCTTAATACGGGGTTAGCTTTTCCCTTGAGGATTACTAATCGAGAGTTTACAATTTTTATCAGAGTTTACTTACACTCGTGAGAGTTTATACTCGTGAGAGTTTATCAGAGTTTAAACTCGTGAGAGTTTATGTGCGAGTTACCTCGTTTTCACGATCTAGAATCGTAAACTCGTAAGAGTTTAATAACCACGGTTGTGACCTTGACAAGGAGTAGCTTATAATTTTTAATAATGCACATGTCTGTTCAATTTGGTGGCTGTATTTTCTTGTTAGTTTCTGGTACTTACTCCAAGCCAAATGCTATTTCAGGGGTGGGAAGCAGCGATTACGAGAAGCTGGGATCCAGGCCGTAGATTATCTTATTTTGTTACTTGCCGGGGCCTGCTTAGGATCACTTACCAAATCGAGTGATCAAACATTTGGCGCATCTGGCTACACCTATACGGTGATTGCTGTATGTAAGTTGCATAAACATAATCACAAATAGTCTACCTAGCTATCATGTGACTGGCATTTTTCTGATCCAATGTTGTTAATTTCAGCTCTTCTATGCAAAATAGCAGCCTTGAGATCATTTTCTCTAGATAAATTACACTACTGGAGAGAGAGAAGTTCTGGTATGAGCAGCTTGGCTTATTTTCTCTCCAAAGACACTATCGATCATTTTAACACAGTGATCAAACCTGTGGTATACCTCTCTATGTTCTATTTCTTCACCAATCCAAGATCTTCTTTTACGGATAATTATGTTGTGCTGCTTTGTCTTGTATACTGTGTGACTGGTATAGCATATGCCTTGTCCATAGTTTTTGAACCCGGCGCAGCCCAGCTGGTGAGTACGAGAAGCGTATAATTTTTTTATCTACTCCACAGCATAAATATATTCATAGTTATGTTTCTATTTCTCCTCTAACACGATTATGTTTCTTGCAGTGGTCGGTACTTCTTCCGGTTGTTTCGACTCTCATTGCAACGCAACAAAAAGATAGTAAATTTGTGAAGAATCTAGCTAATTTATTCTACTCTAAGTGGGCTTTACAAGCATTGGTCATTGCAAATGCTGAAAGGTAATTTGTCAAAGATTTTTTGAATTAAAAATTCTTATCTCTGCTTAAACATGATCCTCAATTTGGTCAACAATTCATTATTTATAGTCACATATTTGAATCTAAATCTGAATACAGAACATGGTCTTATTTACTATTTTGTATACTGCAGGTATCAGGGAGTGTGGCTCATAACACGCTGTGGTTCACTTTTAAAAAGTGGCTATAATCTTCATGATTGGAGTCTATGCATATCCATCCTCATTATTATGGGTGTTGTTTTCCGGGCAATAGCATTTTTCTCTATGGTCACCTTCCAAAAGAAGTGAAGCCAAACTTCAAGTTCAAGAATTTGGATTGTACAAACTGAAGAGGATAGTATCACCAAAACTGTATAGGAATTGCATTAGGATCCACAAGTCATGTCATAGTTAGGTGAGGACTATCTCTGATGACCGGACAGTTCCATTAGGAAAGAGAAAGACTCATCTAATAAAATATTATTATTTTATTTGTTCAGTGTTTTTCTCTCCTATTAGAACTGTCCATTATAGGAAGAAAATCCAAACCCTTCAAAGTTAAATATTTTCTCTTAGGAGACAAAATTGAAAATGATCACTCTCCCTTCTTGAGCATAAAATAGGTACGGCCCTTTATATTTGTATGAATATTTAGAAAGAGAGTTAGACATCAAATTTTACATTACTTTATAATGTGAAAATTTGACGTAAGAGGATCCATTCCCGTTTGTATTCTATTTGATATTGATATTGATATTGATTGAAAAAGAAAGTCTAAAATACTGTGCTCTATAGATCACAGTGGCGGATCGAGGACTCAAGGTAGGGTTCAAATTTTTTAAATGCACAAGAGAGACAGAGATGAGTGACTGAGTAGTTGTGTCTTGGAATATGCAATTAGGTGCAAATTTAGGAATACTAGTGCAATTTAAAAATTTTAGGGGGTCCAAAAAGAAAATTATACAGGAGGGTAATGGTGGCCTTGAGCATGAGCGAGAGGGCCAGTTGCCTAGACCCCCATTTTGTTAAGGCACCAATGTTTTTTTTACCTATTAGTATTTTGTGGTTTGGACTATTGTTGACTACCCACTGAGTGTCCTAACGCTTCAACGAAAGACTAATTTTCGTTTGTGCTTAGGATCAAACTTTGAACTGGCCAACATCGAATTTCTTCACTACAGGAATCAAATTCGGGAGCACCTGGTCGACCCTGTGTTCCTTTTACTTAGTAGTATATAGATATATTTAAATAAACTTTTATTACAATTATATATATTTGAAGAATTGAAAATCATCAAAGACAGATTTCAACAACCGTATCATAATCATATTTATGGGTGGCAATGAATTGAACCAACTCGAACATAGTTCGAAACTCGACTCGATAAATAGCTCGTTGAACTTGGTTTATGAACCAAATGAGCTGAACATGAGCGAAAAATTAAGCTCGTTAAATAAATGAGCCGAACTTGAGCTAAGTATAGGTCGACTCATTTGGTTCATGAATCAACTATATATATATATATATATATATATATATATATATATATATATATATATATTACTCCATTTTTATTTCAATATGATATTTGTTATGCATTTTGTGTTTCTAAAGCAAGGTTTATTTGTTTATTAGTTAGTGCAGTTTGTTTTGCGCTAACTATTATATTATTATATCATTATGCAATTCTCAAATTATTTTTATTTTTATACTTGTTTATTTATTTTATTAAACTCATGAGATAGATAAACAAAAAAATTATAATTATATCTATAGTTTCATATAGGTAATCATTTCATTCAAAACTATTAGTAAATTGTTTTTTTTTTTGACAAAAAGTAAATTGTTATTTTAAAGTGTCAAGAATCTATAATTTTATGTTTTTTTAACAAAAAAAAATAGATTTTTTTAACTTTTTATTCACACGAGCCGAGCTAACGAGCTGAATCGAGCTGCACGCAAGCTTGAGTCGAGTCGAGCTGAGAAAAAAGGTTCACGTCGAACTCTAGTCAAGCTACGAGCTAAGTCGATTCTTATCGAGTCGAGTCGAGCTGAACCAAGTTCGACTCAGCTCGACTCATTTCTAGCCTATCGAATTATATAGGGTTAAATATGTTTTTGGTCCCTATAAATATAGCGAATTTTTTTTAGTCCCCGTAATTTTTTTGGACACGTTTGGTCCCTACATTATTTTTCGTTAGCACTTTTAGTCCATGCCGTTATTTTCAATAACGGTGCTGACGTGAATGAATTATGTGGCACTTTTGGTATATTTTGAATCTGGGAGAGATGAATTTTGAATCTGAGAGAGATGAATTTTTTTTTAGATAAGCTGAGAATGATGAAGTTTGAATCTGGGTTTTCGAACATGCTATCTAGATCTGGGTTTTCAACATTTTGAATTTTGTTTTTTAAATTTCCAATTTCCTATTTCCATTTCCATCGTGTACACTTGGTATATTTTAATGATGTGGAATCCAACTCAGCATGCCACCGCATTAAAAAGTGCCACATAATTCATGCCATGTCAGCATTGTTAATGAAAACTAACGGCAGAGACTAAAAGTGCTAACAGAAAATAATGTAGGGACCAAAAGTGTTCAAAAAAATTTAGAGGGGCTAAAAACAAAATTTGTTATATTTATAGGGACCAAAAACATATTTAACTCAATTATATATTATTGAATTCTTTGAAGAATATTAATTGTTTCTTAATGGTTGTTATATAACATAATATTAAGGCTTAAATATCATTTACCCCCTTGCAAATATCACCATAAAAGAATATATAATTGTTTGTTTCTAGCAGTAACGCATTTATATTTTAATGGTTATAGATATATAACATATATAATTAACGAGTTATATTCATTTTAAAACTTTTTATTTTACAAAGGTAAATGGAATATGATTTTCCTAATATTAACTAATTAGAAGAATATTTTTCCAAATTGAAATTGAAATTGTTAAAAACTTATTTGCAACCTATAATGTTGCAAATTAGATTAGGTAGTCTCACTTTAATTTCAACTGAAAATAATTCTTAAAAATATATTTAATTATGAACTAATTATTAATGATTGTCAACAAAAATGCAACGAGAATGCTATTCAAGTAACTACAAATGCATCATTTTATTGGTTCTTTCAGGATAATGATCGATCGTGTCTTAAGATAATGAGAGAGTAGCAAAATGCATAAGAATATACAATTTAGTGTTGAGTTCGGTATGACATAATATTTTTTACTTATCAATGTACGTTCTTTTGAGTATTTATTAATGTATCTTTTAATAAGCTAGTGAAATAAAAAAATGTTAATGAATTATATGTTTTTTAAAATGTCACACAAGTCTCATGTCTTCATTTATTTTTTACTTTAAAAAACTATCACATTAGAATTGTTTACATGACAACTAGTAACAACTTTTAAATAGGAAAACACAATAGTGTTGCTTGATAGTAAACATGATTGTCACGTGATACTCATACATGATAACAAATCCCTTCTATGTTATAAAACATTATTCTGCCATTTTTCTTCCCCATTGATTAGTTCCTCCTCCTTCTATTCTCAATATCTTCCACTCTATATTAAAGTTAGTGTATGACTATTGTATTACATGAATGTTATTTTCTATTTTATCGAGAACAAATTATTTTTTAGTAACAACGATAAATAGTTAATTTGAAAAATAAAATTCTAAAAATATATTTTTTTACGTTGAAATATGTAAATAAATATTTAAATTTATGTTTATTTTTTATGAGATATATTTATATAAAAATGATATATAAATGGATAAAGTTTATTAATATTGCCACATAATACACTAATAAATCATTTCACATAGTATTATGACATCTAATAATAATAGCACTAAATTTTTTTGGACTAAGGTATATTTTTGGTCTTATTGTTTTAAAAATCCAAACTTTTATTTTTTGCCTTTTAAATTAAGACATTTAATCCACGTGTTTTAAATTTATAGTTTTTTTTTCCAGGAAATTCAAGTGAACCCTCATACTTAGAGCTGGCAAAACGGGCTACCCGGCCCGCATCGGGCTCGGGCTTTTAAGGGTTGAGCTAAAAAGCCCGGATTGAAATTCGGGCTCACTCTTTACGGCCCAAGCCTGACCCTATGTGGGCTGCGGGCTTTTCGGGCTAGCCCGCATTACGCGCGATTTTTTAGCTACACTGTTAAGTAACTGTAACAATCAAGGAAAAAACTCAACATTTTACACATTCTGAAACCATCCAATAACACATTTGACTAAGAGAAGAAACTAACATATTTCAATTTTAACACATTCTGAAACCATTCAACTAAATCAACACCATATATTTTAATATTTTGCATCCAATACACATTCTAGAATGACTTACTTCTGGAACGACTTTAGTAGCAAAAAATTGCAATACCATGTAATGCAACAATTTCTAATAATAGATTGTAGAAAGAAAAGAAACATTAAGTAAGCAAATGCCATACTAATCAATAACATGGTTTTTTTAATTTTATTTCTTTAGGATAAGAATGAGAACCTCAGTAATAAGTTAATGAGACATAATGGACGTTGGACTTGGAAGTTTTGTATAAAAATTTGGGTTATTAATTTTGAGCTATGAAGAAATATGCACTCCATTTTTTAATTCACGGGCCTACGGGCTACCCAAGGCCCGATCGGGCTAGCCCGGTATGGGCTCGGGCTTTTGCGGATAGGGCTAAAAAGCCCGGGTGTAAAAATGGGCTCAATTGATTCGGCCCAAGACCTCCTTTTTTCGGGCTAGCCCTGAGTTTTTTTAAGCACTGATTTTATGTCGTATGTTTTTGTATTAGCGGCATTGTTTCCTACGACGGTAATGTTTTGGTATTGGATCAATTTGGAAAAAAAATCATGACATGTAATTAATTAATTTATAATTTAAAAGTGATTTTTCCTTATTTGCGTAAATTTTTAATTATTATTCTAATTAAGTAACGTATCATTTCGGTCGTTCAAACGAAGGAAAGAACTTCATGTTATTCGCGCGACATAAACTTTATACTCCTATATAAGTTAAAATAATATAAAGAATAATGCTTTAGTAATGTTGGTAAAACTGCAAATTGCAAGGCGAAGTCTTGGAACATTTGTAATTACTTGTGGAATTTTAAAAACTTTTATTCCATGATTCTTAAAATCATATTCAACAAAATGATGAGGGCATCCAAGATAAGACAATACGACCATACTAATCCATGATTGTTCAATAGTTTTATTGGCCAAAAGAAACTGGATTCTCGATTCAGATTAATGGTGTAGACTTTAATCCATGATTGTTCAATGCCATAGTTTTGCATAACTCACATTGTAACACGGTAAAAATGCGATTTATCGCATAGGTAAAGGGATCCTTTTAAAATGACCGAGTAAAACACATTCCTCGAATGAACTGCCCCACTCACACATGTGGGACAATCAAATCTAGCGGGATGCCGCAAACTCATCACCACCTTCAATCTTACTCCATGTTGGTGTCCCGAGCGTATGAATTTCGATCATCATATTTTCACAAGCATCCTCACCAATACTCATTGGCCGATGTTGTTATCACTTTATATTCTTTTGGTTTTGGGTTGAAACTCAAAACCAATATGTATATAGGTGTGTTGTTGGTTAATCCTTTTCCACTATGTGAATACCACAAAATTTTAATGAATTCATAATTAATGGAGTTGCAAATAACTATAGCAGTCGGATTTCCCTTAGATGAACCACGTAAGAAAGAATTCTATTGCATGAATTAACTATCTCAAACTTATCAAAATCTGGATGGCAAGCAATTTGAACCCGTTTACTGCAATCTGGTTTGTCATCACGAAGAATAATACGCTTGGATTTTGTATTGGTCATGTAATTCTTCAACAAAAGTTATTTATGATCACGTAGGGGAGCTTGTATATAGGCTCAAGGTTTACTTCGTGATTCTCAAATTTTCTGTGTAGTGAAGAAAATATAGGCTTCTTGACACATGTGTATCATCTGAGTCCGAATTAAGAAGCTCGGTGGTGCAGAACAAAGTTTAACAAACTCTGCAGATGTCAAGCTTTCTTTTACAAATGTTGTATGCAATAACTTGCCACCTTACTAGCCTGTTACTGTGTCAGTTCTTATAGGTAGTCATCTCGTTTGATTGTAACCTGACTAGTAAGTTGGCTATCTCCAACCTATAAATAGGTTTTCTTAGTTGTAACCGTTCAATAAATCAATAACAGAAATTTAGTCACATTGAAATGCAGTTTAGATTCCTCGACTTCTTCATGGTATCAGAACCAGGTTGAGAATTAGTCCAAGCAAAGGCATTCTGAAGCGGTGCAATTGGAGGAGGCCGTATGTACTGAAAGGGATTTCCAAGTTGTTGAGTTGCGTAACGCATTGTTGGTGTGTAACCAACATTGAATTCGTGGTAGCAGACAACAACATCATGCCCAAATCTGTAACACAATTGGCACTAGACACTGCCTCTACCACCACGATTAAACCGGTCACCAAGGCCAAATCTACCACGACCATGACCACAAGGAGCAAATTCCGAACCATAAGGAGCATAATTGACCTGAGGTGAATGCACAACTTCAGTCTTAGCAACAGATTCAGTAGAAGTATGAGCATTAGTCGTGGCTTGAGTCAAATTAAGTGAGGCTACAACATTAACGACCTCAGTGTTCTTAGCAACACGAGTTTCATGAGCAAGAAGGAGTGACTCCATCTCATTAAACTCAAACCGGTCTTGTTTGGTAGATATTAATGTCACAATGGACTCAAACTCGGTTAGAATGCCATCAAGAATCACATCCAATTGCTCTTGCATTGAGACAGTCTCGCTATGGATAATAAGGAGTCAGTGATTCTTTTAATTCTTGCAAAGAAATCAGAGATGGATTTCTCAGCTTTCTTGGTGTTATGTAGTTCAAATCGTAGTTGGCGCGCCTGAGCTTTGATCTTGGTATATGAATGACTATGAACCTTATCCCATAGCTGTCATGTGTGGCCACAGCCAATGACCTTGGCCAGAACAGAGGGTGAAAGAGACGTTTGAAGCCATGCTAACGGTTGTTGATCTTGTAATTCCCAACCTATGTAAGCAAGATTCTCTATACCTGTTGTACGATCTACATCGGTGGGAAATTGAGAAGGTATTTGCGGTGGTACACAAAACCTGGGAAGCTTGTGAGCGCGAAGCACATGCTCAACTTATTTGAGCCACACTGGGAAATTATCATCATCAAGCTCACTAGTGATCTGATACGACAGAGACTTAAATGCCTTTAACAAAGAAAATTAGGTCAAAATTGGACCAAATCTCACAACTTAGGATCAAACAGCAGCAATTTGAATGCTGGAAAGCGAAATTGCAGACGTAGCGAACTCGAATTTCAGAGTTGCGAAGCAGAAACACACAATGTGACGACAAACGTAGAACGATCAAAAGCCACGCTAGTGTTGCTAAATCTACTGCAGAAGCCTTGCCTTGGCTGCCTCCGAAGTTTTGTGGGTCCAATCACTACTGTAAGGGTTGCAGAAAACTCCAATCATCTTCTGTGACAACCAAAGCACGATAGCAGTGAGCCACAATCCTGTCTTACACTCTAGAACCAACCATATGGAACTTGACCTCTTCTTTGTCAGAGAAAAAGTATTGAGCTAGTTCCTAATAATCATTTATGTTCTCATCGAAGATCAAGTTGCTATCCTAACCAAGGCTCTAGCAAATACACAATTTTGTGCCTTGAGAGACAAACTCAGAGTTCTCACTGAGGCCCAATTAGACCCCTGAGTAGGGTGAGTAATAGAGTAGTTAGCTAAAAGGTATGTGATAATGTGCTAGGTTATATATATATATATATATATATATATATATATATATATATATATATATATATATATATATATATATATATATATATATATATATATATATATATATATATATATATGGGACATATTTAGTGAGAAAGGCGTCCCTTATGTGAGAGTGAGAGGGTTTGTTACTAGCCATTGGATCCAAATAAACGGTGGAGATTATAATATTACTTAAGTGAGTCACTTGATTGAGTAAAAGGAATATATATATCACTAAATACATGATAATGCACATAATGTCCAAAAGGGTGGCTCACCTGATTGTGTAAAAGGAATATTGTTGGTGAGATGTTGACATACGAAATTCGAACCCCACTCCCCCTCTCTAACAACTAACACACCAATTTTTAATCACTTTGTCCATAAAAAAAACCAAATACATGATAATGTAGATAATGTTATTGTAGAGTTGCATTTGTAGCTTGCAAGAGTTGGTACCAATGGTCAAACCTCCGCTTACACTAGTTGTGACTTGGACAGTGGACTTGAATCCTGATTTCTCAGATATTTTTTTGACAAACTGATTTCTCTCGTTGATAATGATAAGTTATACATAAATTCTATCATAAACCCTCAATGAGGTTAGTCTGGCCTAACATGGAATGCGCATCCCATAATTTAAATTTATTCTTACAAAAAATATGTATTAAGTTTGTAATTGTTTTTTTTTTTGGTCAACAAGTTTGTAATTGTTAACCCAACTTGATAGTTGTGGCACAGCGCAAATTTCCAATTTTTATGGTACAACATGCTTCACAAAATCTACTCAACCTTGGACAGTTTCTTTTCAATATGCATCTCTTCTGTTTTCAGGACGTGTCAAGCTTATTCCTTGTATTGTAAGAAGTTCGAAACAAAAACCAAACAACCATTAAAATAAATATCCAGGCACAACTTAAACCTAAGCCATTTCCTCAAAAAATTACCCAACCTTGAAAGGATGCCCCCCATTATAATTTGAGCAACTTTTTTATATCGGGACAGTAAAAAGCTTCCTTTTAAAGTGACAAGATATCTGTTGCATCAATGGCTTGTAGTTTTCCTTGGGATAACTCTTTCATTGCATGTTTAACATGACCATTATCCTTGCCATCAGATCCTGCTTCAAAAATAATTGGTAAAGCAGCTGCCAATGGAGTAAATGCTATGTCTGGTAGGGTGTGATTTAATCTAACAACTATATATTGCTGCATTTATTTATTTTTACTCAATATATTGGGCGCAACAATCTGGCAATTCATGAAAAAAATTCATGTTATCATAGAAATTTATATGTTGGGAAACGGGTCCAAAGCAAAATCTCAGTTTGTATGATTTGCCTTTCCATCAACCAGATCTTTTCTGGAATAACCTAATCAAATAGCTCACAGCAAACGATAAATACAAATTATAGCGGTATACCAATTAGGAGATAATAGAGGGCAGGATTAGAAAAACAACACATATACCTGATTTGGATTGGCTACAAATGAAATAAGGAATGAGTTAGATAATTGCAGGTAGGCATCGCTTCAAAAAAATTAACTAAATCAGTTTTGCAACGGTTTGGCCTTGCGGACGTGGCCCATGCTATTGACAAGATCCTTGCGAGTGCAGACAGGGAACATATTGATGTTTTTGTAGGCTTTCAACCGCCATAGAACAAATGGGAAGCTGAGCTGATCCCTGGAAGTGAAGCGAACCACCTCATTAAACCAGACGCACATCAATAGATTGGTTAGTGGCAAATTCTTCCTCACGATAACAGAGGCTTCACATAGAGCTGCATAGAACAAGTTTGTTCGAACATCACAAAATATTGATTCAAGATCGGGAAACAATCTAATCAGGGTAAGTCAAAGTTTGATAACAGACTCAATGAGAGGACTGACATTTATTGAACATGCATACGGCTAGAAACATTTTAGTATATGACAATAGAAATACAATATCTCTATCTTGAAGGAAGAAGAAAAATGTCAAAATTACTATTAGCTAATGAAAATATAATCAATGCATACCTTTCTTTCCATTAAATCTCTTGTCTTCAGGCAAGCCATCTCTTTTGTATTGATTTAGTTGTACTTCAACTTCCTCTGGCTTGGCTTTGTTTTTCTTGACAACAGCCTTAGCCTCGTCATAGACACTACTGCGAGCTCCATGTTCTGATATAGCAAGTACAGAATTTGTGCGCCAAAGGAGTGCTTCCAACACACCTAGTGGGTCCCTCCTAAATTGGGACTTGGAGTCTACCCAAATAGAGTATTTTGCTTGAGGAAAAAGGCGATGGCTTAACATCTGAAAGATATCCAAAACCACACATGGTTGAAAAGCTATATAAGAGGATAATAACCCCCCCCCCTCTATAAAAGATAATGTTGGGTATTACCTGATGTAAATACTAGTAACAGTTAACCTTAGTTAAGTTACTTACTAACCACAGTTTTGTTAGAGTTAGATAGAGGATTTGTGGCGAAATCTGAGTATGATGGAGCCATTGAAGATGATGAACAATGAAGAAATGCAGAGAATCGATTTGCGAAGAGAAGGAAATTGCAGAGAAAACGCGAAAATGAATCGCGAAGAAGAAGAAGGATATGCAAAGTGAAGCGCAAATCGAAAGAGGGATTAGGGATTTCGTTTCAATCTGATACCATGTTGAGTTCATAACAGAGAGAAAGATGAAAGGAATTCTGGTAATTTCATTATGAATCAATGAACTGAATACACTGTACAAGAACTATATATATATTACATCAATGAACTAACTGAATCTGGACTAACAGAACTAATACAAACAGAAACAGTTAGCATAACCGAAACAGTTAGCTCTATCTAACTGATCTAACTCTAACAAAACTGTGGTTAGTAAGTAACTTAACTAAGGTTAAGAGTTACTAGTATTTACATCAGGTAATACTGGGCATATATCTCAATTCATCTATGAAAAATAAAGCATGCCGCACAAGTCATGGAGTCAATGAAGACAACAACCATTCTGCACAAGTACTCACACAGTCACACAGCACAGCAGTGAATGGAAAAATTAAGAATCTGAGAACAATTAGGTAGGACATGGGCAAGTGCAGCTAGTCAGTCAGCTACACATCGATTGTGCTCTTGAAACACTATCAAGATATAGTAAATGACATACAGGAATAAAAGGGAGGGAGGGGGTGAACTTCAGAGACTTAGTACCTTGGGAATTTTACCATTCAACCTCTGATCAGCAAAAGGAAGATCCTGAACAACAACAACTCGCCATTTTCCAATAAATCTATTTTCCCCAATTCTGCGCCCTAGTAACTCCTGCGCTTTTACGGTGATTTCATCCCAGAATGCTACATAGCAAACCTGCATACCACTAAATAGATTTGGCAAATAAGATTAGTGACTTCTAAGATACATAATAACAAAAAGCTCTTAAACTACTTAAATTAAAATAACCTTCTTCAATGAAGCCTCCGACATTCCAATAGGTTGATATAGATCATCTCCTCCACCAAATGCGCAAGTAGATACCACAACTTTGCAACCTTGCATAAAACTCTTATCTTCATCAGATATCCTAAACCCTCCATTCCCACTATAGAACCCACAATGTACCCTCGTAGTTTCTTTCACCTATATAATGAAGAAAAAAACAATAAATATAATATATAACCACAGCCAAGCACATCAAATAGTGAAAGAAAGTAGCTAAAAACACGAATCAAACATTTGCTTCTATGTGAGTAAATAATTTAAGCAACTCTCATCACCTCGAAACTCGAATCTCTCTGCTCAAATGTTTGATTTCCAGTAAATAAATTATATCTCGAACCCTCAGCACGCAATTGAGACAATGTAGCATTCCCTCCTACAAAAGACTCATCGCTCTCGGATATGTATACAACTTCACGAACACGTAAACTAGATTCTTGTTGCACAACAGGAATATCCAATTGCTCAAGTTTTTCAGGTGGTAGTAGCTTCAAACAACCTAATAGAATTAAATCACATATCATACACAACAACATGAGTAATAGGATAAAAAATTAGGTCTCCGTAAAATTTCAACAATTAAAAAAGGACTTAAAGGATTGTTGATTTGAACTTACGTTCTCTAACACCAGCAACAACATGAGTAGTAGGATCAAGGCGATTCAAATTAGTGTGAGGCTCTTTCGCTAATCGATCCACTTGATTGCGTGTTATTTCAATTTGGGGATTGATGTTGAAATTAGGAGTTCGACCAATTCTAGAAGCTTCGTATAAGAGTAAACCTGCAGCTGGAAGAATAATGAGTAGCATCCAGTATTTGAGTAGAAGCTTTCTGAGTAATCGTTTGTGGCCGAGTTTCTTTCCGTTTCCGTCGCGCGCGTACTCGCATCCGACCTAGTTCGTCGGATTCTTCGTCGGAGACAGCGATCGATACGCTGTGATTGTTGTTGTGGAACATCGAGGAAGAAAAGTGTGTCGTGAACACAAATCTGTATGTAAATGTTGACGCACGCACGCACGTAGTTGCACTGCACAGTGCTCTGGTTCTCGCGAAGGTTCTGGTTCAGAAACCAGTGAGGAAGAAAGAGAAAGATGATGCTGCTCAGCGTGTTCCGTTAAGCAGAAATCAGAGAAGAGAAGAGAGTCGAAGATCAGATGAAAGATCTCAGATCAGATTACACAGATGTATTGTGGATTTTTCTGCGCAAATGTTATCAGTACCTCCAGTTTTTAGTTTTCGCACCTCTCCTTCCACTAAACCGCCTAAAATACCATTATTCTTGACAAATTTCAAAACACGTCCCTCCATGTGTGTGATCATTATAGTCATTAAATGTATTAAAATTAAAATTGTAAATTGTAAATTGTAAATACATTCTTGAGCGTTTCTTTTTTAAAAAAATTTAGAAACTAAATTTATTAATTAATAAAAAATACATTTGAAAACTAAAATGACTAATAAAAAGCTTATCAAAAAAAATGACTAATAAAAAACACATTTGAGGAGCAAAATGACTTACTAAAGAAACACTTAATAATGTATTTGTAATTTTGATATATTCAATGACTATAATGATAACACCTTCTCACCAAAAAAAAAATGATAACACCTTACATGGTAGGGACCAAATGACGGTTTACCTATATAATTAATTATAACCGATCCAATATATTAAAAATATATTATCTATGAGATAAAAACTAGCATTATTATCACAATATTATAATAGATCACATTCTTTAATTAATTAATTAAGTAATTAATTTAGTTCATAATTTTTATTGTAAAATATGTTAGATAAAATTAAATCTCCAAGTTGTGCACATATTTATATGGTTTGAAGTAATATATTGTACATTAAGAGTAATTTTGCTTACTTGTTTCATGTAAAATATTCACCTCCTTATTTCATATTATATCTATGATTTTTATATTACTCAATGTGCAAGGTATAAATATGAAGGAAGAAAATAATATATGCCTAAATGAAAGAAAATTTTCCAATAACTTGTTATGTGAAAAGATATAGTAAATATTATTTCATATTTTGTGATGTAACTAAATACGAAAAATTAGGTAAAATAATAATAGAATGTATTAATACAAAATATTCTATAGATTAGTTACGTTGGAAAAATCAAATTAATAATTAGCCAATATAAAAATACCTTAAAACACTAAACAAATATTTTTTTCCGAATCCTAAAATACCTTAAAACACACCTCAAATATAAAAAAGAAAAAAAACAATAAAGAAAATGTGTTTGAAGTATAAAAACCAAGGAAAATAAATAAATAAAAGCTGAAGTTCGCGCGCTTGAATCACAAGCCGCATATAATATAAATATAAAGATGAGAATCTCTTACTATATAACTTGCCTTTTTATTTGGTCTAATACTTACCTGAATGAATTAGCTACTGCTGCTTTTGGTTTCATTGGCAAGTCAATTGCGCGCATATTTGCATTCGAGAATGTTGGTCCTGAAGGTGACCAAGCAGTGGCGCTTCACGTACAGCTGTGAGATTGTACCAAGACACATTGTACGTCCATGATCAACGTCAATTCTACCGCTACTGTGAGATTTCCGGAACAATAGATCATCGTCAGGAATCCCGGTCGAAACCAGAAAGAAAACACAGTGGTAGGAGATGGTAGATCTCGAGAGAGCATGTCAACTAGAATAGTCCTTGAGAATTGCCATATCATGGCAGCTCCTGACCTTGATAGGTTAAATGTGAAGACATACTTGGCATTTGACAAGACCATGGAAGGGATATTCAAGGGCTGTGATCATTGAGAATTTTATTGGTGAATTTATTGAGCCACAAAGGTATGTGCCTTGGAGCCCTGATGAGCCAAATACTCAAAACTCTTAAATACTATGGCAAGGGGAAAATGGGGAAAAGGTCTCATTAGCAAGGATGAAGCTGCAAAATTTATAGGTAAACAGTGGATCAAAGCTAGCAGTTGATTGCCTTCCACTGGAATTCCTTTTGATACTGGCTTCCTAAGCCTTGAATTGAAGGTCATGCATTCCTTATGCTAAGTCACCACTTATCAATTAATACTTATAATCATTTACTGTCTTTGTCGTTTACGTATCTAAATCATATCAAGATCCTTTGTGGTTTTGAACTAAGTTAATATCAAAGCATGGCTCATCAATTCAGCTTCAAAGATGTATGATACAAAGCTCTAGCTCTTTTTTCTAGCTCTGGATCAGGGAATATACAATAACATGTTTCATTTCTTTTCTAAATGTGAAAAAACCAAAAAGTTTTCAGGTTTTTGAAACTATAGCTTGTAAATATTGGAAGCTGGTGCCTCTTGACTCTTGATGACTGCAAGAACTAAAACTTGAACATCTCAGCTGCTCCAACTTCACTCTATAAATCTGATAAAGCCTTGATGTAATGCCCTCAAGATATGGTTCTTCACAGAACTACCAACTTCAGTAATAAATTTAACCTGATGATATTACAGAAAAAAAAAAAAAAAAAATTAATTTTGACAACTAACTAGACTTCAATAGTACTATAGTATAGTAAACTTAATAGAAGAACATAATACCTAATCATTTACTTGAAAATAGCTGTGTGATTAGTCACTTCCAAATAATGTCACCCAGAAATTTGAGAGCGGGAACACCTCTTATCTCAACATCAACAAGCGGTGCTTGGATCATCACTAAGCTTGAAAGTTCTGAATCACTCTGAATCATATCAAGAGCACGCGTTTGATCCTGAAAAGTTTGTTTGCAGCAAGTTTTTACCCTTCAAATAAATATAAATAAACAGCACATCATGCAAGAGTGTTTCTCCACCTTCTATTTAAAGTTCTTGTTTGATGTTCTTATCTATCAGTTGTCTTACTTATTCGGCTTAAACCAGTGAAAAAATAAAAGAGCAAACAGATAAAGTACCTTTCTTTTCATAGCACAAAACTTGCAATCAGACGCGGATGGTGGAAGAATCTGATTGACGATAAGTCTCTTCACAGGAACATTTTCTTTCTTCAAGGAGGCACTCAATCTAGATGACTCACTTACTGCCATCACCTTAGGGATTAAAGACAAATTTAAATGATTGCTTAGACAGTTCCATCTTTCCAACACAATGACTATGAGGTGTAAGAACTACATAGTTATTATGAAGACAATGGACAGTGTGTGCAGAATTAGTCAGTCGTGGAACACATTTCAAGGTCATACCGTGGGGATTGTAACAATAACAAATTCTGTCGAATCAGTATCACGAAAAAGCTCACGCACTTTTATCATCCTCTCCCTAAGTTTCTCCAATTTGTCAGCCTGCAGAGTCAAGAGACGAGACAACAAATGGTAAGCCTATTAAGATGAAACTAAATGCAACACTAGCCCCACAATATGAATCTTACAGCATCCGGTTGATTTGTTTCTTGCCCAAACACAGATTTAATTGCCGAGGTAGCTGAAGATATCTTCTGTCTTAGCTGCAGAAGAAAAATTGGTATCAATGACCAATGACCACAAGGGTCACTCCAGTCCAAAAATGGAAACATGGAATAAAAAAAGTATTAGGGAGTGGGAGGAAGAGAGCCTAGATGTGCTATCAATGACCAACATTCACATAGTAGAAGGAAGATCAAATATTTTGAAGCATTGTGAGAATTAAAATTTTGAACCTTATCAGTACAATTTTGATGAAATCTCACCATGAAACAATCATTTTACATAAAGCTTGCACAGGGGAGAGGATAGACAGAATTGTCAAGAGACTAGCGTAAACATTTTATTCTTTCTGCCTCTTGACAGATGTCATGTTCAGTACAATGATAATAAAAAATCACATTTAAATCATTAATAACAAACATATAAAAGTTTACACTTTAAATGATGGAATGCCTAGATGCAAGTTAGGCAAGAAGAGGGAAAACTGTCGTGAACAAACTATCACTAGAGCTTAAGTTGTTGGGTGAAAGCATGTGAATGATTTTTATTTCTAATGCATCCCGTCACACACGAGCCTTTTGGGCTTAAAGCACAGACAATGCACATGATCATGGCAACAACAAGGATCACATGCTACACCACATGATCATGGCACATGCGTGGTTTTTATTTCAACCAAAATAACTGAGAATGGAGGAGAAAATAGAACTGTAACAATTATGAAGACAGTTTGATGGAAACATCTTCATAGGTGAACCAGCAATCCAAGATTGACTGAGTGCATGGAAAATTTGCATCCAATGCTTATACCTCCATGAACATGATCAATTTATTGGAAACAAGATCTCAGGCATTGCATATGGTATTAAGTTATGTATTTCGTCTATTGGCTTGTAACAGAAATGGCTCAATTGCATTTCAATTAAGGAAAATGTGTGTGGTTTTCCTCTCTTAAAATTAGTGGTCTTACCTTCAGTATCTTTCCAATGGATGCATCCAAGAAATCAGGCAAGGATAACAAACGTAATGTATGACCCTGTTCAGGAAAATGCGTAAATTCTATTAGAATCTGTTCAAAAAAAGCGAATATTAAATATAGCTATTAGCTTTTTCTCACCGTAGGCGCCGTATCAAATACTATTCGAGTAAACATGCTATATTCCTGGGATTCAAGAAATTGCATAACCTGGCAACAGCATTTTAATTGTTAGTAAGGCAAGAACAGATTATATGAATTATTAGCAAAGAAATTAATCAACATATAACATAAAAAAATTCATGCCTTGGAAATCGCAATAGCTTCATCAAGTCCAGGAGGAGGTGAATCCAGTAACTCTCCCAGTTTTAGCTCTCCCAACTTTTGCAACCAAAAGATGCAACAACCGACTTAGAGAACACATTATCTTCCAGTATTTCCTTGTTATAATATTAATCATGTATGACAAATTGACAATATTCTATAAAATTTAAGCAGCTAAAGTTATATGGCCAGATGGTAATTATTCATTTGAAAAACAATATGTGAAAGTTCATAGCAAGATATGCACGATTAAGAGAACCCAACAACCTGTGAAAATAGCCCCTTGGAAAATATGCATAACCATACATCTAAATAAGCTTTACCTGGTCTGCAATCATTCCAAGACCCATTCCATCCATGAAGTCTTTGACTCCAGTTCCACCATTGTTTTTAGATGCATTTCGAAATTCGTCTCTAGACTTCTCAGGGTTTATCTGTAAAGGAAGCATGTAACTACAAACTGAAGCAAATACATAAGGTAGTGGTACCATATTAAAAAATTACAATCACACCATTAAGTAAACTAGATACTGACATCAGCTGATCTATATTACAGCAATGCCAAACTTACTTCAAGAGCAAAAAGTGGAAAATCTGGTCCTTCCACCTGCACCAATGCTCCTCCTGCCAAATCCTAGAGTAAAAAAGGCAAAAAAAAACCTGTGTTACACTACACTGAGCACACATACAACCAAGCCTTGAAGATCTAGCACATAAGCAACATCAGAACTAGAAGGCATGTGATTAACCTGAGCAAAAGAATCACTCAAAGAATGCGCTGGATCAGTAGAAACAACAAGTGTTGGGTGTCCATTATTGGCAAATTTAACAGCAAGTGAAGCAGCACAACTTGTCTTTCCAACTCCTCCTTTCCCACCTAGCATGTAATACTTCCTCTCAGTGCCAGAAACCATGTCATCGAACCCCTCTACAGATTCTGTAGGAGCAGCCACTGATCTCACTGATAACAAAAGAATGTCATCAAATAGTCAATAGTGGTATCAAAAGCACAAATTCCCTAAGCAAAGCACTTTCTGAGGATCCTCCCTAATAAAAAGCACCAACACAATCACATCATGCAATTTCAAATTTAAAGCAAAACTACAAATTACATTTCCAAAGAAACAACGGGATAGCTAAACTGCATCATCATTCATATGATACACAATTATGGTCGAAATTAAATCATAATGAACCTATCCATTTTTCAATAATAAAAAAAAAGTAAGGAGAAATGAGATTCCTGCTCAAAAGATGATAACAAAAATCACTAACATATTATCCCCCAACCTCCTTTCCTTTACTTGCCTTATTATCCATATTTTTAACAATTTCGAATAACTTGTTAATTGTTACCTTCCCTTCAGACAAGCCAATATCCCCACTCCTAAACTAGATGAATTAAACCACCAACAAATTAAACAGATGAAGCAGAACAGATAACATATATATCTTGACTAGAAAGATGAGAGTACCTTGAAATGACTTGGTTGGGGGTTTAATTGAAGCACGTAAAGGAACAAAAGTGAAGGTTTTGTGAAAAGGAAGAAGATGAGGTGAGGAAATAGGAGGGGAGGAGAGGAGACCCTTTATGGGCATTGAATTTGTTATTCGAAGAGAAGATGAAATAGCAGAAGAAGCTGAGTAACAAGCCATTACTTTCTCACTTCAATTCAATTCTCCTAATCCTCCTACACACTTTCGTGTTCGTGTTCGTTTATGCTCTCTCTCTCTCTCTCTCTCTCTCGACACCGCCACGAGTTCCTTATTGCCTATGATTTTTTGTTCGAATGAAATCAAGCAACGTCAAAAAGAAAAAACATAAAATAAATCTATCAAAAAAACTAAAATAAAATCTCGCGTACTGCCGGAAGATAAAAATAGAGCCTTCAGAAAATAAAATTTCGCGATACTGACACCATAATATAATAAAGATAAAAATAGAGCCTTCAGAGTCGCAAGTAGCTATGAGACAATTTTGGAGAGTTGACCGCTGATTCGTGACACTACTAAAGCACTGTTAAAATTAGGCGTGTTGTATATTCACATATAATATAATACAATAAAATTGTCCAAAACTCACTATCATCATGAAAACAAATAAAAAGTAAAGTTAAACCGAACAAGAAATATTGAATTCAAATTTCTTTTGTTTTGTGCGTTTTTCTCTCGAAATCAACACGGTCGGGTCAACAAAAAAAAAAACTTTATAAAACTACTCAATTTTTACAACATTATTATGCTATAAGTGACTCGGACCGATCACATCACCGTTTCGGTCAATCGGTCCGACCGGCCGGGTCGGTCCGGGTTTAATAACATTGCAAAAAACTTTATAAAACTACTCAATTTTTTACAACATTATTATGCTATAAGTAAATTTTAAGACATTTCAATAGAGATCGTTTGAATAATTAATGCAAACGATTTAATTTATATGCATAACAAGTGCATAAATCTTCTACACTATCTACCAAAAATTTGGTAAAAAAAAATATACTATCTATTAATTATAAGTTGGTACATCTTTAAAAAAAAGTTAGTCAATGAGTAACTATCAGTTAGTCAATTGGTAACTAATCACTCTATAAATTGTTATTTATTGTAGTTGTAAAAGCCTATATGTGTGTATACATAAATTAAACTCTTAATTCGAATTATATCATATAATATTTTGGCATAATTTCACTGAAATCTCTAGTATTAAAATTGTATATTTTGGTCATTCGTGTTTTAAATATGTGACTTTGATTCCGTTATGTATGGCAATTATGTGATTTGATTATAATTTGATAATAAATTGCATGTTATTCTTGACAAGTTATGTTACCTGATTGTCCTCCAAAGTGACTCAATTTTTTTAAAAAAAATAATATAGAAAATGTCAATTGGGTGGAAGATCAAAATTGCACAATCGCACAATTAAAGGACTCAATTTATGCAGTTAGAACCTGACTAACAATAAAACACACAATCAAGATACCTAGAGGACCTAATTCGCGCGGCTTAAACTTCAGAGACCAAAATCTCGGGATCAGAATACCTAGAATCAAAATGGAATACTTCAAAAACTACACACAAAAAATATCTTATCATTCCTTAAACAAAAAAAATCGTTTATAATTTTTTTTGAATATGTTTATAATTTTGTTTTTACATAAACATCATCACAACATTTTGTAGTAAGAAATTGTTCAAACTCACTAGTCACCAGTTCAACTTATAGAGTCGGTTAGGCAGTAAAACTGACCCAGTCACACAGAAAACCAACATGTTTGGTCCAATTACTTGCTCAGGCCGATCATGCACCAATTTCCGGTCAGATTGGTCCGAGTTTAATAACACTAATTTTTATAATACTAATAGGAAATAAAAAAAGTTGCGAGTGAAAAAAGAATATCATCTTTTTGGGATTTGAATCCTTGACTCCTCTAAAGTGGTTTGAGAATAAGACAAGTAATTTTCACTAATAAAAAAATCAAAGATTGTTATTTCAAATATTTTCTTACCACTAAAGAGTGAATTTATTACCCACAAGAGTCTAATACTTTCTCATGGATTCCTTGTTCAGCTAACCCTAATAAAAGGTGATGTTGCCTCCATGGATTCACTTGGTTGGCATGGAGTCCATCTAGTTGATTTTTCTTTGAGTTTGTTGTTCCTTCTTGGGATCAAATAGACACAGAAGGAAAGTGGAAAGAGCTCAATAGCTGATCAATCACTCAGCTCTATTGACTCAAATCAACGGAAGAATGACCAAAGCTCCTTGACAAGATTTAACTTCAAGACAACAAAACGTGCTTTCATTCCAAGAAGAGAAACACTAACAAAACACCGTGCTTTGAAAGTGAAAAAGAATGTAATATTAGTTTTTCCCATGATCTAAGCACAGAAATGCCACACAACTATTACCTAAATTGATTCCCGGCTCCCTGCTTCTCAGTCAATTATTTCTGGGGCCACGGTTTACATGATCAAAAAAGCATTACTTGAATACGCACCAACAATAATTGATGAAAATTACAGTACATTGAGGGTGTCACTTTTCAATATTGGCATAATCAAGACACAGAAGAGTTAAGTTTACAGACACTAACAATTGTAACATTCTCTTACCCTTCCAAAATCTCAGTGCTACCTGATGCAGCCTATGTATTTGGTCAAATTGTACCTCTCATGATTGTCTTCCACTTCCAGCTATATCTTCCAATGTAAGATTCAGTGTATCAGCTGAACCTCTTTTCACTTCTTCTCCACGAGCAGCCAAGTAGTCCTCAATGCTTCCCGGTTCCCCAAACCACCCAAGATGATCCGCAATGAGGTGAAGATTATTGCATCCCCCACATCTTGCTACTACTACACCTTTCTCATAAGATTCACGGGAAACTGTCTTAATGGATCTCGTTTCACAGACTTTGCAGGTGAAAACCATAGCAAGATCATGCCTTGAGGATGATTTCAAACTGGACTTGGCAGAAAACTCTATGGCAGAGTTCTCATTAATGCTCATGGATGTAGAAACATTATCTGGTTTAGCACTAGACGTTAAGGGGTTAGCTTCATTATTTTCCACATCTTCACAAACATGTTTATCTGGATTTGTATGCGTTGCAACCCCCTTTACATGAAATCCATATCTGTTCAATACTGCACTGATAGAAGAATGCCAGGAGGATGCTGCCAATTGACACAACAATAAAATATTAATAAGAAAAACTTACACATGGGAGCGCAGGACAAGAGAGGGTACACTCCCTTAATTTTCTTTTACATGTAAATTCAAGTTTTTAGGTGAATGATCAAGATTGATTTTAACTCAAATAAACATTTAGTTAAGCAGAAATGTAACTCCATGAGAAAAAACACCTAGAGTTACTACAACAGAGCAAGCTTGGATAATGGCTAACACACAGCTACTTGTTATCCAACATCCGGTAATTCCGTTTCCAGTATTCATACTTCTCTGTTATAGAGAATTAACACCCTATGAAATGCCTCATAGGTGGTTCAGCAATCAGCATACAGTTCAATTTCTAATTAAGCAGTTGAGCATCTGGTTTGTTGGCTGTTTACAGCTTTACTGATTCAATGGACTTAATGATAATTAGCCAGGAGCTGAAGCACCATTACCACAACCAGTTCAGCCAATTACTCAAAAAATATGTTTTTTGACAATAACCATTGTCCATCAATTCTGCTTTTGATCCCATTTTAGGATTGAGTAAATAAGCCATAGAAAACAGAAACACTTGCATTGTTTTTCATGTATTTTTTAAGCATTGCCAGTGAGATACTTTCCTAACCATTCTAGGCTCAAAATTAATGCTAACAGCAACAGGTTTTGTGTTAAATTTCAAGCTCTGAAAAATATTAAATAAATTGCTTTAGCAAAAGAAACTAAAATATTAGCCAACTTGATAAGTCAACAGTGTAAACGTAATTTACTGCACACAGAAAATGTTACATTATAACAATCAAAATATCAGGTCAAAGTTATCATGAATCCCTAAAATGAAATATTCTTGATAAGCTCGGTAATTTTCAGAGGCGGTTACATAAATTTCATAAATGAGAGAAACGAAGAGAAGATTGAGCCCGCAATTAACTTCAATTCAATTTCAAGACTTTTGAAAGTGAAGGCATATAAAGAAATAAAGTTGAATTGATGAATTATGAAAAAAAGTTTGGGACTGAGAGAATGAATCTAAAACGAAAATGGGGATATACCTTGAATGATAGGATTACGATCATAATGGAATAACTTCGGTGAGATGAATCGCC
The DNA here is from genome assembly GCA_020916435.1 of Oxytropis ochrocephala. Taxonomy (NCBI): domain Eukaryota; kingdom Viridiplantae; phylum Streptophyta; class Magnoliopsida; order Fabales; family Fabaceae; genus Oxytropis; species Oxytropis ochrocephala. Next base: position 11,242,709 of record CM037090.1, read on the forward strand.
TCTGCAACTGCAACATCTTCGCCAGCGCCGCCATACTACGCCGTTGATGCTCAGAGTCTCAGACCTGGGGGCGTTGATGCTTTCATGCTATGCAAGTTTTGTTTCGGCCCTAGTTTATATTTCTTTTGGCCCAAGTTTTTCCCAAACCCTTGGTACTCACCACACAGAAACACAGTGAAAGTACCAAATTACCCTTAATGAAAAGAAAAGTTTAAAACACGTATGTATCTTTTTTCCTGTTTTTAACAGGTTCGGTATCTGATAACCGAACCAGTCCGGTGGTTCCCTGTGATGATGTCTTGTGAGTTGTGACACACCCCATGGTTTCACAGGTACGACCCTCTAGCACCGAACCGTCCGGTAAGAAGCTGTCGTGGCTAATTGGTTAGACACCCCATTTTAGTGGATATGTTGTAGGTTCAATTGGTGTTCGCCAAACTTGTCCGTTCAAGCTCCACCGAACAGAAAGCGATTACGAAAAAGAAAAGGGGATGAGGAGAAGAAGTGATTTGAAAGTAGGAGTACCTTTGAGATTTATGAGATTAAGGGTTGTGTGGTGAGTAGGTGGGGGTTAGGAAAAACATGGTTTTTTTTGTCACAACCCTAGTTTATATAAATAGTAGGGAGCGTTACCCACGCCTTTTTCTTTACCTCACTCCTTACTTTTTTTTCACCCGAACTTACTCCTGTCTTCCCTCTCCACTCTTTTAGCATGGAAACTAATGTTTTGAAAACCGAATCAGACATTGAATCGGTGAACCCTCCGAGTCATGGTTCAACTGCTTAAAACTGTCCAAACCCGAATAAAACCGCTTTAAATCGCTAAAATAACTGAACCATATAAAGAGTTAGGACTTTTTTTGTTGGTCACAGCCCTAGTTTAGATACATAGTAGGGAGTGCTACCCACACCTTTTTTTGTAATTGTAGCCCTCCCCATATTCATTTCTTCACCTCACTTCTCACTTCTTTTTCCACTCGTACTTACTCTTGTCTTCCCTCTCCCTCTCTTCTAGCGTGGAAACCAATGTTTTGAAAATCGAACTAGACATTGAACTTGTGAGCCCTCTGAGTCATGGTTCAACTGCTTAAAATCACATACTTACACTCATACCCTAGTCTTTTTAGTCTTATTTAGTTTTTTCTATTAAAAAAAGTATGGTTCTGAACTCGACGTACGTTGAACTGTAGACCTCTATCGGTTAGTCACAAATAAAATGAATGTCAATGGAGAAGAGGCGTGATAGAAAGGATTATAAGATAGGTAGCACTATAAGATTGCCTCAAAGAAGAAACGGAATTTGAAGTAGCGACACCTGTGTGCACAATTTGCAAAAGCACTTATATTCAAGTTCAATGGATGGTCGACTACAATCCGTTGTGCAAAATTTGCAAATGCTCTTAAATTTCCAAGAGATTAGGCTAGAACCGTAGTAGCCAAATTGAACACATAGGATTTCCAAGAGATTAGGCTAGAACAGTAATACTAGTAGCCAAAACCATAACATGTGAATGTGTAGTCATCTTTATTTTCAATGCAGTTAGGTGAGTGGCGGGTCTTTGCATGATTACGTGGATGCACCGATGCAGAAAGTAAAGGATTTGGATCTTAGAAATTTTATTTAGACTATTTTGAGGATATGAATCCCTCTGACCCAATTTGATTTAACACACCCAAAAAATGAATCTTTCTATTAAAATCGACAAATCCACCATTGGTACTTTTTTAAAAAATGTTACAAAATTTACATATTTTTGTGACTATAAACAAGTATAAAATTAACTATTAATCTCCCATTGCTACAGTTAGCTTTTTTGAAAATAAAGCCTTAAATAGAATTAACAAAAATACTGGAGATTAGAATCTAATAAGGGACTATATTGGAAGGGGAAAAAAGACCCAGCAAAGAAAACCTGAGTCACCGTGGCGCCAAAGAAACTGACATGTCAATGTTAGTTCCCATTTTCTCTTCCCACTCCTTCGAATCCAAATACAACTTGGATACTTCCATCGAAACCCGACCCATATCCGGCCTCTCATTCGGATCATCAACCGCACATTCCAACCCGACCCGAATCATTCTCTCGGCCACATCCACCGGAAACGAATCTCTCAGCCTTCTATCCACCCACTTCCTAACACCGCCATGCTCCCTCATCGCTTCCGTCGCTGTCTCCACCACACTCACCCTCCTGTAACCTCCATCATTTCCTTCGAATTCAAACCTCACCGCTTCTTCGCCACTCAGCAGTTCCAAAACTACCACACCAAATGCGTACACGTCCGTCTTCTGTGTCGCCACTCCGGTGACTTGAAATTCCGGCGCCATATATCCTCGCGTCCCCTCAAACCTCACTGTCCGGCTACCGGACTTCCTCAACTTGTCGCCGGAGTCCAATCCAGAAGGATCAACGGCGACAGACTCGCCACAGAGCTCCGACGTACCGTAGTGGCAGATCTTCGCGCCGAGATTCTCCTCATCGACGAGGATACTTGAGCTCTTGATATGATTATGGACGAAACCGGAACCAGAACCAGCGAAATTGTGAACGTAATCGAGACCGTGAGCGAGATCGGAGGCGATCAACATCCGCGAAGTCCACGTGGAAAGATTTGTGAAGCTAGGGTTTATGCGATTACGAAGGCAATCAGCGAGGCTAGCTCCAGGGACAAATTCGTAAACAAGGTAAATGTAATTGCCGGAGACGGAAGCTCCGAGGAGTTTAACGAGGCTACTATGGTGACTCCGGCAGATAAGAGCGAGGCGATGACGGAGCTCTGAGATGTCCATGTAGCGGCGAAACTTGCGTTGGAAAACGACGACGTCCGAGCTGCGAAGGGAACAGCGGCAAGAGGAAGGGGAAAGACGGTGGTTGGAAAAGTTGGCGGTGGCGGTTGAAATTTCAGAGAAAGGATAGATGTGAGGGTTTTCGGGGAGAGTGTGTTTGAGACTTGAAAGAGAGTTGCGGCTGTGGTTGGAGATGGAAGAAGATGCTTTAGAGGAAGCGTCACCGAATACGTAGCTTCTTGATTCAGTGATTGGAACGTCGCTGATGGAGGATTGGAAATTGGAGGAAGTAGATGTTTGTTTAGGGTAATTGGGGTTTCTGTTTCTGGGTTGCACCACGCTGGTGCTTTTTGGATTTGCACATCGAAGTAAGAGCTTGCAAGAATCTTCATGGGTTCATGTGAAGTAAGAGCAACAGGTCTAATTCTTCTCTTTGTTCGGCGGCGTCTTCACTTGCGTCTTAGTCGGGGTACGTGTGACTGTGGTTCACACGTGGCGTCTTATTATTAAACATTTTTTATTCTCACCAAGCATGATCAAATCGTGAACTATTCATGCATGTTTTATCCAAATACTATTATCTTTAATCTAATTTACCTTATTTTATTGGGTGTCACACATTCTCAAATTCATTCAACATGCTTGGTTACGTAACAATTTTCTCCCATTCCATATTTCCATTCCATGATATCCCAGTGGGTTTAGAAAATTGAACGAATATTAGTGAAAATGTCAAGGTAAACCTCTAAATATTTTTTTAAAAAAATCATTTTGTTAGTCTTAAGAATATATATAAAACTTTAAAATTTGAATTTAATAAATGTTATTCCCACCGTCTCAATTTAAGTGTCATGTTTGTCATTTTTCTTTGTCAAATTATTTGTCGCTTCACAATACCAATACAACATTTATTATTTGTTTCCAATAATACCATCATTAATTATTTGTATTTCCAAGTTTTCAATTCCTCTCTCATAATAATATAGGAGGTGTTTGTTTCAAGTGTAGAGTTAACATTCCTGAAAATACATAGGTAGGAAAGAGTATTCCCATGTTTGTTATGGTACTAGGAAATGAGTATTCCCCATAGGGATATTTTAGTGCTAGCACTAATTATTTTCTTAAACGGCGGTTAAATTGAGATTGAGGGAGTACAAACTTTAAGGACTACCTATTATTTTTATTTATTATAAAAAAAACAAGTTAAATAAACTTACACTATTGTTGTATAAAAAAACTTACACTGCATTGAATTTTCTTTTAAATAAATCGGTTTTTCAAATTCAATTAATCAAGTGAGAATATTTTAAAAAGAAAATTTCAATAATCCTATGAAGAACAAACTTCATAATCCTTGTCAAAAAAAAAACTTCATAAGAGAAAAAACTTACCCCTAACCCACGCCATCCATACTAGAGTTTGCTTATGGTTACTATATCACAGACTTTTTGAAAACCCCGGAAAAGAATAGGTAACAGCTAGAATGCAATAAACCCAGCTGATAAGAATGTTTAACCACTGAATTTACTAGCCAAGAGGAAGTCAAAGAAAGTACAATGAGAGCACATCTCAGCTTTCTCATCCCTCTTAATAACAAATGATGTTAATATACAGCCACAATGAACAGCTATCCATCCAGAAAGATTAAGGACAGACCTATCAACTGCTTCAAAAGAACCATTAAGTACAGACAATCAACAAAAAACTAAGTCAATAGAGATATGATCAACCAACATGATATAGCACCCTCTAGTGGAGAGTTTTACCTCCTTTACAGGCTTTTGCTATATCTTGTTTAATCATCCCAAAAGATCAAAACTCTCTGAAATTACCAACCAACTCTAACTGCCTCCAAATAAATTGGATATTGAGCACCAACGATACAACCATTCTATCCTACCTTTACAGCTAACCAAAATGCTTATGGTCAGTTCTTCCAAATCTAACTGCATATGTGCACATGCTGTAGGGGGAAAAAACATCCAAAATGAATAATTTCATTCAGTAGAATTCACATAGTGTCCTGTTTTCCGCCTGTGCCTGCTAAAATCTGATACAAATCTGAACGAAAGGCCGCATCCCTCGACCTTGCAATGATAAGGCTTCTCCCCGGTATGCACCCGTATATGCTCTGTCCTTGCCCATGCCCACTTGAATGACATGGAACAACCTTTCCATGGGCATTTAAGGGGCCTATCATCCTCATGAACGCGCTGGTGAACAATAGCATATTTGTGGGTACTGAACTTCTTACCACACCCTTCATGTGGGCAAACGTTACGTTTATGCAACTGTAACTCGGCCTTGGTCGCAAAACCCATACGACAACCCTCAAGGTCACACTTGTGGAGCTTTTTAGCATCATCTTTTTTATCCTTGCGAGGAGCTGAAACTTCTGAAGGTCTCCGTGCCCTTTTAGCAACTGGTTTCTTCTCCTCATCAGTTTGGCTGATGCCCCCTTCACTTTTGCTTGTGGCAATCTTCCCAGTTCTTGGCCTAAGCCCCTCACACGGACTTCTAATAAAGTCCGAGCAATCAAATTGGTCCTTTGTTGTCTCTTCCACTTTCTTCTGTTTTTTCTTCCCACCATTTTTTGATCTGGGAACTGCTGTGGTCAACTTACAGCTTTCCAGCTCCCCGTTATCTTGTGACAAACGAACTTCGCTACCATTTACATTCACTCTACCAGATGTCTTTTTCTCAGTTTCAGAACATCCCCGAGTTGATACAGAAGAATCCTTTGACGATGCCTCAGTACCAGAGCAAAGTTCTTCATCAATTCTAGTAATTGGTTGGATTTCCATTTCCTTTTCTTCAACTGAAATGAATCGGATACAAGCGTCTTCTTTAGTGCAGGTTTCCGTTGAAACTTCAGGACACCCTAATTCGGACATAGTTACGTTTCTATTGTCACCTTGTGCAACATAACTAGGACCAGGTTCCTCATTAATTATATTCTTATTTTGGATCTGATTCTCCTGTGCAGATTCTGAAATTGCTTCATCATTAAACTCTTCGGCATATTCCCCTCTTGTTAATTCACACAAATGTTTTGCTGAATTATGAAGGGACTCCTTTTTGTCACTTTTCCCATCCTGTCTTTCTTGCTGCATGTTAGCATCCAAGCTTACTGTATCATGTAAGTGTGCAGCAGAATAAAGCTCTCCTGGAACTTCACAAACTTCTGGGTTAAGTGTATGTTCACTTATTGGTTTATCATCACTTCGAGGATCCTTGCCCCTTTCGTTAAAAGAGTTAATTTCTCCCTCAGTTGACAACTCTTTTAATGACATAGAATTGCTAACTCCTTCTTCAGCGCAATTATTATTTGGACTTTCAAAATTTCCATCAGCAGCTGCAAGAGTAGGTTGGCTTACCAATGAAGCAGTAGATAAAACAGCTTCCTTCTTGTTGCCTTTGCATGTAGACTGATATTCTTGATACCCTTCACCTTCACCATCCAAATCTAAGCCATTACACTTGCTCTCAATGATCGTTGCTTCTGTAATTTGATTCTTTCCAAGCACATAAATATTTCTGCCTGTCCCATCTGTAAGTGAACTGAAATATCTATTGTCCTGACAATCCTGGCTCTCCTCGTCACATATTCCTATGACACTGGTATTGTGATCCATATTAGAATGACCGAGTGTTGAATCCATTTTTCCATCTATATCTAATTCCTGCATGGTTTTATTCTGAATCTCTGGCCCAACTTTTTCAATCATTGAAATACAATCAGGAATAAGATTTGAAATTTGTGAAGTTGCAGGAGCTTCAGCAATTTGGATTTCATGATGCATTGGAGACATTGCAGTAGAAGCAGAGACATGTGACAAGGCACAGTTACTTCTCAAATTGTCTGTGCCAAGCTTATCTTTAGAAATGCATCTATCATGATCCCCACGTGAAACAGCTGACACATTTTTAGACTTTTCATGGAGTTCATGGGCTGTGCTAGCTACAGATAAACAGGTTTTCTTTGACTTGAACCTCCTTCTTGAATATTGAATTAGCTTCTTTTCACCAGTGGATCCATCAATTCTTCCCTCCAATTGACCATCCTTCTTTCTCTGAATGCTGTTAGAAGGTTTAGTCAGAGCTAAACAATTCCTTTTAGACCGAGTTCTCCGTGACTGCCAATTTGAAGTTAAATTTTTTGAACCAGGACGTTTATCATAGAACTGTATCCCTAAGCCTAGTGTCAAAGGAATTTGTTTAGCTGGAGAGTTATTTCTTGCATTGACACAAAACCGTAGGTTAATGCCTAGTTTAGACGTCCAGTCTTCACTTTCATTAAACTCTTGACCATCAATTGCCAGATCTATCAGAGCCAAATTTTCTGGGGATGCAACATCCAATGGAACCTCATTATAATCAAAAGCACTATGTATCTCTTCTGCAACTGCCCTGGCATGTGCCTTCATTTTCTGATAGTCTAAAAATAAGCAGAAAAGTAAAGGTAAGAAAAAATCTTGTAAATAAGTATTTCAAATATATAGTTTTAATCGTCATATACCCTGAGTTTGAGCATACAACTTGCATGTCCATAGACCATAGTTAAAGAAGACTGGATAATAACACAATATACATTGGTAAAAACAGACGACGTGCAGATAATTCCATTCTATTACATCCTGTTGAAATTATAGGGTTCGGGTAGGGAAACAAGTATATGCAAAAATCGAGAAGGAATAATCTGGAATTGGTATTTATTCAATGTGATAAGATGTGACAGTGATACAAAAGACAATGCGCTAACCCTATTTATACTAATACTAGATTCATGACATACGGAATCAACTCCCAAGAGATCATCTAAGATAACAAGCTACTGCAAGATTCAATGAAGATATTATGAGATATTTCTAGATATTTTAATAAACCTATTTAGCTGAAACCTTGGTCAGACTGTTCTTTTTTTTGGGCACTTTGGTCAACTTTTATAAAAGAAAAAGCCACATGCTTAAGGAGCAGGAAAAAAAAGCCATACAATACAACTCTAGTAATTTAACATTAGATTTTACCAAACTTCAACAGAAGGATAAGGCAAACAGACCTGAATGGCAAATTATAAGCACGTTGGCTCCACCTTTGTCCTGCAACATCTCCACTATCGGAACAGCATGCTCCAGGCAGAAAATCCGTGGTCTCAAAAATTTACTGGAGGTGTTCCAACATTTATTGCATTTGTTTAATGATTGATCTGGTGAATCCTTTGCCGTTGAAAGTTCAGAAACAGAAAGATCCCCTGAAGAACAGATCACATAGCAACTCATTTTAGCACTTCCCAGTATACATTTTTTATTTTTAACAAATGTGACCTGTTTCTTTTTAGAAAATTTTGGTAACTGTCAACTTTCGCAATATAATCAATATACAATAGAAAAATGCAAATCAGAGTTCGTACTTCGTACATAATTGATAAAAATACTTTCCATAACTTCTAACCTAATCATGAGATAAGGGGTGTACGGAATTTTCAATGAACACAACAGAGGATGAGAGGATATAAGCCTAAGGGATCCAATTAGCAAGAATAGAGTAGTTGTATACACCAAGTAATATCTTTGTTAGCGTAATTTAGCATTTTGGCTTAGTATTATTACACAGAAGAACCATTTCAATATATCAATCATAGCCACTTTGCAATTCAAATATACTAAAAAATCATTGCAGGAAGGACAGTAACAACTAATACGGTGTTAAGTAAGGTGAAAGAGATCGATAAGACAATTGAATTCCTTTATAATATTAATATTATTAACTGGTGGATCCAGGAACTTAGAAGATTAGAATTTAGAATAGCATCAAAACAACTCTAGAATTCGCCACTTCTCTTCCTCTGTCATATCTATTGTGGCTGACAAGTTCAATTTCACCACATAATGCAAAAAAAATGCATAAATGAAAAACTACACGTGAAAATGTAATAAAAAAACAGTTAACAAGGCGAAGTATAAAGGCATTACTTGAGACTGCACTATGAAGGGAGGCAACATTGTTCAAAGATGCGTCTTCAACCAGATCATGACTATCAGGAAGAAGTTCCATTATCACTTTTTCAGTTGGCTGTATCACAGTCATAAATGGAAAGCCAAGTATTCCACAACCCACACAAGGTAATGCTCCTGAATCAGTTTGGAAATGAGACGGGAGATCATCACAACAGAAATATAAATCAGTCAGATTCTCCATGTACAAACTCATCTCATCAACTAGATAATGACTACTCTTATCTGCAGAACTAATATTGTTATTTGACATATCCGCCATAGGGTGTCCAGTTGCAGAAGCTAAATCAGGCAACTGACAATCTTTGCTGGAAACTAGTAGCAATTCAGCATTCCATAAAACAGCTTGTTTGGTTGCTTCCTTTCCAAGAATGGATAGCAGCTTGTTTTGCTGCAAGATATCTTCTATAAAAGCCTGTTTTACTAGAAACTCTCTTTCTTCTTTCTGGCGGTCTCTCCGGCGAGAACTGTGCACACCAGGTAATAATGTTCTTGGCACACTGTCAAATCAAACAGATGACCAGGAGCAATAAGACATAATTAGTTACCCTCTTGATACTTAGCAAAAAGCATCTTGCAACTTGCACTGATACCTCTGAATATAAGAACAACATTTGAGATAGAAAAACAGGAAATGTAGACATTCATGCAATCAGAAGCTAACAGAGAGATTTCACTCCAAGATCATATTGGACCAAATATATATGGCACCTTTCACCTCAAACACCTCCCAGAACTCTGACTCACATTAATGTTAATATAAGCTAATAAAGCCCCCAAACAACTCTATTCTGAATACAGTTAGGGTAATAGCAAAGGATTTCAATAACTAATCCAGCTTAAAAAGATGAATTCGTATACAGTCTTCCTTACTTACTACTCCATCCATATCCTTAAACAGAAGAGAATTAAAATTACTATCAGCAAATAGTTGAAAGGAAAATAGAGTCAATCATTCATTGGAACGATAATATTACCTCCATAGAGTAGTATCTATGCATACAAGTAGTGTTAGTACTTAGAAGATTAGCTCACCTTGAAATAAAAGACATGGTCAGCAAGTAAAGCAGTTGCTGATGGGAAAGCATGGGAAGAAAATTCATTGCAGCTCTACGCACGGCAGCTTCTTTAGCTACTCTAAGCCATTCTGGAGTCCCAAAGTTAGCAGCTTCCCCACAGTTGAAACCTAGATTTCACAATATTGTACACAAAAAAGAATTATGTTGAAGATTGTAGAGATATAGATAGACCTCAAACGACAGTATAACTCAAATAAAATAAAAACAGTGAGCTTCTAAGATACCAAGGGCAAAGAAGAGGCTTTTCTAGTTTTTAAGAAAATATTGTATATACTTTTTTAACAGCAAATGTTAGTACTTCAGTAGTTACTCCTTGTTGGTGGGGGGTGGGGATTGAACCCCTGACCTCCTAGTCTCCAACTCCTTAACATCCCTCAAGTCACCACGTACTAATACTAATTACAGTACCCGTGGCGTATCTGATAGGTGTTTTAATAGGTAGTAATGGTGTATTTTTTAATAGACACCTTACTAAGGTGTAATGGTGTATTTTTTTAAAATAAAATAGGTAGTAGCCAGTAGGAGTTATACGTTTTAATGAGTAGCAGTAAGGTCCATATCATATTCCAAGGAAGTAAATCAGGGCTAGTGGAGGGGAATTCGAGGAGTTTTGTAGGTCTTTGATTCGAACCTCCATGCCAATGGCATCACCACCATACTATAATTGTAGCAACACAGCCTTATCCACTAGTTAGATTTGGTTACATTAATCAGTCAACACCATTTTGCTCTATCAGAAACCAAATTTTCAGTAAAACCATTTAGAGCAAATTTTTTTCTGTTGATTTCTCCTGATGGTTCCCTATGTCTTTTCACTCCTTTTAATTGAGCTATCATCCATTTGATTCACTTTTTCTCACTAGAGCCTCTATTGGTCTTCTCACAAGACCAGACCACCTTTTGAGTTTCTATCATCTTTTGCAATAGTTGCTACCCGAACTTTCTCCCAAATATAATGTTCTTAGTCTTATCTCCTATTGTATATCCACTCATCCACCGCACATTCTTATCTTTGCTACACTTACTTTTTGCTCTTGATGACATTTTACATCCTCAATTTCATTACCGTGGAGCATCACTAGTCTTGTATCTATCAGATAGAATTTTTCTAAGTTTGATAGGCACTTTTGTATTGTGATCAAACCAATATATGCCTAAAGCATTTTGACATTTCCCCCACCTGGAAGATATATTGATATTTGATATAGTTATAAAGAAATATTGGGCTCGCACCAGCTTAATTAATTTTATAATCAACAACTGGCCCAAAAACTTTCTCCCAAATTAAGAAAATGTCCTGTTATTCTACTTATCACACATCACAGAGAATATACTGATATTCTAAAACAAAACCAAAATCATTTTATTAACCATGGGCTTTTTAATTGTAGTCTAAAACATGCATGCACTTCCTTCATGTACCATACGACGAAAAGCTCTATAACACATTATAGAAAGGCATGTATGATTAATCCATCATTTACAGAGTAAAAACCTACAACACCAGTATTCTGCAAAATATCAGGAATGTACATAAACTTCAAAGCAATTACCATGGCTGAATCCTACATGGTAAGCTCTCGGAAAAGTCACGACAAATTCACCAGGGTTCTGTACTAACCTAGGGAAAAAAACCAGTACAGATATTTGTATTAATTCAACAAAGAGAATAGGAGATTCGACAGAAACACAAACTATAGATCTTAAACAATAATTTATAAGCATGTAATTTAATATCACGACTCATTCATGACATAAAAGCATATCAAATATGTCGAGCAACTGACCTGCAACAAGGAATCCCAGATTCGACAACTACCTCAGGTGATAAAAGAGTCGTTTTCTCACCCAAAACTTTCAAAGCAGCTGGCAAGAAAAGAAAATGTACTTGAGTTACAATAGCACTGAAGATCGTAGAGCTAAACTACCTTAAAAATAAAAAGCATCCTAAAAGGAAAATTGAGTCAACAGCATTTCCAATAAGTCTAGTCCAGAAAACCACTAAGAATTGGCACATTTTTAGATAAGAACAAAATACAACAAGAAATTTAGCTACATCAAGAGAGACAGGAAGAACCTCCCTAAGTTAGCTACTTAAATACTCTTAGTAATGGATAGTCATAAGTCAGGCATGTATCCAACCAGGAAACCTATTTGCTAACAAATATAAGAAAAACTAACACCCTAGATTCTAGAACCACAACACACTTTTCAATGATATGCCAAATATATAGATCGTTGTTATAAATTTTTCCTTCCATATGCATGAAAGAACTTATAGAAGCATTTCAGTTAAAGAAAATGATGAAACTATTTAATATATTATATCTTCACCTTTAGGTGCCAAAATTTCCCTAAAACAGCTAATACACAAAGGATTTGCATACCTAAGTGATCGATATCAGCACCATAACCCTCTTTGCGGATGACTTCCTCAAAAGCAAAGGCGTAATTTCCAGGCACAGCATACCAAGTCTTTGATGAGCCAGTGTGAAGAAAATTCAAGCTGTGAAGTTCATGATCCTCTACATGCCAGGCAAACCAACTGAACAGCATACCAATGTATACCATGGGTGAAGTAACGCCGGGAATATCATCTGGCATGAACCGTGTTAGTGAGCCTGACGCACGTGCAATACCTTGCAAATTCCAAGGACTGTTTGAAAGCTTCCAACCAGCAGTGCCTTGCATATCATCGTTGGCACCTGAACTATTTTCCTTAGAAGTCTGCAACGCCTCATTTGGCATAGACATTGACACAGTCATAGGTGATTCAGCTATCTCTAAACTTGTGTCTGCATGACTTCTGGCAGAAGCACCTTTAGACTCATCAATTTGGGTATCTCTTATGCCACTCATTTCAGTTTGTTCACAAACAGAGCTGTCTAATCTACTCTTATAATACGTCCTCTTCCTTTTCCCTCTATCACTATAATAAAACTGACCCTTGGATTCTCCAAAAGCAGACCCAGGCACATCATTAGCATACTCAATGTATATAGGCTTCTCTGAAGCTGCCTTCCAAAACATAGCCTCTATAACCAGTGGAGATACATCTTTTACCATACCCAGCATGCTTCTTGCAAAAGATTTCGACTTAGACTCAAACTGTTCTAGTGTATAAACCTCTCCACTTTGCCATACTTGCTTGTGAACACCCGAAATTGGATTCTGAACTGTCCCTTTAGGTTTTTTCACACTCTGCCCCAATTCTTGGTGCCTTGTAGTAAACACAGCCCGCAACACCCCATTACTACCACTATCTCCGGCACCCGTTTTAAGAGAATTACCAACACTCAAGGAACTATTATCAGGACCCAATTCAGGACACTTCAAGAGGGACTTATTCAAATTAGAAAAAACATATTTTTTTGAAGGTTTGGGCAAGGGTGGGATAATCTTGCATATCCCAAAGTTACTAGCTTCCTTCTCAATCTTTGAAATATAAGCAATTGGGTCGGCAAATTCAGTATCCGTAGGACGAAATTCAGGTGCCAGTGGCAACTTTTCGAGCCAATTGGGGATTTCAACATTACCCATAACATGAAAAACAAATAAAATGGGGAAATTGAAGATTCAAAACAACAATGCAAGTTGGAGCAGGAGGTTAATTCCACTCAATTTTGAAAATCTTAAAACCCTAAATTGAGGAAGGGATTGGGTGAAATATTGCTTACCGTTGAAGCAATTGGGAACTCTCAGAGGTGATTGGAGTTAAGCAAAATAGCGAAGTGCAAAGTGAAAATTGAGCTGGGGAACCTGTAACAGCAAGGCACTGTGCATGATTTGACCTCCAAAGTTGAAACACCGTCAAATTTTTGGAGTCGGAAAGAAAGAGAGAGCGGTGGTTTTTGAGAGGGCGGTGGTTTTAGTTTTATCTTCGATTATTATTATTATTATTATTATTATTATTATTATTATTATTATTATTATTATTATTAAAAAAATTGACCAAATTATTATCATTATTTATTTTATTTTTGACCAAATTATTATTATATTTTTTTATTTTGACCAAAATTATTATTATTAATTTTTTTTGACCAATTATTATTATTATTGCTCCCTCCGGTTCACAATATAAGAGAAAAAACACAACATTACACACACCATTGAATGAAATTGAAATAAACTATTATCATTTAATAATGTTAAACGTTTATCTACTTTCCAATATTGCACTTTACATTAAATGATGATTTACGCTTTTAATTAATGACTTCATTTTTAATTATACCATTTATATAGGGGTAATTTTGGGATTGATCATTTAATGCATATTAAAATTTTTGTTTATTTCTTATATTTTGGACCACCAAAACTCGCAATCTTTTATTGTGAACCGGAGGGAGTATTATTATTAGAGTTTAATTTATATACACATATAGTGTATAGACATTTACTGTAACAAAAAAAAGATTACGTAACCAAAAAAAAATGTACAGACTTTTATAACCACCACCAATCACAACTCATTGAATGATTGATTATCAATTGACTAATTGGTGGTTACTAATTGACCAATTTCTTATTAATGATGTGTCAATCTCTAATTGATAGATAGTCTAAAAGAGTTATAAACTTATTGTGTATATAAATTAAATTATTATTATTATATTATTATTTTGAGTAGATTATTATTAAGTTAACTATTATGTGCATCAGTATAAATATTTTTTACACCAACAACCAATCATAACTCATAGTAAAGATGGCCAAAGAAGAAACCATTTTTAATGATATAATGAGTTGTGATTGATTAACGGTGTAAAAAAATATTTACATTGACGGTATATATAAATTAAATATTTATTATTTTATTTTTTGGTGAGGAATTAAATATTTATTACTAATAAGACTTAATTTATATACACTGTCGTCCTACAAGACTTTTACAACGTTAGTCAATCACAAAATGACACGTCACAAAAACGACTTGACTTTATCTTAACTACTTCAAAAGTCACCCACACTATAATTTTTTATTGGTTGACGGTGTAAAAAAATTTACAACAATAATGTACACATTTGCTGTAATTTTTTTACACCATCAAAATCAATAAAAGTTCACCGTAGGTGTTACTTTCAAAAGTTGATATAAAGTCAAACCATTTTAATGATAGGATTATTATTGTTTTTTGGTGAAATGAAAGTATATACTCCATTTAATCTTATCTACCAACTATATAATAAAATCAACTAAACAACAGTTGGATTTAGAATTAAATTAATTGATTTGACTTTAAACAATATGGGTTGGTTTGAGTGGTAACTGGGCTCGGATCCCACCTCATAATTGGCTCGGCTCAAATCTTGCTAAAAAACAACTTGTTGTGGCCAATTCGAAATTGGAACCTTTTGTTTGGCATGGCGTTGATTTGGACAAGTCGTAATGATTTGGTGTTCTGTGAAAGTGACTCGAGGCCCTTTGACAATTCATGACAAGATCCTAGCTCAAAGGGAATTTACTGTTCTTGCCAGAAATCACACATCGAACTTGCTTATGGAGAAGTGTGAGATTTGGGGTGACTCGAAGACGTGGCATCAACTTCCACCATGTCTTGTTTCTATGGTGTGTGAATTTGACACTTCTTTCACCCAAAATCTCAAGACATAATTAGGTGTATGAGTCTCTTTACTCATATATTGCTCAACATCTTTATTTTTATCTAATACTAGTAGCATACCCGTGCATATGCACGGGTGCTACCATATTCTTTTCATGAACGAACTTAGACATAATTTAAATAGTCTGGACAATATCTCGTGAAAAAAAGACAAATTTAAAGTAGTTAAAAAAGGAGTCTCAAATAAAAAATTAGATAAATATTAAAATCTAAAAATGTAAAAGTATCATTTAAAAACAATCTGTGCATTTATCCCGTGTTCTTTTATATATTAGTGCCAGTGTTGTTATTTCGTGTTTTATTATATATCAGTGCAGCTATCTCGTGTTTTTACATACATCATTGCAATTATCCCGTGTTTTTTTATATTTCAATAAAGTTATCACATGTTTTTTACAATATCAGTGAAGTTATCTCATAGTTTCAATTGTTTATTTTTAGTTGATTAATAGATTATAGTAGACAGTAACGGATAAATGGTAGATTATCAAATATTTCAGTGAAGTGTTTTTTATATATCAGTGCAGTTATCCTGTGTTTTTATACATATCATTGCAGTTATCTCGTGTGTTTTTTTACATATTAGTATAGTTATCCCATTTTTTTTATATATATCAGTACAGTTATCTCAAAGTTTCAATTGATTATTTTAGTTGATTAGTACATTATAGTAGATAGTAAAAGATAGATTATCAAATATATAAGTGCAGTTATCCCATGTTTTTTATATATTAGTATAGTTATCCCGTGTTTTTTATATATCAGTAAAGTTATCCCGTGTTTTAAATATTAATCAGTAGTTGAAATAGTCATTAAGTTTTCCTTTATATATATATAGATATTAATATCTTGTTTTTTTATATATCAGTGAAGTTATCCCATGTTTTTATATATTAGTGAAGTTATCTCGTAGTTTAGATTTGATTATTTTAGTTTATTAGTAGATTTGATTTGATTTGAATTTCGAAAAAAAAAAATTAAAAAAAGAGGGGAAAGTTAAAAAAAATGGAGTGAGAAGAAAGTGCATTGAGAGAAGAAATTTGAAAAAAAATGTGATAGTAAATTAAAATATTGTTTTTAGTTAGATGGGTTGTCAAATAAATAGGGAAACTTGTTTGAGTAATTTAAGTATAGTTTGTTTGTATAAAATAAATATTAGATTAGTAGATAGTGGGTAAAGAAAGTTGGTGAGTTTGATTTGAATTTTGAAAGAAAAAAAAAGTAAGAGAAAGTAGGAAAAAAGTGGGATTGAGAAGAAATGAATTGAGAGAAGAAATTTGATAAAAGTATGATATATAGTAAATTATAATGTTGTCTTTAGTCAGATGAATTGTCAAATAAATAATGAGACTTGTTTGAGTAATTTAAATGTGGTTTGTTTGTATAAATAGATTAAGTGTGGTTCGTTTGTATAAATAGATAAATATTAGGTTAGATAGTAAATGGTAGATTATTTAATATTAATTTAATTATATTAGATTATATAGTGGATTAAATTGGGAAAAGAAATATTTTTAAATAAAGGGTGTGGGGGCCACTAATAATAGATGTGTAAGTAGTAAGAAATATTGAGAAATGTGAGATTGAAAGAGAGTGAGTGGAAAGGAAGAGAAAGTAGAATTTAAAAATGATAAATAAAATAAAAGTGGTGATGTGTCAAAAAAGTAAGATGTCTAAAATTGTAATTTTGTAAGTTGTTTGTTTGTATAAATAGATAGATTAGACTTCTTACGCACACTTGATACTCCAACACGAAAACATCTTTAACCCTTACAATAACAAAGTTTGATCAAATAATCAAATTTTTAAAATCAAAAACCCAATTCTAAAATCTTTTTTATAGTATTAAAAACCTATTTCATACTATTGTGAAAACAGGTTAAAAATCGCTTCAACTCTTATTTTAACAAACAAAACTAAAAACTCATAACCACCCCGCGCAAACGAGGCCTAAAATTTTAGAAAGGAGCAAGTATCATTGAAAAAAATCCCAAACAAAACTCAATACCCCCTTAAATGCAGAGGCTAAGAGAGTAGAAAAAGCTCCATTCAATTAGGTTAGTTTTATTTATTTGCATTTTGTTTCAAACAAAAATGTAAGCAGATCTTCAACATATATTCCAAAATTGCCAATTATCTTATCATACATAAACACCAGGTGTGACTTGCCAACCTCCAACCATGTGCTTGGTAGCTAGCCAAGATGACTTACATATATATTTTGCAAATCTGCTGGCTCTTAAAGAATATTGTGTGTCACATTGAGGATCTCTTGTTTTTCAATATGATAATAATTAGTAACATAAATCTGTTGGCTGTTTTATTTGGATTTTTCCCACACCAATTGATCTATGCATTCATGCATTGAACTTAATCCACAATATCTGCATGTGTGACAATCCTAAAGATACATCTTAATTTCTATGATATCAGAACTATTCTAAAGACTGTAGTAAGAGAATATATAGTAATTATGCATCTAATTATAATTAGTTTGTGAGGGAAAGAAGAACTGTTACACTTTATTCCCTCTCCCATAATATCTCTCCAGAAGAGGAATCTCAACTTGTACTTTCATATACATTAATAATTATATTCTTCCCACTTCATGTGCTTGTTCCAACCAGCACCCTTTTGTGCCTTTTCCCCCCTCACCCCCAACGTGTGGGGTACTTTTATATTTAACCTCATTTATCTAATAATCTAAAACATGACAAAGTCCTATTTCGTACAATTAATGCATGCAAAAATCCAAATGGTACTAAATATATAATACTCAAAAGCCATGAATCAAACCATACCCATTTTGATACTTTTTGGCTAAAATATTCAAGGTTTTTGCCTTGTAGCTACACTCACTCTTTAACTTTTATTATATATAATAATTATAGAATAATTATAATTAAGAAATTAGCACAACTTCTTCTGCTCCTACTTGCCAGCAACATTTACATAAACCTCACTTCTAA
Source organism: Oxytropis ochrocephala (assembly GCA_020916435.1). Classification (NCBI taxonomy): domain Eukaryota; kingdom Viridiplantae; phylum Streptophyta; class Magnoliopsida; order Fabales; family Fabaceae; genus Oxytropis; species Oxytropis ochrocephala. The sequence continues at coordinate 11,261,186 of CM037090.1, forward strand.
AATTCTAGTTCCTCACTTTTCCACAGTTTTGTGTTTCTCTCAGTACATAATGAAGGCCAAGCTTCTTAGAAGTTGCTTAAGGGAATTTTCTATAATCAGAAAAGTAAGAGCTAAATTCATCAAATGCATGTTGGTTACATTCTGTTCTTCATCACAAGAGAAGTCACACTCATCATGTGTACCTAAAGATGTACCAAAAGGACACCTAGTTGTGTATGTGGGTGAGGATTGCAAGAGATTTGTCATCAAGGTAGGTATACTCACTCATCCACTCTTCAAGGCCTTACTGGATCATGCAGAAGATGTGTTTGGATTCCCTAATGGTTCTAAACTCCTTATTCCTTGCAATGAGAATATTTTCCTTAATATTCTTCATAATGTTGATGGTCTAGTCTAAGATCATATACTCAAATTATGATAGCCATTGTAAGATGTCTGTCTGTCTTTTTTCTTTTCCAAGTATACGGATGGATGTGAGTAGTATTTGGAACAAACCAAAATTTCTCATATGTCAAATATTTTTTATTTTTGATGTCTGATGTGCAATGTTGTAAAAATTGGATCAGCTATTAAACAAATAAAAATGCACTTATTTTGACATGGCAGTTATTTTGAATGATTTAATCAAGGTTAAACCAGGAAAAAAATATTTTTTTAACCTCATATGATATATTAAGTAATGAATTAACATGAAATGTTATGAATTATAACATAAAATAACCATTCAGTAAAAAAAAAAACATAAAATAACAGTACCATGTCTTGTATGATTAAAAATAATAATAAAATAACAGTATTATGACCAGATCCCCAAGCTCAATTAATGTTGTGCAGATTGAACTCCATCCACATCTCATTCGCCACCTCAATAATGACAGGCGCTTGCCTAATCTCTGATGGGTCGGACGGGATCTGCTGAATCAAGTCAAAATGCCTGAAGACCCGACCAGGCAGATATGGCGTCATGCTCATATACCATGATGTATGAATCCCCAGTAGTAGGCCAGCCGATGTAAGGGCATGACATATTTGTGCTCAGTGCAGGGTTCTCATACCTACTCTGGTGTCGGTCGATCCAGATTCCAACACCACCTGAAATGGCTCAGCCTTCCTGGGGCCTTTAATAGTCTTCCAATGACTAACACCTGACTCCACCTTCTGATAGTCAGAGTTTTGGTGCTTAGACCTCAAAGCACTCCTCTAGAAGTACTCATAGATCCAGTTCGGTAATCAACATGTGAACCGGGTTAGTAAACATAAACACGCTAAACTGAATTAAAACTAATATAATACAAATATGAATCTATGTCGCGTAACTAACCATATGCCTACATGATGCTCTTCATATCTCTAAGCTGGTCGTAGGCGTAGGCAAGGGCCATCCCGACTCAGGAGTAGATGTCGGTCGGATGGTGGTCCCTCAGCATCGCTAGATAGGCCACATTCACCTTTGACCAAGACTTGTCGGTGAAGATGGTATTGCTCAGTAGGTGCAGCATAAACGCCCTAGTTGTAGGCTCCCAATTTGCAGCGACACAACGCAGCTTGTACACCTCCGCCCTCAGCTTCCTCAGTGGTACACTAGTACCTTCCCCCCATCTGCTCAGTCACCTCCTCATAAGAGACTCCTAGGTGTTGGACTAGTACCCGAGTTGCTTCGATCTTCACATAGGCTAAGAGGTTGAAAAATTGACCAACTATGGGATCGTGTAGCAGTTGAGATTCAAACATTAAAAAAACTTAATAATAAAAGTAGACATAAACACTAATTGACTCACCAGACCATACCATAAGTCCCTGGCTACGCGGTCTCTATAGCAAGTGATAACTAGCTCGTCATTCGAACCACCCAGGTATGGGTATGTGTAGGATGATAAAGGACCAACAGTACCAACAACAGGATGAGCACGCCAAGATCAGCGGCGAGGATGAGCATGCTCAGTATCAACAGTAGGAGCATGTTATTGCTCCTCAAGTTGTGCCTCCTTAGCAGTCAATGCGAACTGGTCGGTCCGGTGACTCGTCCTCCTTTGGCGGACCGAAACAGTAGGCCACTCGTCACATGGTTGTGTCTGGTAAGATTCACCACTCCTAGTATTTTCCATACCTAAAGCAGTGAAAAACAATGTTAAAATGCAAACAAATTAACACAAGGAAATGGAGAGACAAAACAGCAAACTGAAGGTATGGTACCAAGATGCAGTACAAGTTTGGTACTATGGTATCACACCTGTTTTTTTTTCTTTTAAAAAATTCAAAATTGCAGTGCGATCTTTGTTATATAGAGGGGTTCGTGTATCGTTGTACCAAGATACTTTAAAAATTAAATCATAGGTCCGATACAATATTATGGTACCGAGAATGTTTGGTATTAAGGTATTGAACTCAACCTAAACTCAAAAAATATGCAGAAGAAAGAGAGAGAAGGAAGAGATTCACCAGAATGTTGGACGGAGGATGGAGGAGAGATAGGGATTGAGAGATGAAGGATGGAGAAGAGAGCTTGTGAGAGAAAGGAGGTGTGTGTGTGTGTGTGTGTGTGTGAGAGAGAGAGGGGGGTTGAAGGAGAGTGCAAAGGTGAAGAGGGAGGGAAGTGTGGGAATAGTAGGGATAGATGTAATTTAGGATTTTTAAAAAATGAGGGGGTGTGAGGCAGTGGTGGGAGGTGTGGGATAAAAATGTGCCAAAATTAAATTGTGAGGTGGGGCTAAACTAAGCTCAATCAATAAGGACTTAAAATTTGGGGTAACTCACCTCCCACCCCCATTCAATAACACCACCCCTCCCCCACCCTTCAATCTCATTACTTCACTTTTTTTTTGTCGAAATTGCCTGATTCTCATTACTTCACTTAAAATATTAAAACTGCCCTTATGCATATCTCTTCCTTAACCCACACACCACATTTCACCATCCACCACCCCACCCTGGATATTATCGCCCACCCCCACAACTACCACACCAGCACCTCCACAGCAACACACCGAACCTCCGATCGTTGAACCCTGTGGGCCACACACGAGACGCAACACTTTCAACATAACAGGTTTAAACACTTTCTGAAAATTTAGTTTCTGGAATACGTTGGACTTTTTTTCCCTCAGTTTCAACGTTCAAAATTAAGATTGTAGAAGTATAATTGAATTACTCATCTAGAAATTCAGTTTTCGGATGCCTAATTTAGTCTAATTGAGTTTCCAAATGTGTTACCAAACTACACTTCCATAAATTTAAATTTCCGAACACGTGTATACTAGAAGTGAATTGAAACTCATGATTGTGAAGTGGAGAGACGGTGTTGTGGTATCATGAGTTAGTGGTTGAGGGTGTTGATGGTTCACTTTCGGGGTTGTTTGAGTGTGTTTGGGAAGGGTGGAGTGTGTGAGTTAGAGAATAAGATTTTTTTTTTTTTTTTTAGTATTTCATATATGAATTAATGAGGTTTGGGAAGTTTGGTGGGAGGTGAATTACTCTAAAATTGGTGGGGCTTGATAGGGGCCAAGTGGGGTGGTGCTTTTTTGAGAGCTCTAATAACAATGCAACAGCTACCAACAATGACGAACATTCTCTTGGGATTGAATTGTAGGTGTTGTGCATCAACAGCTACCAAGAATGTTATCTTCCTCTATCAATTGATTTTTTGATTTCTCGCACTCACGAAACACAAGAAGTCAATATGATTGTGTTGAATGTTCATTATCGGCAAACAGTTTTTCTATTCAATGTAACCAACAACCTCTTCACCAAATAGTACAATACAATGTCTCAGATCTCATATTGTCAACAATAGGCGGCAAAACTCTTCTGAAGAGATTTAACACTGTTGTATGCTCAAGATTAGATTCGAACCCAAGATTTTAGTTAAGCTCATCTCAGCTAAGTGTTCTTAGGTTATATTTTTTTTAATTTTAATTATATTAATACATAACATGTTTAAGTGGTGGTTCTAATACACTATGGTTGTGGAGAATTTGAGATTACAGATAAAGAACCTATATAAAATTGAGACATACAGTTTTCTATCACACTTTTAATTTCAAATACAAGTTCAACAGCTTATATATAATAAACATTACATGAAAATGAAAAATAAAAGAACATTTAAGTTTTGAAAAGAAAAAAAAAAACATGCATAGTGTAGTGTAGCACCATTCTAGCATATAGGTAGAGGAGCACCATTCCAGTCCTTTAGACAATCCAACAAAGGATCAATAAACCTTCCATCACACAATGCTGAGAACACCTTATCACATTCTTCACCAGGTGACCTTATTTTCTCACCTGTCAACAATTCTGTTCCCAAACTTTCTCTCACAAACTTGTATAACGGATAAGACCTGCATTCCTTAATCCTATTAGGAACAACAGCATTTCCATTCTCAACTTCAACTCTAGCATTTTCCACTTCTTTAGGCAAAAGGGTCTTAAGCTCTTCTTCAAAAGCTCCTATCTTTAGGAAAATTGAGGTGCTTGAATTTGCTTCCTTATCACCATTTTGCATTGCATGATCAACTAGAACATGTCTCAGTTTCTGCATTAAAGGGTAAGTTGCACTACAAGGATCATCAATGTAAGAAAAGACATGTTCACGTTCAACAACTTTGAGTAAATCCTTCTCACAAAACCTTGATGGATGTAACTCACCATTTACACCAACTGTTAAAACTCTTTTAGCTACTTGACTCACTGTGTTCTTAACAACATTCTTTAAGTTTTCCTCCACGTGTCTCAGATCAATTGCTTGGCATAATGCAATTAAGAAAGTTGATGACATGAGCTTCAATATCTCTATTGCTTCAGCAGTTTTTCTTGAGGAAATCAAGCCTAAAGAGTTCACATCTTGGTTGTGTTGCTCAGCACTCTGGACATGAGTCGTGACGGGATTTGCAAGGTATTGAAGTTCTGAGCAGTAAGATGCCATTGCGATTTCTGAACCTTTGAAGCCGTAATCCAAGCTCGGATTGCGACTAGCTGTTAGATTCGAAGGCAATCCGTTGTTGTAGAAATCATTCACAAGCTCAGAGAATTGAGCAAACATGAGTTTTCCAATCGCGGCGATAGCTAAACGAGTGTTATCCATTGAAACACCGATCGGTGTACCTTGGAAATTCCCTCCATGAAGTGCCTTGTTCCTTGAAACATCAATAAGTGGATTGTCATTTACAGAGTTTATCTCCCTCTCAATCATCTTAGTCGCGTGTCTGATTACTTCAATCTGCGGTCCAAGCCACTGCGGCGATGTCCTAAGAGCATACCTATCTTGTTTAGGCTTCTGAAGAGGATCAATTTCATGCAACTTCTGAGCAGATTTAACATAATAACTTCCATCTAAAATATGTTCCATTATAGCCGCAGCTTCAATTTGACCAGGATGATGCTTCAACTTATGAGTCAAGTGATCAGTAAATTCCGGTTTCCCTTGCATAACTTCAGCGAAAACAGCCGACAATACTTCCGAGAGAACAACAAGTAAATTCGCCTCAAAAAGAACCAACGAAGCTAAACCAGACCCCACCGCAGTGCCATTCACTAATGCCAAACCTTCTTTAGGTTGCAATTCAAAGAAACCACTTTCAATTCCAGCTAGTTGAAATGCCTCTTTAGCATTAAGGACTTGTCCATTAGGTCCAATAGATTTGGAATTTGGTCTTCCAATTAAAAGACCAGCAACATATGACAAAGGAACAAGATCACCTGATGCTGTTATTGTTCCCCTTAAAGGAAGACATGGAGTTACGTTATGGTTCAGAAACTTTGAAATAGCTTCCATGATTTCAAATCTTATGCCTGAATATCCTTGAAGCAAGGTATTGATTCTAACCAGCATTGCTGCTCTTGTTGCTGATTTAGGCAATGTTTGGCTTGCTTCTGTACCATTGCCAAAAATGCCAGCATTCAAAAATCTGTTACAACAAAATAATTGTCAAATTGGGTCATTGTATCTGTCAAATACTGAATTAAAATGTTGTACTACAATAATGTTAGTATTAAATTTTTTTCCAAAAATGAAATAATGGCTACAATAAATATAAAGAGTTTCAATCCGTGGCTATGGTGTGTGTATGTAGGTATAACCATAAAATCGGTAATAATTGATGGTGTGTCAGTGGAGACATTATAATGTGAAATTTTTGGCCCACCCATCATGATTGTAACATTTCTGTAACTAACAGTTTAGTATACTGTAGCATGAATTTCTTTACATAACTTCACATGCAATCTGACATATTTCTACTGTGTCATATTGCTTGTTTTTCCGTTTATAATCATTCACATAGCATTTTTCATCCCAAAAAAGCAACTTTCCTGGATAGGAAGTGATTTGATTATTGTTGTCCGTGGGCATATATATGTAAGAGTGGTTCCACATATTGAAAATAAACATATTTTGAAATTATTTGCATTTCTTCTATGAACTGATAAATAAAAGTATTTCACTTTTCTTGCAGCTTAATCCCCTCTAAATTGAAATGGACCGACACACCGATCGACCAGGTGAAACATTATTATTAATAAACTAAAATATTTCAGCAAATAAATGTTTTTTATAAATTTTTAGCCCTGGGTTATGGAGTTTACCACATGCAGATCCATACTGGAGGGAATGTATAATCCCTCGAGGGTACTAGCTTATCTATATTTATTAGGAGTTAATATTCTCTAGCTTATTATTGGTGCAGTACTTTTTATTAAAAAATATTATTAATGTATTAAATCATTTAATTAAAACACTTGTTTTTATCTCTACTTATATAAGTTACTATATTTTTATACCTAAAGTAAACCTTAAAATGAAGGGTTTTTTTTTTAAATTAAATGGCGAGGATTTTTTTTATTACATAAAAGTGAGGCTTCTGAAAACAATAACAAAATATTCCGTCAAAAAAACAACAATAACAAAGTAATATATAACGACTAATTAATTTTGCGTGAGAAAGTGTAACAAAAATTCAGAGCCTTACAAAATGTGTTTTTTGGTCAACCAATAATTAAACTCTTTTTTTTGACAACAACAAACTCATACTATCATTAATAATAATAGTCTCAATATAGGATGGAATACGATTAAAAACATAGAAACAAGTGGTCAACCAATTAAACTTAAAAAGTGCCGTTTGGTGTTTTAATATTAATCACTTTTTTCAATTTTACTCCTGATAATATATTTTAGAGTCTTGCTATATTGCACCATTTTGGGTGTAGTAAAATTAATTTGTAATCTTAAAAAAAAATTGATAGAATTTTTGTAAAAAGATAAATAAATAAATTTGATAGAATCGTTATTCAGCTTCTTTCATTTATTGTATTGCCTAATCTGTGTGAGATATAGTGTTGGTTTAAAATTTAAATTCTCAACTATTTGAGAAATTTTAAATAGGTCTATAATTTTACTAACTCCTGTCCCTATCATAAGAAGATTTTTGTCTCTACTATTAGGTCCCTATTACAAGTAAATAACACATTAATACAAACATTTAACAGCTTGTGTCCTTTTTTTTTTTTTGCAATTTTCCTCCATATTAGTTTGCCTAATACTTAAATAAGGCATTAATATTATATAATATATATATATATATATATATATAATTATTTATTTTAAAATTTTTCCATTTTAAAATTTTTCCCTATATGTTTTTATTCGAAAGGTTGTATACAAATTTAATTTTTTTTATTACTAAAATTAGCCCATCATTTCTAAAGAAGATCTCTCACCTAAGATTTTTGAAGACATGTTCAGAGCGTCTCAATGCCTTGAGACCTTAGGGCTCATTTTTTTGGGACTTGCTCTCTTTTATTTATAACTAAAAAAAAGTAGCCCAGCATTTATTTACTTTCCGTTTACAAATTGAATTATAAATAAATTATAACTTATAAGTTGTTTTTATATTCTGTGTTCACAAGTTACGAACACAACCATTTTTTACGTTTTGTTAACAACAACTGAATCAAATCTAAAAATTGAGAAGAAAAAGATTTCAAATCATAATATGACCCCTACCTAATTACATCTAGCAGATCACTGGCAACCCACCTAGTACTTCACAACCCCAAGTTCGGGAAAATATATAAATATTCAGTTTAACCAATCAATTAATAAAACTAACCAAACCAAGACACAATTGCTTTTTTAATAATTATTACTTCCTCCATTTCATTTTTATTAGTATTATTATTCTGACTCAATATAAAGAATAAACACTTTTTAGGTGCTCATTGAAAAAGTAATGTGATCTAGATTATACATTGTCAGGATATATTACTTTTTAATTAACCTAAAAAGATATTTATTGTTTATATTTAGAAGTCAGAGATGAAATATCTTTTAAAGTTGTTTTACATGATGTACACCTCAAAAAAGTTGTTTTACATTTACTATCAATAATGAAAGTCAATAAACCAATAATGAACTCAATAAATTTTGTTATTTTTCAAAAATTCATTAACTTTTTTCTATTATATACTTAATTGTTTATTAATATCACACTTATTTTTGTAACAAAAAAAAACTATCACACTTATTTCTCATTCCATAATAAATAACCAAATATATAATTAAAAAAAATTAAACAATCAAAATAACAATTAAAAAAACAAATTTCTTCTAAAAAATTGATACTAGTAACAACACAGATGAAATAATATAATTGCTGGAGCAACGACATGCGTCTATTAACAAAAAAATAGTTTTTTTGTCAACATGTATTAACAAAAAGTTAATAATTTTTTAAAAATATTAAAAGTTATTAATAGTTAATAATTAACTTTTTTTTGACCAAATGTTAATAATTACTTTTTTTACAAAAAATATTAATTTTTTTTGTGAACACCGAAGTATTCACCGCCGAACGGTCGAAAAAATGTTAATAATTACTAGTAACAATAAATTAGGAAAATGAAATGTTTAACAGAAACGAATTATTAGCTTAAAAAAACAGAAAAGAATTAATTAATTACCTGATGAGTTCATTTTGGAGGGCACCACCGTTTTTGGTTCTCCTATGCGACGTTGCACCGAAACCCGTAGTGACTCCATAGCTATCAGTTCCTTTATTCATACTATCAATAACCCAATCACTACTAGCTTTAACGCCACCGCGTGCCTCATTACCCAACTCCACCGTCACACCGGTTCTATAAGTAGCCACCGCCGCAACTTGCGATATCGTCAAACTCTTCCCACCTAACGGCACAACCGGTTTCCGGTACTCTTCCACCATACGCTTCACCTCATCTAAATGACTCCCTTTCAATGCATCCGCAGCCATTCCCCAGTTTAATGGATCATTTGTGTTATTAGTCCCACCATTGCAAAGATTAGAATTAGAACCATTTGAAAACTCCATGATTTTGTGATTAAAGGTTAATTGTGATTTTGGTGAATGGTTGTTATGAATTGTTATGAAAAAGGAAAGGAACAAAAGGACTAATGTGAGATTGTTGGTTGTGATTGCATGAATTTGAAGAGAATTTTGTTTTGGAGGGTAGGGGGTGTAGGAAAGAAAATAAGTAATTTTTTTCCTGAAAAATAAAAGAAGAAAATGGAGGGTATATATAGATAGGTTGGTGACATTGAGTGTAGGTGGGTAAGCCGATGGGTTAGTTGAGAATGCTACGTGGCCGTTCGATTATCATGCGATAGGAGGGTGTTGATCCTGACACGTGGGTTGGTGAGTTTTCTGATGACACAATTCAGAAGGTGCCACTGGCCGGCCTGGCACCACTGCCTCCAAATTATTGACGCCATTTATTCTCCAATTTTTTTCACGTTATCTTTGTTGTTCTCCTTTTTTTACGTGGCCACAGATATTAAGTCACACAAAACATAAATAAATACATTAATAAAATAATATTTATATATTTTATCAAGTGCATTTATTTCTGTTTTATTAGTGTGGTCAAATATTGTGACTAAATATTTATGACTATCTAAAAATTACTCTAACATATTTGTATTTCTTTATTGTATAAATTAATTACATCACTCTTACGTATTTGTGAAATGTGTAAAAATCATCATTATTTTGGATTACAAAAATAAAAATCATTATCCTTTTAATAAACTCATCAATAGAGAAAGCGAGAGGGTAAGTGGATTAGGGTAGGGGGCCACGGGAATGGAGTAGAGGGGTTTGGTGGAGAAGAAAGGATTCTATATTTTTAGGGGACAAGAGAGGAATCTAAAGAGTATAGAATTGTGTTTAAGGAATTTATTAGCAACTATATTTGTTTAAGCACCAAAATGTCCTTTCCATAGGAGTGATATGACATTATGCTCCAAATGTACATGGATTGGATGTTACAAATCTTAAATTAATTAGTAGATAAAATTGGTTTGTGGGGAATGAGTTTTTGGAAGATTTAAATGATCTAACTTTCCATTTTCTTTTTAAAAAACTAGATTTATTAAGTGCGATGCGAGAGAGGTGATTAATGAGCCTCTGGATGTAGTTTTGAAAAAACATCAACATTTTATAGGGGGGTATAAAAATACGCAACACATATATATAAGACGAAGAGGTAACAATAGCCTTTGGTGGGATGAGGCAACAATGTCGGTCAAAAAATATAGAGTGGGGGTATATTGGTAAATAGTGGGGTACAAATGAGGGGTACATTTTGATAATAAAAAAAAAGTCTTGGACAAAAAAAAATTCAGGGGTATGTCGGTCCAAAAATATAGAGTGGGGGTATATTGGTAAATAGTGAGATACAAAATGAGGGGTATATTGGTAAATTGTGGGGTACAAAATATAGAGTGGGGTATGTCGGTCCAAAAATATAGAGTGGGAGTATATTAGTACAAAGTGGGGTACAAAATGAGGGTATATTGGTAAATAGTGGGAATAAAATTTTCCCACCAAAAGTGGATAAAAAAAAAAAAGAGTGTTGGACAAAAAAAAAAAAAATTATCGAGGTATGTCGGTCCAAAAATATAGAGAGTGGGAGTATATGGAGTGGGGGTACAAAATGAGGGTATATTGGTAAATGGTGAGAATAAAATTTTCCCATCAAAAGTGGATAAAAAAGAGTGTTGGACAAAAAAATAATTTATCGGGGTATGTCGATCCAAAATATACTGAGTGGGGTATATTGGTAAACAAAGTGACGTACAAAATGAGGGTATATTGGTAAATGGTGGGGCACAAAATATAGAGTGGGGTATGTCGGTCCAAAAATATAGAGTGGGGGTATATTGGTAAAACAAAGTGGGATACAAAATGAGGGTATATTGGTAAATGGTGGGGAAAATATTTTCAGGGGTATGTCAGTCCAAAAATATAGAGTGGGGGTATATTGGTAAACAGTTGGGTACAAAATGAGGGATATATTGGTAAATGGTGGGAATAAAATTTTTCCACCAAAAGTGGGGAAGTCAACGATTGTGTATTAATAGTTCTCGGATAGAGTGAGGGTATATTGGTAAACAGTGGAGAACAAAATGAGGGGTACATTTTGATGATAATAAAAAAAAAGTGTTGGAGAAAAAAAAAATTGTCAGGGGTATGTCGGTCCAAAAATATATAGTGGGGGTATATTTGTAAATAGTGGGGGTACAAAATGAGGGGTATATTGGTAAATGGTGGGGCACAAAATATAGAGTGGGGGTATGTTGGTTCAAAAATATAGAGTGGAGGTATATTAGTAGACAGTGAGGTACAAAATAAGGGGTGTGTATTGGTAAATGGCGGAAAAAAAATTTCCCACCAAAATGGCAAAAGATGCGATCTTGCCTTAATATATACCTTAATATATTAATATATACCGATTTTTTGATTTCTGACATGCTTTTAACCAGGAAAAAGGTTATGGAAAACAAATGAAATTTGTCTAATTTAATCTCGTTGTTCCTAATTTGGGTCTGCATCTGTGTGTGCAAAGTGCAGATTTTACAATTATTTTATTCATTTTGGAAGATGATTCTTGTTAGACTGGAAGTTGATGATTTGCCTGGTTTAAGTTGATTTGTGATGCAATCTTTATCTAAGGCGGGGAGAGGTGGCATCAACAGAGGTAGAAAGACGGTGGCAGTAGTGTCTACGCACGGGCGGTCATGAAATTGTAAACAATTATTTTCTCCCAAGATATATACACGGGGCGACAAGAATAATTTGTTAGCCATACAGATTAGTAATTTATTACTCTGATCTACGTAGTATATTTTGTCCTCTTATCTAAGTTTTACAAAATGTGTAGGTCTAGAATGTTATTTGATACAAGTTATGGCCTAAAAATAATACAATAAAGATAATTCACTAAAAATTAACTCTGTATTATTGGTGTTAAAAGCGTTTACAATATATCAATTTAGTCATTAACTTTTTCAAAAGTATTTTAATTTAGTCATTGATCCTAAACCCTAAACCCTTTACAAAATATTGACCATTTCTCACTTACATATGATTTGACCAGAAATATTTTAAAAGCTCATCGTATTTACCTTCCAGGAGATAGATACGATTTTCAAAGACATTTCGCGATCGTATTTAATTAGATACGATTTCCTCCCATAAACTTCAAAAAATAGTAAGTCGTATTTATCTTCATAAAACATAAATTCGATTTTCCAAAAAATCGTGATCGTATTTACCATATATTCGAGATAAATAGTTTTTTTAATTTATTTGGTTTTAAATCAATGAAAGCGTATATAAGTAAATACGATCGAAAAAATATAAATTGTATTTACCTATTACAAACATAAATCGATTGGTTCAATTTTTGTCAAGGGTATGTCCATCCAAAAATATAGAGTGGGGGTATATTGGTAAGCAGTTAAAAAAAGTGTTGGACAAAAAAAACCATAAAAATCGTGATCGTATTTACCATATTATGAGATAAATAGGATTATTTTTTTAAAAATTTATTTGGTTTTCGTCAGTGAAATCGTATATAGGTAAATACGACCTGAAAAAATATAAATTGTATTTACCTATTACAAACATAAATCAGATTGGTTCAATTTTTGTCAAGGGTATGTTCGTCCAAAAATATAGAGTGGGGGTATATTGGTAAACAGTTAAAAAAAAAGTGTTGGACAAAAAAAAATTGTCAAGGGTATGTCGGTCCAAAAATATAGAGTGGGGGTATATTGGTAAGCAAAGTAAAAGTACAATGAGGGGTACAAAATGAGGGGTACATTTTGATAATAAAAAAAAGTGTTGGACAAAAAAAAATTGTCAGGGGTATGTCGGTCCAAAAATATAGAGTGGAGATATATTGGTAAATAGTGGGGTACAAAATGAGGGGTATATTGGTAAATGGTGGGAAAAAAAATTCCCACCAAAAGTGGCTACTGTTGGACAAAAAAAAATTGTCAGGGGTATGTCGGTCCAAAAATATAGAGTGGGGATATATTAGTAAATAGTGGGGTACAAAATAAGGGGTATATTGGTAAATGGTGGAAAAAAAAATTTCCCACCAAAAGTGGCTATTAAAGTCGATTTGCTATTTATATATAGGGATAGGGATTGGACTGCAACGTCTATTTCCATTTGTTGTGCAGTTGAATTCAATAATGATTCTTGGAATGGTAAAAAAAATTGAGTAATAATAATAATACATTTGTAATATTTTTTTATCTTAAATAGAAATTATTTCTAAGACAATATATGTAGTTAATATTAATTTATTTTTTAAACGACGGGGCTAAGCTAGAGATCCTTACGGAAGAAGGTCCAGTTGCATCTGGGCTCAGGACATCCAAAACAAAACTATAACTAGTGTAAAAGAATTAGGGAGGCCATAGGGTTAGAGCGCTTCTCCTTAAAGACAACCTCATTTCTAGCTCTCCAAATTGACCATAGGGCATAAATGAGCATAGAAGTGTGAGCAACAACAGTGTTGGCATCAATCTTCAGTCTGTTCACATTATCCAGAATCCATAAGGGAAGAGAGGAAATACCAGCTCTACAAGGCATGGCAAAGACCTGTAGCCCAAACCAGAAAGGTTCAGTCCAAGAGCATAGCAGCATCATATGTTCAATTGTTCCAGGCTCTGTTTTGCATATAGGTCATAGGTTATCTATGACAATTCTCCCCCTCCTCGACAGGTTGTCCTTGACACTGATAGCATTGTGTCATAGCCTCCAAAAAAAGTGTTTAATCTTTTCAGGGGTGGTTGTATACCATAGAATCTTCCAAATCTCAACAAGAGTCACCATGGAAGTAATGCGGTTAAAGGAGGCAGAGGGATTGGCCTATAGTAATCTTCTATAGCTTGGACTTAAGCAGTATAGATCCCTTCATTAGTCTAGGGCCAATATAATTCATCTTAGGAGTGAGTCCAATAGTGGTTAGCATTTATAATTTCATTTACTATATTTAAGGAGGAGCATCTATAATTATCACGAATAATACCCGAATTACAAGAGTGGTTAGCATCTATAATTTCATTTATATATTTAAGGAGGAGCCTTCCTTGAGGATAGCCTTCTCACCATAAGACAACCACAACTCCTGTGTAATTTTGATATTAATCCTAGAACCAACACTCCATCGACTAGAATTCTTAAGAAGATCTCTACAATGAAGAATGCTCGGCCAAACCCAATAACATTAAAGACAATGATAAACAAGTAAGGGGAGAGATGATCATCTCGTCTTAGGCCCCTTTGAGAGATGAGAGTCCTAGATTTGAAATCATTCACCTGGTAAACATAAGAAATTGAGGCAACAAGTGATAAAATTCTACTAACCAAGGCCTGGTCGAAGACAAAGGCCAAAAGAATGTTTTTGAGGAAGCTCCAAACCATGCCCCACCCCAAAATGACTTATATAAGTTTGAACTGTCGTGGTTTGGCGGTTGCCACAACCAATAAGGAGTTTAGATATTCCAACATACTTTTTGTAGAGTCTAGAGGGATCTTTGGGGGCTATGCTTTGTTTTGGAATGATAATTTCTGATTCATGTATGAATTATATTCATGCTCATGTTCAGGAAAGACGTTCGAGACTATTGTTTGATATGACATTTGTATATGGGAACCCTACCTTTCATTATAGGAGATCCTTGTGACCCAAATTTGCTGCCTTGCAATCTAGTAAACAAGGGGGCTTGGTGTTATGTTGGAGATTTTATTAAGATGATCTCTTGTATGGAAAAGGAAGGTGCAATACCTATGGATAGTAGTAAAATCACTATGTTCAGAATTCTTGGATGATGCTAATCTTATGGATCTAGACTTAAACGGGTGCAAATATACATGGGTCAAATATACACGGGTCAATATACATGCTAATCTTGATAAAATCTTGGTTAATTGGGTTTGGAGAGACCAATTCTATCATGCTCTTGGTATTGATCTCCCTATTGTTAATTCTGATCACTCCCCCATTATTTACTAACCCAAACCTCCTGGCTCTAGTGGAAATTTTTTCAAATATGAGGCCTTTCGAAAAGAACATAAGGATTACAGAGAGGTGGTTACTACTAGTTGGAGTTCCGATGGTTTTGAAATCAATATCTGAGATGATTTGACCTCTAATCTCAAAAAATGCAAGGCAAACCTCACACAATGGAACTGTAAAAACTTTCATGAATGCTACCAAATAGATTACTAAAAAGAAGAGCAGACTCCATGATGTTGTTGATTAGGGAAAGTTAAGTCTCTTAGAAGGGGGATTGTAGCGACCGAAAAATCCGGGAAAGGATTCTTCGACGTTCGAAAGGAAGCCGCCACCAAATTTTAGTTTAAGGGCAAATTCGGAAAATCTCTTTATGCTTAGGACAAGGCAGGTTTAGGGTTCGGGAGTCGTTATGTGTGGGGAAGGTATTAGCACCCCACGACATCCTTGGTCTAATTAATTAGGATTTATTAATAATTACCCTTTTATTTATAGAGGAAAAGACTTATTTAAATTTTTAGTTTTTAGTGCTTGACAAGAGTGGACTCTTGCTCCTACGTACCTCCAGATGCAATGGAGGAATCAAAGCTACGTAGTTCTTCCTGAAAAAGGTTTATGGGTGGGTGTTTTTTAGTGTAGGGATCCTAGGATTCCTTGAATCTGCATGACTCATCGATTCTAGACGCTGACTAACCCGATTGTACACAACCGACTTAGTCCCCTACTTTTTGAAAATAATTTTAGAGTTTTTGAAAGAAAGTGGTTTGGTGTGAGGTGGGTCCGTTTTAGAATAGGTATTCTAGAACTCTCGAACTGCTGACTCATTAGTTCTAGAAATTGACCAACCCGGTTGTGTACAACCGACTTAATCCCCTATTTTTAGGAAAATGGTTTACTCGTATTTATTAAGTTTGTAGGGTTCTTGAATGCATGTGACTCATCATGGGCCTAAAATAATGACTAACCGGTTGTACAACCGACTTAGCCGTTTATTTTTAGAAAAATAGTTTATTCGTATTTGTTAGGTTTGTAGGGTTACTGAACTGTACAGCTCATTGGCCCTAAATAATGACTAACCCAGTTGTACAACCGACTTAGTCTTTTATTTTAGAAAACAATAATTTATTTGTATTTTTATAAGTTTTTAGGATTATTGAACTGTACAGCTCATTGGTCCTAGGATGATGACTAACTCGGTTGTACAACCGACTTAGCATTTTATTTGATTTTGGGTAGAAAAATATTTAATTATCGTTTTTGCAAAAAAGGGGGTGTTGTTAGTTGCAGGAGGTGGTATAATTAAAACAGTGGTGTAAAAAAGGAAGCCCAGCTCGCATAGGAGAGCCCAATATGCGAAACTGGGCTTAAGTGAGGGAGAGTGTGCAAATGAACTAGGGGGAGTGTGGTTTGTAAAAAAAACAGAATAAGCAATAAAAAATAAAAAGACATATAATAATCTGAATTGGGGGAATATAAATAGGTTTTTTAGGGTTTGGGTGTACTCATTTACCCCATCCCACCATTCCTGCCGCAATCCTCTCATAGAGAGAGAGAAAGTGCAGATTCAATGCTAATCCATTTGATGTTCCACGTGCTTACCCTCCTCCTCCTCCATTATCATTAATATTATCTTGTTTTCCTCCTCCCTTTTGAATAATTAGATGGACCAGCAGTAAGACCAAATGAGAGAGAGGGAGATTACACCGAAAGTGAGAGGAAAAGGAAAATGAAGGGACGTTGCCGGAAAGCTCGACGTCGCCGGAGCTCTCGCCGGAGAAGATGACCGGAGCTCCGGCGAGATATTCACAGATTAGTTTTTTCCCCTATTTCGTTCTTCTTTTGGTTCTTACTTCTTCTCTTCCTATTCGATTTTTGTTCTGGATTCTAAACCTTACCTTAATTCAAAACTAGACTTTTAATTATTCTAATTCTAAATATTCTAATTCTAATTCTAAATCTGAACATATATTTGAAACAAACTGATTCTAAAAAAAATCTATTCTAATTCTAAATATGAACATATGTTTGAAACAAAATGATAATAGTAAAGCGAGGACCAACCTTCACTCCAAAGATTCGAACTTCTCTTTTGTTTGCTCTGTTTGTTCTTTGCTAAGATTGTTATTTTTGCCCGATCGCTTTTGCCTCTGTTTGATCTCTATTCATCGAAATATTGATGATTGAATCCAGTCCTTTTTGTAAATTGAAAATGGTGTTTTGGTAGTCATCTCTGTTGTTTTTTTTTGTGTTTGATGTTTATTTATACTACAATATTAGGTTAAAACATTAATTGTATTTTGACTGGGCTTTGCATTATTTTTCGGGTTTTGGAGTGGATCGACCTGCACCAGCAGATTGAGAGCATTTGTTGGAAACCCTAGATCCGTTGCTACCTTTTACTATTTTCTTTTTGCATTTTCGGATTTGGCTATTTTTGTATTACTAATATTACTTTTTTGCATTTTTGAACTTTTGGACATTTTGAATACTTCTAAATTGTAAATAAAATTAAATAGAATTTTTTTAATATTTTTTGGACTATGTATGTATGTATATGCTTAAAATGAGGACAAAATAATAAGA
Organism: Oxytropis ochrocephala; assembly: GCA_020916435.1. Lineage (NCBI taxonomy): Eukaryota > Viridiplantae > Streptophyta > Magnoliopsida > Fabales > Fabaceae > Oxytropis > Oxytropis ochrocephala. The sequence goes on from CM037090.1 coordinate 11,279,114, forward strand.
TAGAAAAGAAGTCGGAATGATGAGCCAAATTATGTAGAAAACAACTCGAATAAGCCCATTTGCAAGGAAATGACTCGGATAAACCTAATTAAGTTTGACTAGGCCTAAATACGAAAATTCAACTAAAGAAAGTGCGAAAAGATCGATCATTCGCGCGCATTCTCAATTTAAACAACGACATTTTGACTTAGTTGAACAGATTAGTTGAGATTGGCTTAGGTTAGTAAATGAGACACTTTTTTTAATAATTCTCGCAATTGCACGACTTCAGAACAAATAAACGACTAAAACCAGAAAAAGAATACGGACAAAATTGGGGTATAACAGGGATTTATTGTCTATGGAAGCAAGAGGAGATGTACTAGGATCAAAGGTCTACATTGAAACGGCTAAAATGGGGGGGGGGGGGGACACGAATTCTACAAGTTATATTATGATAGGTATACTGAACTTTTACTCTGATCTTTACACCTCTTATACCTATAATATACCTATGACCGTCTACAAGTTATTCCTAAACTAGTGAGAGAGGAAATGAATTTGTCCCTGTTATTCCATGTGTGTCTATTTGAAGTGGAAAAAGTTGTTTTCGCTTTGGGAGCTCTTAAAACCCCAAGATCTGATGGTTTGAATGGGTTATTCTTTCAAAAAAATTTGGAGCATTATTAAAGATGATGTTTTTAAAGTTGTTCACTCCTTTTTTGAAACGAGTTCTCTTGGGGATGATGTTAATTCACCTTGGTTGCTTTTATACCTAAAATCCCTATGCCATCACCCAACTTAGACCTATCAGTTGTTGTTTTTATTTGTATAAAGTCATTGCCAAAATTATTGTCCAAAGACCGAAACCCATCATGAAGCTTATTTCTCTCCTCAATAGAAAGCATTTGTTGGAGTAGGTTAATCCAAGACAATCTTGTGGTAGTCCATGAAGTCTTCCATTTTTTGAAAAAGTAAACTAGAGGTGATGGTAAAGGCCTTGCACTTAAGCTAGACATAAATAAGGCTGCCGGTGAATTGATTGGCTTTCAAAGAATGTGAGACTAAAACTTTGGTGTGCAGGATCCATCCCAACCTGTCAACCCGTCTCAATCCAATGATTTTAGGTTGAATCCAACATTATTCCACACAAAAATGGACAAATGAGACTATACCAAATAGTAATCCAACTTCGGTTAGGACAGGTTTGAGTCGACTCCCGATTACTCGTCTCGACAAAATAACCCAATCAAAATTTAGATCCAAGTTAGAGTTAATTATAACCCGTCCTAACCCGTCTCTTGCTCACTAAAACCTCATTAACTATTTCGTAAGACAATTGATTTCTGCAACTAGACTAAAAGGAGGGTGTTGCGCAGAGCATCCTTACTTGAAGAAGGTGAGTGGTTTCTATATTGCCAACAGCTCAACTGTTAGTTGCAAATAAATGGGAAAAGTTAGAAGCAAAACTGAATGCACAAGAGGCATTATGATGTTTGAGGACAGGACACCCCCAACCCAACTGATGCCAGACTGCCATTCTGGGCAAAACCAACTCATCTGTATTCTTTAAAAACAAGATCATTTCTCGTCTGCTAGAAGCTAAGAAAACAACGACACCAAAAAACAACCTCCACTTGCATTCATGAAACATAGTACCAGATTCAATGTTTGCTTGGATCTCTATAAAGATATCATCACACCATAATTCAATGAGCAAAGACTCACTCACCAAGAATAGCGACGCTTAGGAGACAATATTTACTCTCTTTTTTTTTCCCGACTATTACTATAGCTACCACATAGTGTCCCAAAACTTTAAACAAAAAACTAATCTTCGCTTGTGTTTGGGATCAAATTTTGTACTGACTAACACCGAGTTTGTCTACTACGGGAATCGAACTCGAGAGCACCGAATCGACCCTATGTCCCATAATATATTAAGCCACTGAACCAACACGGTTGGTTTACCTAACTTGTATTGAGAATTTTAAAATTTGGACCGACCTTAAAAAAATCATCTTGACCCCCTCTACTTGTATTATATATTTTGCACCACCCAGCAACAACTAATGGCATATCTACTCATGACTAAGGGGTGCAATAAATAAAATAAAATTCTTCATTTATTTTCCTATGTAATTTTTATTTTTACCTCTTGAGTTTAAATCTTTACCAATATATAGACTCCTTAGCTCTTTGAGCTCTAATAGTTGAATAAAGACTAAACTTTATTCTTTAACTTATATATTTTCCTTTTTTAGTTGAACCTTAGAGTATATAAAACAATAAGTAGTCTCTAATATTTGTGGAATATTTCCTTAAGAACTGTTTCAAGTTAAAGATTCTTAACTTTGCAGCCACCATCAAGAACCGTTTCTCTGGTGTAGCGTCCCCTCCAAACCCACCTAGGTTGGTTTCCTGGCACCCCTCTAGGGACAGCAGAATCATTTTGAGTGTTGATGGTAGCAGCCTTGACAACCCCGGGAGGTCTGATTTTGGTGGCCTCTTGCGGAGTAACATTGGAGGATGGATTGGTGGTTTTGTGGGCTACATTGGCATCTCTAGTAACTTCCATGCTGAACTCCTTGCCTTTGTACCATAGTCTCTTGTTTGCGTGGGACAGAGGACATCGTTCGTTGATGTGCTACTCAGACTCTCCGAATGTTTTGCAATTTGTCACTTCAATTCTCCCCTCAACATGTGGAGCAAGTATGCGCCTATTGTTTAGAACATTTAGGACCTTCTTCATTGAGATCATTGACAAGTGCACATGATTCATGTGCTTCGGGAAGGAAATGATTGTGCTGAATTTTTTAACTAAATTTGAAGCTTCTGACAATGATTATTGGATTGTCTTTGAGTCCCCTCCCTCTGAGCTCTCCCCGCACCTGTTGGATGATGCCACTGGTGTTGAGCTTGTCCGTGCTTAAGCTGTTGTCTCTTTCCTTTTCAATTTGTTATATAAAAAGAGTTTATCATATAGGTTTTGTTTTTGGTATAAAAATATATATATAGTTTTTTGGTGAGCGTATAGCTTTTATATCATCATATAGATAAGAGAATGACAATGGTGCATTTGTTTTCTTTTAACATTGGAAGGATGTCATGGGTAGCAGAAACTCCCACCAACCCCCCATTTTTTTTGATGAAAAGTCGCTTTGTAGTTGGTAGGAGGATGTGGAGTAAGCCTCTAGGTGACCTCAAATAACCAAATGACTATAGAATAATGTTACTTATCTTTTTGGGTACCGAATAATGTTACTTATGATTCAAAATACTATATTTTGTAATAAACTAAATAAGATACTAAATTCATCTGATTTCTTATAACTAAAACGGAATAAATATGTAACGTCTATCTTTTTAACATCTAATTAAACTATATATAATAATGAATTAATTTTGCTATCAACAAAAATAATAATGAATTAATTTTATATATGCACTCCTGCTATGAAAACTGTCCCATAACTTCATAAATTATTCTAACGCGCAAATTAATTCACTAGAGTATATATCCCTTATACAAATTCCTCAAAAAAAAGGTTAAGTCCACCTTGCATATATATAAATGAAAAAGTTAATTCCATTCTCACGCGCAAGCCTTCAAACTTCAAATAGCTGATGGGTTGGTGAAAAGCTCTCAACCGAAGATGTAATTTAAAATAAGAGTTTAATTTATGTACACATACTGTGTATTAGGTTTTACAACCACCACCAATTATAATTCAAAGAGTGGTTGGTTATCAATTGACTAATTGGTAGTTACCAATTGACCAATTTGTTTTTGGTGATGTGTCTACCTTTAATTGGTAGATAGTATAAAAGGTTTATACACCTATTGTGTATATAAATTAAACTCTTAAAATAATCAAAAAATTTAAAATAAAATAATTAAACAAATATAAAAGTAGAAAATTAATTTAATTTTTTTAACAAATGTAATTTTGTCATACAGGCACATGCACGCGCACACGCACACACATATCATTTAATTAACTTATTTTTTTAAAAAAAATTGACAACATTAACTTATTTAAAATATATAATAAAATAAACACTACATGGCATTTATCGTATTGTCACATATTTTCTATCATATTTCGACTATCAAGTGGACCCCAAAACTTAAATTTATTTAATTCACTAAAAACTGTGAAATTGAAAGTGGTTGTCCTCTAATTGTAAAAACATAAAATAAATAAATAAAAAAAGAGAGAAAGTGGATATCCTCTTTGTATGAAAAAACGTGGTTGTCCCGTATATAAGAACAAAAAATATTGTTTCAAAGTCCTTGTTTGGTATAGAAACATAGACTTCAAAATAATCAAAGAACCTGTATTTTGTTTGGTTTGACAGAACAAGAATTAAAAAAGAAATCAAGTCTTTTTTATAGAGTATAGAGAGACTGGATACTATAATAAATATTAAATTATAAACAGGTAAACATAACCTGTTAAAATATATCTAAATTAAGGAAAATACTAGTACTTCTGTCTTCTGGTACTAAATATAAAAAAAAAAATCTTGATCTAAGGAAAAGCAAACTCAATTTCAAAAAAATTAAAAATATAATACAAGTCATGTTTCAACAAAAAAATCCAAGTTAACATCATCAAGGAATTATGTTAGCTGTCTAGCTCTCATGTCTTTGATTGTGTAATCCTACTTGTATTGCCACTTTAATTACAAATGAATCTATACATTTCTTTTGATCAAAAAAATTGTTATGTGAATGTGCGACATCATCTACATTTTTTCAATTCAGCAGTTCTGTTAACAATATTTTTAATAAGTGAAGGAAATTTATTGGTGAACATTTTTCATCCTTCACTTATTAAAAATTTATGGATCAACATTTCTGTTAACAACATTCTTGTGTAATTCAACATTTTTTCAATTCCTATACATAGAAAAACACCCACAATTCCTATTTAGCTCCATATTCAACATTGTCTCACTCAAAAATTTATGGATCAAAATTGGGTGAAAAAAATGTAGGGACCAAAATGGGGAATAGATTATGGGTGGCCTTTGATATCTCCACCGGAGAAGATCTCTTCCCACCTAAATCACCCTGAGACTTTTTTTTTGTCGTGTTATTGGTGTGTAGTATCTACCGACTTTGTCGATGACTAATTACTTGGGAATACATTGGTCACATTTTGTTGTGAGAATTTGTTGTGCAAGTATACTGATCAAAACAAGTAATAAAGTGATAAGTAAAGATCGTTCCCACGAGGATTGAGTGTGGTTAATTTCACAAATGTCCAATTTGGTTAATCTAGTTAGTAAGACAACAAAGTAACATGTAACACATATGATTAAGATGATAATGTGATGAATTAAAGTGCAATTGATAGTAAAAAGTAATAAAGTGGTCAGTAAAAATGGATGGTAAATTAGTCATGACTCGGTTTAGTAATTTTTCCCAATTGACTCATTGCTACGAATGTCGCTTATTTTAATACTCGCACGAGAATATGAAATTGGGCTTTCCAACCACTATTAAATAGAATTTTGCTAAGATTCCCTTATTCCTAAGCTCTCATTAGATCAATTCTACAATTTTTATATACGATTTGAGAACACGCTATTATTTTGGTGTAATATTCTTATCTTTACCAAGCTAGATAATATTCCTATTACCTAGACTACCATATTACCTTGTGAAATCGATGATTAAACCCCTTAGGTAGTTAAACCACGTTACCCTAACTAAGTTGTACAGGCTTATATAGAGTTTCTAACAATAAAAACACACAAGATAAAAGTGTCATAGTAGCATTCATAACATTCATCAACTGGTTCCAAAAGTCTTGATTAAAAGGGAAATTAGCTCATGATGAGATTGAATAAAAAGAAACAATGATTAAACCGACAGAGTGAAGTCATTACAAAGCTTACAATCAATATTCAGAGCAAGGGAAAAAGATGATGAGATAAACTTCTAGGTATCTGGTGTGATCTCCTACAATCATCAATTTGCTCCATTCAAATCTGTCCAGTGCTATAACAGCAGAAACAACAGCAACAGCAACAAGCTTTTGTAAAAGAGCTCCAACAATGAAGTTTTAGCAACAAAAGATGAAGAGGAACAAGGAAAAACGTGATGGAGGATGGAATGGCGGCTGAGTGTGATGGAATTAGGATGATTTGCATCTAGGTTTTTTTTTGGAAGAAGCGTTCCCCCCTTCTAGGGCAAAATGTTTTATTTTAAATACTTTCTCTTTTCCATAGGCCCACAAAGAATGAGATTAGTCCGATAAAGGAATAAGCCTCAGGCCCAATGTCCACAAAAATACTGAAACACATCAAAAAATGTGGAGACCACTATGGAGAGAGGATATCCTTCTTTTAGCGCATTTACTTTTGTGATTCTCGCACATCCAAAAAAGCGATTGCTTCCATGGCGGCTAAAATCACACTTGATCCTCGCACACTTAAAAACTCATTAATTCCAAACAAAGGGCACTAAAGTGCCCAAAACACATTATACCTACTAAGAACAATAAACTTAAATTTCCTAAACATAAACCTTAATTATTTACACAAAATACTCTTAGATGGCCATAATTCAAATTAAAAGAGCACTAATAACTCTTATTTCTAAGAGTTATCAACGGCCCACGTGTAACCTTGACTTTGTCGGTCCATGTGGTTCTCCCATTTCAAGATAGTTTTTGTCACACCTAAGATTCGAACTCGAGACTTTGGAGTGTGGGATTCGAGACCAATTCACCGCTCGAACCAACCCCTTATTGGTAATAGTGTAATCGAGACTAATATAAAATTAAATGTAAGATTTTACTAAATATAAAGTCTTTTAACAATGTTGTTGCTTCTCTTCTTTCTTTAAACCCTATTCGTCTCTCTCAATTTTTCTCCCACTCGCCTCTCCTCTTTCTAGATCACCACCAAAGGAGGTGGTTTTAGGTCGATTTTGGCCTAGAATCACTCCTATGTATCATTTTTTGTCTTTTTATCTAAATAAGTGATTATTACATATATCTTGTTTCTATTTTGGCTTTTTTCTAGATTTCATCGGTTGTTGGTGCGGTGTTATTATTGTTCATCGTCTTGGTGCATTGTTTTTTATTTCTCGTCTTCTTTGCATGATCTTTTTGATTTTCCGTCTTGTTGTGGTGTCTGTTTGGTTCAGATTAGGGATGACAAAAAAACTCACACCCGTGGGTACCCGTAGGTATTACACGCGGCGGGTATAGGATTTGTAGTTTAACGGGTACCCGCGGGTTGAATAAAATGATAATCAGACTACCCGTTAATAAACGTGGTGGGGCCGATATTGAGGTACACGTCCCCGCTGGTACCTATACCTGTAATAAATATACTTATTTGGAAAATTTTCTATTAGTATTAATTTTAGTGTTATTTATTTTCTTTCATTAACTACTATAAGCTAACAAATAAATAATAAAATAATTGTACAATGAAATGCCTAATTATTTTTATATGAATGAAGAGAAAAAATTGTGTTTAAAAGGTTAATTTTGTTTGGTATTTGAAATTTTAGTTTCAAAAAAAGTATTTCAATTATTACTATATGAATGTATAATGAAATGCCTAACTTTTTATATGAATGAAGAGAAAAAAAGGTGTTCAAACGGTTAACTTTGTTTGGTATTTCAAGTTTTTATTTTCAAAATAAAAGCATATTTCAATAAATATTAGAAGTATCCATGGGTATTCGTGGGTACCTGCGAGAAGATAATACCCGCTGAAAAACCCGTTAAGCAAGTAATAAACAACTTGTTAAAATATCTCTAAATAAAAGAAAATACTAGTACTACTGGTACTAAATATAAAAAAAAAAGTATTTTCAGGCCACTTATAGGGTGATGGGGTCTCCCACTTTTAAACTCTTTTCAGGCCATATCACATCGATGCGAGACTCTTAACAACCCCCTCACGTCCAGGACTAGACAACTGGAGTGTGACTCGAATGACTCGATAGCGAGTGACCCAACTGATCTTGGATTGACTTGATTTCATCTTAGAATTTGGGTTAAACCTATACTCAACAAAACTAACTTATAGAGTGAGAGATGTCTACCATTTATAAACCTTTTTTTTTCAAGTCATATCACATCTGACGTGGGACTCTGAACAATAGTATCTCGGTTGATATTTTCAAGATATTCCTTTGTTATTCTTATATTTCGTATGGAAACTTTCTTACCTAATAGCCTATCTGATAAAATAATGTCAAACAAAATATAATCAAGTTTTTTCTTGAAATTTTTTCAAAAAAACAAAAGTTTTTTCTTGAAAAGAAATAGAATTAAGTTTGTTCAAAAGAATGAAGATATTGTTAGGAGTAACTAAATTTAGTGAAATTAAGTAATTAGTATAAGGAGTAATTGTGAAATAAAATTTAAAACTTTAAATTATTAAATTATTAAATTAAATCAGCAGTTTTTAATATATTTTATTTGTCTTAATGATTTTTTTGACGAAAAAAATTGTCTTAATGATTTTGGTGGTTTATTATACTCAAAAACGGAGGAAGTGTCTATATACTTTAACGTTAGGTTATAAAACTTAAATACTCCCTTTAATCTCAAATATAAACACCCTTTGTTTCAATGACTTGAGTTACTACGAGACACTTACGATCGATCTGTGCTTTCAAATTTGATTTTTGCAATGACAAGCTTCGTGTTAGCTAATGTGAAATTTGCTTATAAATACGAGTGTTATTTATTTTAGTGAAAATTGTGGATACTCTGTGTGTAGCTTACTATATATTGTCTAAAAAAAGGGAGTATTATTAATTCCCATACAATTGACTCATTTGATTCTCCATCATTTAAAAGCTCAGCTTATTAGTAATTGATAAATGAGTGATGTAAAGGACTAAAACATATTCTAATGGCAAGGTATACGGAATTTTGTCATTGTCTTTTTTTATAGGCAAAATTACACTAGGGGTCTTTTAAGTTATATTTAATTGTCATAAGTTGGTCATTTATGTTTTTTTTTGTACCACTTAGGTCTTTTAAGTTATTTAATTGTAGAAAGTTGGTCCTTTAAGTTATATAATTTGTACACAAGTAGTCATTTTTCATTTTCTGTTACAAAAAAATCTAATTCCCACTAACATAGCTGTGTGACGGAGCCTGCATGTCATCTGTCTTGTAACAATTTTGTCATTTGGGACTACCGTCATGTAACAATTTGGTCCTTTAAACTTAAATGAAAAAGAAGATGAACCATATTTAAAAAAAATTAAAAAATAAAGTTGAAAATTCCAAATTATTACATGACAATAGTCTTAAATGACCAAATTCTTACAAGAAGATAGATAATAGGTAGCCTCCATCACGTCCACATCAACTCTGTTAGTGCAAATTGTGTTTTTTTTTTGTAATAAAAAATGAAAAAAGGACTAACGGTATGTACATTATGTAACTGAAAGGACTTAAGTGTTACGAAAAAATTTAAAGGATCAACTTATTACAATTAAATAACTTAAAAGACTCCCACTATAATTTTGCCTTTTTTATATATTAATTTTGTCATTGACTTTTTTTTTTTTTGAGATTAATTTTGTCATTGTCTTTGCCTAAAGAGAAAGTGGTACGGGTTGGTAACCAACTGAGACCACTCCATTCATCATCATTTTGTTTTTGTTTGATGATACATTTGTAAACTCACACGAAAAGTGAAGATTTTGAGTTTCAAATTAGTAACTATGAAAATGCCGCCCTAACAATGTCGGCTATACCAATTGTTTTTGACAAAGGAAGGGTTATGGATGGTTAAAACCTTCTGAGTACTCTTCCTAAATTTTAAAAAAATAAAAAAAATAAAAAAGAATAGGAAACATGGGGGACTAGACCAAAACTCATGAGCAAAAACAACAAAATAACTAGAAAAAAATAGAAACAAACCGACCAATGTGTGCAAAAACATCACCATATCTTGTTTCAATGTGATTTCTATTCGTAATACTATATCACCATCTATAGTAAGATATATGATTGGATAATTGTATGAAACTCTTTAGACTTTGGGTATATATATATATATATATATATATATATATATATATATATATATATATATATATATATATATATATATATATATATATATATATATATATATATATTTAAATTTTCTCGATTAAAATTCTAGCTTAAAACTATGCGGACAATCTGTTCCAAAACTTTTATTGGCCATATGTTGGGTATGGCTCATATGCACTATCTTGCGCGCGCAGAAGAACTAGCACGCTATGGCGTGACATTGACACGCAAATGCGCGCGTTGGGGGTGTTAGCCCCGTGCACAGTTCAGGGGTATTGTTGTAATATAGACCGAGTTATTATAAAAACCTATTATAACACCAAAACCCTATTTTTCATTCAAGCAATAAGATGAAACTGTGTGGCCAATATCGCGTCTCTATTTTCGGTTTTGTTTCTATTATTATTATTACTTCTTTTTTTGTTGTTGTTACAACAATTGGTATCAGATAATGTCTAACTCTGGTGCAAAATTCGAAGTTGCAAAGTTTGATAGAACAAACAATTTCGGGTGGCAAAGGAGGGTTAAGGATCTGTTGGCTCAGCAAAGTTTACAGTAAGCGCTACGTGAGACAAAACCGGCGGACATGGCAGACAACGATCGGGCAGAGATGAAAGATAAGGTCGTGAGATTGATATGTCTATGTGAGTATATTTTTGACCATACGAATCATGGATATGGAAAATCAAGTCTTTACATAAGTACATACCTTAACATAGCAATGTACCGGATTGACCATGTAGTACTTTGTCATGAAGTTGCTACAATTTCTGGTCCATTTGTGTGTTCCACAGAAAATTCTAGGAGTGGTATGATTTGAAAGTTTTATAAATTATAAAATTGGCTGCCATAATATTTGATGATTTCATAAGATTTTGAAGAGAACTCTTTTAGATTTTCTTATTTTTCTCAAAATAAAAAACACTTTTAAATTTTCTTATTTTGAGAAATATCTAATGCGATAAACTGGTGAGTTATGAGGACAAATGAGTCTAATATGAGAATAATTGATTTAATAAAGTTAATATATAAAAAGAGTTACAATGATTTAGTTGTTTTAGTATTGTATATAGAAGATTATAAAATAAGAATTTGATAACTTTAGATAGAAAGAATAAGCTTATATATGCATTTGTTTACACTTGAGGTGCTAGCTTCTTTAGTCTTATAACCTCAAGGTGTTGAGTTCAACTCCCTTCGAAGACATTTGTAAAATGACCATTAGTGCCACTTTGATTAATAAAATTCCCCTTCCCCAATTGAAAAAATATATATATGGATTTGTTTACAAAAAAATTGATAACAGACTTCATATTAAAAAATCATGAGAGATTAAAATGAATTTTTTTATTATTAACATATCAAAATTAGACATCAACAAGTATAGAAAAAACCATTGAGCCTAAGAAACTCTTTGTTTATCAATTATTTTCATTATATGTTCTTCTCTCTGCTGCTGCTATACACAATTAAACCTAAGAAACTCTTATTTTGTTAATAAGAAAAGAGAACTAACTTGTAGTATTAAAGTGGTTGAAACACTATTTTTCAGATATCAAAATTAGTTATATGATTGAAACAGTAGGATTAGGCAAAGCTAATCTAAGGAACTCAACATCATTTTCCAAGTTAGCAATATGTTCCAATTCCATAGTCAACCAAGCTTCCATACCTTCATCAGTTTCCAAAATAACAGCTACATTAGCAAGAGTTTCTTGATCACCACCTCTAACACCAGCCCATAAAGGCTTCCCTAATCCAAAATCCAACTCACTAAAATTCAAACCACACCAACTTGTCACCACAACTGGTATTGGATTTCTTGTTTCTATATCTTGAGGCAAATCCACACATTCATTACTCCCTAAAATACTTGGATCATTCTTCACTCTTAGAAACAATTCCTTTGTTATCTTTCCAAATTTCTCTCTAGCAATGTTAGCCAAATATCTAATATCAGTGTCTACATTAATTGTTTCACAAAATAACATCACTGGCCATAAAATGTTGCCTATTGTATATTTAGAGAACGGTTTTCCCATTCTCCTTCTCATGTCTACAATATGAATAGCCAATGCTGGTTTTTTTTCCTCTCCAAATTTTTCAGTTTTGCATGCAATTGTCATGTGTTTCCAAATGAAAGTAGACAATGCTTCATATCTTGTAGGGAAATTACAATTTTCATCTTTTGCTTCATCTCTTAGAATATTTATGGATTCTAAACTAAACACAAATCTTCTTGTGCTACATTTCTTTTGTGCATCTAAGTTAGCATTATTAACATCAACATGATCAACATGATCATGCAAACTTAAGTGATTTTTTGGTGGAAAGAAAGAAGAAGCAGAATGAAAATCAGGATGTGGTAATTTCTCGCGAGAGCCGCGACATATCGCAGCCCAAGTGGTTTGAAAGAGGCTACCGGAACAACCATCAAGAATGGTATGAAGAGTGCATATACCTATAGCTATTCCACCACAATTGAATATGTTAACTTGTACAAGTACTTGGGGTAATTTTTCTCCATTTTTATGCATTTTATTAGGTTCACATGGAAGTAATTTATTTAGAAATTCTAACTTAGGCGGTGTGAGGAAATCAACCATGTTATGGTTTACTTTGGCTTCTAAGTAAATTGCACCTTCATCATTACAATTGATGAAGGTGTGATTTTCTCTTCTACCCGCTACAGGGTAGAAAATTGTTAGCGTTTCAGATAGTGATTTTTTTAGTTGAGTACAGAAATTTGAGGTTTCTGAGTGGTATTCTTTTTTAGGGTAAAATAAGACTATTGGTAAGTAGGTGACTAGTTGAAGCTGATCAAATAGACAGAGTTTGAAGAATTTGTTTTCATCTGGTGTTGGTAATGAGGGTTTGATTGTTTCTTTGGATGTAATTGTGATTTCCATGGTAAACTAATTATGTTGGTAAGGTTTGTTTTTTTTTGGTATCAATGTCCCTTTGAATTTATTGGTTTTGTAAAGGGTGTTTTGTAAAACTGTTAAAATGAGAAGTTATTGATTAGCATTGAATTGTACTAGAAACATACATATATAAGAATAAACTCCATATATGTAGAATGTTATGAATTTCCTTGCAATTGAATGTTTGAACTCCCTCGATTTCATAATGCATATTATTCATAGTTTATGAAACGGATTAGTTTACTTTGATATACTAGCTAGTAGTATAACGACATGTATTATGAAATAGATATAGTATTAATTAGTGGGAGTTTTTAATCGAGTTAAATTAATTATAAGTTTATTTCTAACGACTGTCTCATGAGAGTGTCAACAAATTATGATCCTAATGTAGCAAAAAGAGTTAAATGAAAAATAAAACTCTTCTTTAAGTTTTCAAATGATAACTTACAGTCTTTAATATTATAAAGGGTAACCTATCTTTCTCTCTATTTGCATAAATTTTATGAGTTTTTTTAACCAAAACTTTTATGAGTTTTATGCAACAAACATTCTTAACCTTTTGTAACACAAGGTTTAAGTCATGATCCTTAAAATACATATAAAAACTATTTTTATGTTTTTGAGCTAGTAAAGTTGTTTCAGCTTGTAATAATTAAATATTTCAAGAAAATAATAGCTTGTAATAATTGAAGCACTTGGCTTATAAAGCTCTTCTCACTATTATCAAATCTTTTATGTTTAGGTATTTTAGAGAAAAAAAATTAAAAATGACAAAGTAGGGGGGTATAAATACAAAAAGGGTGTTAAAAGTGAACCCTAAAAGATATGAAATATAGATCTAGTTATTATGGGCTTAGTCTCGAGGGTGAAAATAATCTCGAGGGTGAAAATAATGTGTTTAGTTTTTTAAGGGGACTTCTACCCGCACCTCTAATTTTCTACACACACCCCTTTTTTCTTTATTTCAGATGAAAACGTTTAATTATCCATTTATCCTTCTTCTTCCCTTCCAATCCCTCCTCCCCTCCCACAACCTCATAAGTAGATTAGTTAGTCTTACTTTGATTCACTTTGCTTGTTGTATCAAATAAGGCATGATGAGAAAGCCAAATAAGCAAGATTATAAACAATAAATCCAAGACAGGAGACTCGAACAAACTGGGACACAAAATTGGGACTTAAGAATGTAGAAAGAAAATTGGTGGGGCGTGATTTTTTTGAAGAAACATAACCATATTTTATAACTATAAGAAACAACTCGTTTGTTGTCATCTCAATGAAAAGTTTTAAAATTTTAAAGTCATTAAATTCTTTTAGTAATCTAGCATATGATGCTTATCTAACACATCCTCCTTTGCAAAGGGGAGAGCTGATTTGATCTGCGTCTCCGAATGTTAATGTAAGGCCATTAACTTAGTGACACCGACGCGAATTTCAACCAATCATAAATAGAATGTTAATGCAAGAGTGTTCCTAACACTTCGCTTAACCATCCATCATCAACAAACCACCTTAATTTTTGGCTTTTACTTTTCCCACACCCCCTCCTACTTTATGCACGCCCCTAAATATTTTTTTTCCAAAAATGACCTCGTGGAACGCTCGTGTTGCGTGGTTTAAGTGATCGCTCGAACGACGTTGTGTAACGAGTTCGAACGACCTTGTCCGCAGTTAAGGAATTTATGATGTTGACGACATCGTTCGAACATGTTCGAACGACCATCGCGCGTGTAAAGGAATATTGCCAAGCGATGGTGAGAGGGTGTGTTTTGATTGCCTCGATTGGCTTTATTCGAACTGTTCGAAGGTTTGCGTTCAACGAGCGTTCGAATGGTATCATTAGAACTATTGTTATGCGAAACAGAAACTTAATAAAATCGAAAACACGGTTGTGGTGATTTGATTAAAATGTAAAACACGCTTTTTTGATTTCAAAATTGCCTACCAATATTCATATACAACGCTTTGTGTACCAAAAGTATAAATCTAATTTAACATTGACTACCATCGTATCTTTACTTAAATCTACACAAGGAAGGGGATGGGGGGGTTGTGATTGTATGAGCAAACACTTCCACTTTTGCATTCGGCTAATAAAAAGCGAGTCCCAACCCTTTGCTATGGGTGCCCTATTAGTCATCCACATCAAATCCGTGTAGGGGCATTGGACTTCTAGGCTTCATAAAGATCTTCAAAAGACAACAAAAACATAATGTTATGTAATGTTTTGGAATGACTACACCGAATCTAAATAGAAGACACGTTACCTGTACAAAGTGTTTGTGTTCTGGTACGAAAAGGATGTTGAACTGTCGGGCACTTCTGAATGGCGCAACATTGAAGGGAAAACTTGTGTAACAACAATTAGGTGACCAACAACTCAGGACAACTTTGTACTTATTCTCGATCGATACCCCATTTCCGGTATAGTCATCCAATTATCTTCAACATTGTTCCCATGATGTGCCCTCAACAACGACTTCATCAAAAATGTGACCTTACCAATACCACCATACAGTCGAGTGTAGAAGTCATTGTATTGGTTAAGCTCCTCCATCGATCGATTCGATCGATTGCAAGCCTCCTCGCCCCTTCCAAGAAATGCCGCAATACACCGGAATCCACAGTTACCATCACCAACCACGTTAACAAGTTTTTCAACATAGGGACGCATGTATGTCGGCATCCCTATTATGTATGTATTAAATACATCCATAACAGAAGCATCTGTAACAATAGGATTCGGTGTAAGAACAGGAGATGGTGTCAAAGTAAGAGCTTTAGAAAGCGAGAGCGATGCAGCCACGTAATAATAGGTGTGGGTGTTGGTTTCTTAAGTAGTGGAGGAGTAGGGATTGTAGTAGTAGCATAATCACTTGAGTTCTCTTTTTGCTTTGTGATGGATTAGGTCTTTGGACACGTTGACAAAGTAGGAGCAGGAGTTGAACCAGAATCAGTATGGGTTTGTAGGCGTTCCACTCTTGCTTTGGGGGAGTAGGTTGTTTACGAGGTCGAGCAAAACATCCACTAGATGAACCACGGGGAGTCAAATTTGTCATCTACATGTTCCCAAAATGACTTGTCTCGCTTTGTTGAGTAATCAACATTCCCTTTCTTATCTTTTTTGGTGCTCCCTTTGTAATGATCGTATCAGGAGGTGGACACATAGAAGTCGTGTGCGGGAATGCCAATTCACGTGCTTTTTCCTTAATCATAACTCTACCGGGCGTGATCGGAGGCCTCAAACCTTCTTACGATAGCTTCAAGTTCAATTTCTACACTCAACTCATCATCCATTACCTCATGTCTGTATTTTGAAATTCAACCTCTCGCCAATGTTGGTGAATCATGCTCAACGGAATTGGAGTGCGATCCATCATAACCCTATATAAAAAGCGACATTGATTTAGTGACAACCCATATAATGTTGAGTTTATAGACAAAATAACAATATGAGTGTACATCATACCTTGAAAGCTCACATGCACATGGTAGTCCGTGTGTAGTCACGAGTGTGCATCGACATAATGATGGGTTAAGTGAAACGGATCGAAATCACGCATCTCACCCAAAATATGGTCTATAGCATTAGATGAAACTAAACCCTTAATTTCATCAAAAATCTTCTTCTTCAAGTGTTGAACTTTCACTCTACTCAAACTATGCTCGAAGTGCATTTTAAGATCAGAATGTTGTATCCTAAGCATGGTCCGCATTCCATCCCAAAGACTTGCACAAATCTCCCTACTGTCTCGTAATATTTGCTTCAAGTGAGAGTGTGCAGACTCAACTCTGTTGGTGGTAGTGTTCCGTCTGCAAGTCGAGACCAGTAAACATAATTATCGCGTTGCAAATAAAACATGAGTTGTTGGAGCTCAGTCCTACCCTCACGCATAGCCGACCGTTGCCTTTGACGACAGTTGTATATTTGTTTCACAACCGTATAGTTATCACCAAGCTTCAATCAATTTGACTCATTAAGGATCAATTTAGGCCGAGTATGATTCCTAGTCATTCTAGCCACTAGTTCCTTCTCTTCTGAAGTTAACCTACCAATGTACGGACGTCCATCATGATAAGTAACCATCCCGTGGTTATGAGTTCCATTCATAACCCTCAAAATCCATCCTCCAAGCTTCTTAATAAATTTCCCTTTCGATGCGAAGGGACAACAACATTTTCTAGTGTTTGTGCCTTCCTCAACATTTGTCTTATATGATCCAAACTTTATCACAAATCAACATGCGTATTGTTTACGATGATCGTCGTCCGGTGTCGATCTTCCTATAACAATCACCATCCCAAGAGATTTCCCAACCGCACGCACTCCAAGTCGCAGCGACTCCTCACGAGTAGGAAATAAGCGAAATTCAATTACCATGTGTCGATTACATAATTTGAATAGTTAGCTAAAATTAAAACAACTAATTCATTCTTACCGTATCGGTTTTGGAAGGAACTAGTAAAGTCTTGGGATTCAACGACGTCGGTTGAGATGTCAATCGCGATAGCTTGACATCTCGGCTTCTACTGATTGACAACTCAATCGCCCGAGATGCACCCTCATTTTCATCCATTAAACCAAAAACTCGCGATGAAGCTGCAACTTATCGATTCTTGTCATCATACGCTGTTCGAAGCGGCCTCATGCGAACATGTTCGAATGAGGCTATTCGAACAAATCAAATTCACACCCGGCTAACACTTGTTCGAACACGTTCATGCTTAAGCGTGTTCGAACGACCTGCTCGAACCGAAGCGCGTTTGCGAGAGAAAAAATGGCGTAAAAAAACTCAAAAGCAGAACCAAAATGAAAAATGTTTGGTAGGGTTATTACTCGAAAGCTAATGCCAATGATGGGTAGTTGAATGGGAGTGAATGATGAAGGTGAGGATGGGTGGGTTTTGGAGTGGAGAGGGGAGGTTTTGGTGTTGGAGAGGAGTGTTTTTGGGTGTTGGAGAAAGAGAGGAGAGGGATAGAGAGGGAAATAGAATTGTAAGTGGGGTTAGTTTGGTAAATGTGTAGGGTGAGGGGGTGTGTTTGGAGTAGGAGGGGGCGTGGTAAAAGTAACAACCTAATTTTTTATTAATTAAAAAAAGCCTGTTCCATGTTTTCCAGGTAACTTATTAGTGGGGCTCGCTTGAAAAGATCAAGCATAAATTCAGATACGCTACCATTTCACAATTATTTTAATGGGTTATAATTTTTTTATTTGAAATTTGCTTATATAATCTAAACTTTACGCTATGCTACACCTCATGTCTTATTTGTTTATTTTGATTGAGCTTAAAGACAATCACTTATATCTGAAAGAAATAAGAATTAGTGGAACATTTCAAGAAGTTTCTTGCTCATATAGGCCTTGAATTGTTAACAATTATTTATTATTTAACTGTGTTTATACTATATCAGAAATTCCGAAATCTGTTTCTTTCATACTATCAAATAGACAGCTATATTTTTTAATTAAGTAGAGTATATAGGAATACTTGACAAAACAAATTCCTTACAACTAATTGTCAAATTTCATGGCTTTAATTCATTGTTTTGTAATACACCAAAGAAGTAAGGACAAAAGATTGTTCTCTCTTCAATTGTTGATCAACCACACAGCTGCTAAATATATATTCTTTTAATATGCAACTAAAACATATTCACGTACACGACTTTCAAAATATTATATGTTGCGTTCAAACCTATGAACTATATATAGAATCAATGGGTTATAATATACAAAGAATATATTATATGTTGAGACAAAAATGATAACCGGACTTAACTGGTATAGCCAAACTATCTTTCTTTTAATTTGTGGTGGGGAAATATTACTTATTGTCAATATAATTATTTTATTTTTTGTTTCAAGAATGTCTTTAGTTTATTATAAATAAATTTTTTTACTCGAGCCTCGACGGAAAATATATATATACATGTTAATTATAGTGTATTTATTTTTGCATTCTGCCTCTATACATATCTTTTTTTTGTTAAGTGAATATATACTTTGAATTCTTCCTAAATTAATATATAATTATACTATAGTAATATATAGCAAACAATTCAATTTTTCCACGGTAATTATATATATAACTTTCACGATTCAAATTCAATTCTACAATAACATACAGCAAACAATACAACGCAATTATCCCTCATTGTTGGTTGCTTTGACAATTTCAGCGGTATAGAGACGCCGGCTCCTGGGTTCGAACCCAAGTGTAAATAGTTTTAATGTGCGTATATGATATTTATTTGTCATTTCATATAGGAGAAAAAAAACTACACAACGCAACTCATACACATTTACACGGTTAGTTGAAAATAAAAGTGATGTCTATTGTTTTCTTTTGACTGAAACAATGTCTATTTCTTAAAACTTCATAAAGATATTCTATTTATTCTTCTAGTTTGGTCACAATATTATTTAAGGAAAAAGCATAAACGAAATACAATGTTGGATCGCATATATTTCATTTATTAAGGACTGACGTGTACGTCGTGCATAACTACAAACATGGAAACTGATAGAGCAAAACAGATAGAGAATCATTTTCAAAATAATTTGTCAAATATAGCAATCTTTTTTTAACAAAAAATATAACAACTTTCCCGACTGTGGAATGCATTGACAAATTTAAAATAATTGTTATGTTTTTTTTACCAAAAAATAACTTTTATGTTTTTTTTGACAACAACTTTTAGTCTTTAACCGCAAAAATCCACATTTATATAAAAATATTCGGTGTGTAGTTACTTTCAAATTTATTTTATTTTTTTTGACACAATTACTTTCAAACTAACCTAATTTTCCGTGCGATACACGGAGTGAGCTAGTATCAATGGATTGGATGTAAAATACATTAAATAAATTTATTAATGTTCTGAGAATGTTATGTGACTATTAATTAAGGATAGTTTAGTAAATCTATTTATTTTTTCTATGAATCCAAATAAATGCATAAAATTACTATCTTTAATATGTGTAAATGTAGTTATTTAGTGCTTATAATTAAGTTCGGAGGAGGGAGTACATCAATACATTATGCAGAGTTGAATAAAAACCACCATTAAAGTAAAAACACCTATACAAACTTGAAAGAAAATGTTAGGGAGTTCTGTTTTAAATGAGGCCGAACACAAAAAAAGTTAAATTATAAATATAAATTAAATAACAATATTATAAAATTAAAAATAAATTTTAACAAAGACATTAGAATTGAACATCCAAAGATAATAAGAAGAAAAAGTCTAAAAAGAGTTAATAACATTATATATTCATCTGAAATATAAAAACTTAACCCATAATTAAAGAGAAAATAAGACAACACAATTAGAAAGTGAAACACGTACGTAGGTATCATGCCGAGTTTGATTTAAAACTAAACACCAATTTTTTTTGATCAGTAAACTAAATACCAATTTAAGTATCCTATTAATATTTGTTGGTGCGAAATTATCAAAATAAAGAAAAAAACACCAATTTGGACATGTAAGATTTTTTCTGGATCCTAAAATACCCCAAAACACAATGTCTGGCATTATACTTTATGTATTTTGTCACAACTTTTTTTATTTTTAATCAAACAGATTATTGAGGAATGAACTTTGCGTATTTGTATATCTAAATTTTTTTCGAGATCCTTAAGTACCCCAGAAAACACCAAACGAAGTACTGAGGAATGTTTTATGTATTTCTTTTCTCCAGTCAAATTTATGTGTCAATATTACTATCGGTTGGTGACATAAAAGACTTCATTTTTTCTTTTAAATTAATCTCGATCTTGGTGGATTATTTACTCTGATTCTTGTAGCGTAGGAAATATATTGATTTAACAAAAAAAAAAGACATCATTTTTTAGTATTATTATTATTAACAATAATACGTAACTATCTATAAAGAATGTTATATTTGTAATTATCTTTTTTGGTGTATCATTTTTAATTAATTTTGTTTTGGTGCTATTTTTGAACTTAAAATAATTAATTTTCAACAATTTTCTTTTCTTGTAGTAACATCTAACAAAAGTTTAATTGATATATGTTCACGGTGAAATTTTTTTACATTCTCAACCAATAAAAAATCATGGCAAGTATGATCTTCAAAATGAATGAAATAAAAGTCAATTATTTTTATGAAAATTGATTGTCATTGCAGTGTGAAGTTTTTTACACCATCAATTAATAGGAATAAGAATTTATGATACATATTATTTTCAATACAACTACGATAAAACTCAATCATTTTTATTATGTGTAAATTTTTGATTGGATACTAGTCTTTTTCCTTAACAATTGGACACTAGTCTAAAAAAATCTTTACACTAATTTTTTTGAAGCAAAAAACTTTACACTAATTAAATCATCATTTTAAACTCATTAAATATTGTGTAACATTTATTTTATTTTATTTTTATAAATCGTGATTATCTCACAAGATAACTATATAGAGACCGTCGCTCATGAGATTTGACAGTGTTGTTGCATATCTAAAGTTGGATTCAAACTCAAAGACATTGATTAAATTGAAATGAACCTTTATAATCTTCACTAAAGTACTCTTGCGTGAATATAGTGTAACATTTAATGTAGGAGTAAAATATGTTTATATATTGAATGAACAGGTGGAGAGTTTGCTGACATGTGAAAATAATAATAATAATAATAATAATATTCATAGTAACATTTGAATGAAAAAGAGAGAGGCAATTGAAGGACAGACAGAGACACAAAGCCAAAGGAGAGGAGAGGGTGGTGTCTCTGTTTTGGCTCTATCGTTAAAACTCACAACTCACAACCTTAAAATCTTGCCTTCTTTCATTTTCTTTTATAGTTTTTCCTCACCACACCACGCCACGCAATCCTCAGACTCAGTTAAGTTTCCTGGGTCGAAACAAAAACTGTTCAACCACTCTCTCTCTTCTCTTCTCTTCTCTTCAGAGTCGCTGAAATGGGGTTGCTGGGCAGTTTATTGGGGATTCTTGGTTTCGTTATTGGAATTCCTTTTGGTCTCTTGGTTGGCTTCTTTCTCTTTATTTATTCTCAACCAAAGCAAGTAAAGGTTTGATTTTTTTGACTCTTCTTCTTCTTCTTGCATGTTTGTTCCATTGATTTCGATGTAACCCAATGCTCATGCATTTGCTTTGATCAGTGTTTTTGGAACTGATCTTAGGGGTTTTAGATACCCAATTTCATTTTGAATTCTGGGTATGTATCAAAATCTGATTTTTTTTTTTTAAAAAAATTAATTATTATTTTTTGCAGGAGCATGTTGTTAGACCGATTAATGAATTAGGCCCAAATGCTTTGCAAGAGCTTCTACCTGAGATTCCTCTGTGGGTTAAGACACCTGATTATGAACGGGTTAGTTTTCTTATCTGTGAAACAATCTACCATGATTTTTTTTGTTCATGTTTTCTGAGCTTTGATGATACTGTTGTATTACTGTGTTATTGATATTTATTTGCATGTTTTTTTAGGTTGATTGGTTGAACAAGTTTTTATTGGATATGTGGCCTTTCTTAGAGAAGGTACTTCTGGTGATTGATGTTGGTGTGTTTGTCTTGTTAATAATATGTGATTCTTTAATGGTATTTGGTTTTGATGTGTAGGCAATTTGTGGGATAATTAGAAGCACTGCACAGCCTATATTCGATGAATACATTGGAAAGTATCAGATCAAAGCAATTGAATTTGATGAGTTAAGCCTTGGTACTCTTCCTCCTACAATTTGTGGTAAGTCTTTTCCAAAATCATTAGAATTTTCATGAAGTGTGTAATCCTAAATGAAATTCCACTATTCTAGAAGAAATTTCAGATTAGAATAGCGGTTTTTACTTTTCGCTAAGGAAAGTGTTTGTCAGTATACTGTGCTTAAACACATGGCATCTGCATAAATACAGATAGATATCTATACACATTGCTGTGTGCATAAGAATAGAACAGTAGAGGTGTAATTTTTTTTTTGACTCAAGTAGAGGTGTAATTGATTTGTGGACATGAAGATAAGGTTGTGACATTATACTCTTCAAATGTAGTTAATTGAGTTCTGAAATGTAACCCCATTGACAAACTGCTATAAGTGTTCTTCTTGCTAGCAGATCCAATGTTCACCAGATTTACACATAAAATAAATGTTTAAGGTCTAGTCTTATATCTGATTTTTTTTGTACTGTCTATGTTGTTATTCTGCAGGTATGAAAGTTTTGGAAACAAATGAAAAGGAATTGGTCATGGAACAAGTTATCAAATGGGCTGCCAACACAAACATAGTGTTGACGTTGCACGTGGCGTCTTTGAAGATCAAAGTTCAGGTGAGATAAGCCTTGATAGGCACAATATAAAATAGTAATTGTTTTTTAAGTTCCTTCAGGATTGATACATTCCTTCTTGAAATTCATTTTGATTCTTCTCAGTTGGTAGACTTACAAATATTTGCGACACCGCGGATAACTTTAAGACCTTTAGTGCCTACACTTCCGTGTTTTGCCAAGATTGTCGTATCTTTGATGGAGAAGGTAAAGAAATTTATTGTATTCAAATATAATTTCATTTCTTGGCTTTTATAATATATAAGAAATCAAAACAAATCCCTTCTTATCTGATAATTATGTTCAATGTCCAGCCTCATGTGGATTTTGGTATGGCAATATCAGGAGGGGATATCATGTCAATACCTGGTCTTTATAGATTTGTTCAGGTGCTGCCATTTTTATATAAAGTTTTATTTTTGTTACTTAGTCACTCATATTTTTCCCCTGCACTATCAGTAGCCATGGCATTTCATTATTTATTTCGACTTCTCAGACTAACTACTTCAAGTGCTCACAGGAAACAATAAAAAAACAAGTTGCTAGCCTCTATCTTTGGCCTCAAACCATGGAAATTCCTATTCTTGATGAATCAACGTAAGTTTATGATCTGAAATAACAGCGTTTGATATTGCGAAAATGCTGAAAATCGGTATCATCAGTTGAATTTCACTATAACTCTCCATTCGCTCTATATTGAACATGAGTCTTTGCGGTTGGTTTCTGATATTATTTTCACACATCTGTAGGGTGGCAATAAAGAAGCCGGTGGGAATATTACATGTGAATGTGGTAAGGGCAACTAAGCTTTTGAAGATGGATTTGTTGGGAACTTCTGATCCTTACGTCAAACTGAGTCTGACCGGCGACAAACTCCCGGCAAAGAAAACCACGATCAAGAGGAAGAATTTGAATCCTCAGTGGAATGAAAAGTTCAAGCTTGTTGTGAAGGACCCTCAATCTCAAGTTCTCCAATTACAAGTCTATGACTGGGACAAGGTTTTCCTTACATTTATCTGCTTATTTGTTCAAATTTTGTTAGAAAACACCTAAATGAAAATCTTAGCTGTAGTAGCCACGCCACCTATGAAGCACAGACACGAACACCAGACACTAGTTTTAATTTAAAAAATACAAGTACTTGAAGTGTTGGTGTCCGACACGATATGCGTCAGACACCAGACACGTCTTCAACCGAAAGTGTTATGAGATTCACTTTCATATATGTATTTTTTCACAGGTCGGTGCTCATGACAAGCTGGGAATGCAATTAGTCCCTCTGAAGTTGCTTAAGCCATATGAAAATAAAGAATTTACGCTTGATTTACTTAAGGACACAAATATCAATGAAACTCCATGTAAGAAGCCTAGAGGGCAAATTGTGGTGGACATGACTTTTGTTCCATTCAGAGAAGATAGTATGAAATTTGTTGGATCTTCAGAAGGAGGATATGTCAGGAAGGAAAGTGGACTTGATGTTGTATCTGATGATGATGTCCAAGAAGGAGCAGGTTTGCTTTCAGTTGTGATACAAGAGGCTGATGAGGTTGAGGGACACCATCACAACAACCCTTTCGCCATACTCACCTTTAGAGGCGAAAAGAAAAGGACTAAGGTACATTTTCCTCTTATGTTGTCTATCATGCACATTATGTTGCAATGTTTTAAAATTCGGACCAGCCATAGACCTGGTTAAGACTTAAGACACACTTGTCGGACCAATGAGCCACTATTGAACTGCATGACTCGGTCACTATTAAAACGATGTTTTCTAATAGAAAATTAAAAAAAAAATGCTCGGACCCGTGAGGTCACTTATCCGTCCTATGGGTAGCTCGTGCGACCCGGTCCAAGCGGCGAGTCAAGTTGAGTCGCGGACATTTTCAGTCTAATAACTCACCAGGACCGATCATACCACTTGCTTTCCGTCGAATCAGCTGGCCCAAGTTTAATAACACTGCCTAGATATGTGCCTATGCTCATTGCTCATACCACTGATTCTCGGTCGGACTGGTTGGTCCGAGTTTAATAACACTATCTAGATATGTACCTATTGATAGTTTTTTCTGTCAAAAATGGTTACAATGTTATCATTTGTATGCACAACTTAATTAACCAAGTTAGTATTATTTGCTTGGAAAAATTTAACCCAAAATTTAAATATTTGCAGATGGTGAAGAAAACCCGGCAACCGCGTTGGAATGAAGAATTCCAGTTCATGCTAGAGGAGCCTCCACTACATGAGAAGATACACATTGTGGTGATAAGCAAGAGAAACAGCTTCAGTTTTCGGTCAAAGGTGCCAGCCATTTAATTTTCTTCTTCATCACAAGATAAAAAGTCATCTCATCTAAATATGATATTGATATTAGATAATGTGTGATTGTGCAGGAATCCCTGGGGCATGTGGAGATTAACTTGAGTGACGTGGTGCATAATGGTCGCATTAATGATAAATATCATTTAATTAATTCAAAGAATGGAGTAATACATCTTGAGATTCGATGGAAGGTGGTTTGACAAACTATATAAACCAGTGTGTATAAAATATAAACTCAGTATTCTTTCTTGCTTACTTTTTTGCATTACTTGCTGACAAGGTTATAAATATATTTTAAACTGTATCTATATGGAGTATCTATTAGTTGATTTTAGCGAAAAACTATTTATTTGTCAAAAACGAGTAATTTATTTTATTAGAATTCAAAGAATAACAACAAATACTTAATTAAAACCATTTTCATCCAATTTTTTTTACCAAACGAGACTGGACACTTTATATTATGGACCAATAAATCATTTTAGACAGCAAAATTATGTAGGCTTAGATTATAAATCATTTCCAGACCACATTTCGAAGATTGATATACTCGAAGGAATCTATGCAATTCAGATATTTATTTTGGACATAAGAAATGGAAAATTTGAGAGAAAGGTGTAAAGTAAAATAGGGGGGGTATAGGTAGCATCTCCCTAAAGTCAACCTTTTCAAGTATTTTATGCTGGACTTAAAGGGTTTTGCTTTTTACACACCCCATCCTACTCTTTCACACCCCTTAACTCTAAATATTCCAAAAATACCCTTAAGTAGAGTGTGTGTTTTCACCGATTCGGGGATGGGCAATCGAATATATTCGGTTGAGGTCAACCGAACAGGTAAAAAGGTGAATGTGGTGTGAGAGTCCATTTTTATGTAATAAAATAGGGTGTTCGAACACCCTCATGCGAACTTGTTCGCATGACATCTCTGAAACAGTGAAATTACGCCTGAGGGTGTGAAGTCAAGATTTAACACACACGAACGATGTCATTCGAACCTGTTCGAAGGCCTGTGTTCGAACAAGTGAAATTTCGTGAAAAAAAAAAAGAGATTTTGACTGGCCTTTTGGTCTTTTCACACCCTTATGGGGTGTGGGAAAAGCAAACGCCG
Organism: Oxytropis ochrocephala; assembly: GCA_020916435.1. Lineage (NCBI taxonomy): Eukaryota > Viridiplantae > Streptophyta > Magnoliopsida > Fabales > Fabaceae > Oxytropis > Oxytropis ochrocephala. The sequence goes on from CM037090.1 coordinate 11,305,812, forward strand.
ACTTAAAAATGAAGATAAGAGTTGGGCTATGAGACATGTCACGGCATGTTTGCGCTCACCAGTGGCCACTATTCTTTTTTTTTTGGCCCATGCTTTCCCCACTTCCCCCTACTCTTCACACACCCCACTAACCCTATGAATTTACCAAAATAGTCTTACCAATCTAAAATATTTCCCTCCTATCCTTTATCCCTCTACTTCTCCTCCAACACCACACACTCCCCTCGAACACCCCACACCTCCCATCTCTCCACTCCCAACCTATTCACCATACCTACTTCATTAACTTTCTAATCATTTTCTCAACATTGCCAATCACTATAAGGTTTTATCCCTACCAATCATTTTACATTTTGGTTGATGTTTGTTACTGCATTCGTGTTGTTTTTTCTGGAATCGCGCATGGTTCGATTGCCAGCAACCGTACCCATTAAATGCATAAAGGGGTGTGTTTGTTAGTTTGGGGTTCGGCTGAAGGCAACCAAACCGGTTCGGCCCCTCCCAGCCATATCTGTGCAACACATCAGCACACGCCTTTTTCCAATTTTACAACGTTCGGTTGACTGTTGCAGTACCGGTTCGGTGGGAGGCAACCAAACCTCCGAAAAATACGTCGTCCATGAGCGTTGCACGTGAGGGTAAAATTGGAATATTTGAGGTTTAGGTGTGTGTTGAGTAGGAGGGGGTTGGGAAAAGCATGAGCCATAAGAAAAACACAACAATTAACTCCCAGTTTTGGGTAAATACTCATTTTCATCCTAAAAAAATTCTGGTACTCGATTTGGTCCCTGAGAATAATTAGTACTTAACTAAGTCTCTTACGTTTAGATTTAGTTGAAATCCAGTTGAGAAAATTCAGGTGTTTAGAAAGTTAATGTAAAACGAAATTCATCCTTGAGAATAATTAGTACTTAACTAAGTCCCTTACATCACCACACACTCCCCTCAACATTCGTCCCTCTATTAGATTTAGTTGAAATTCAGGTGTTTGGTTGTTGACCTGTCCCATTAGTATGTTGAGGTGTCTGTTAGGGTCTCCCATGTGCCCAATAAGCGAGACAATTTTTAAGAGATTGAAGTCCCTACATTACTAATTTTGGGCCATTTTGGTCCCTCATGAAAGTTATATTAACTTCATCTTCTTCTTCATTAGAACCTAACCCCCGTTTTGGTAGCTCCAAAACTGATTCTAACAAGTAGCAACTCCAATTTCAATTTCGTTGTCGTTTGCACAAATTTTATGAAGATATTAACACAAAGTCACAAAGTACTGTAGTAAAAAGTTCCTTTTAGTTCAGTGTAAGGACTCATTTTTAGGGACAATATTATTGAGATAATAAAAAGCATGAATATTCATTGGCTTCAACTTCATCTTCATTGAGATGAATTTTGGGTCAGACATGGACCTTGTCATATTCCCAAACAACTCCATTCAATTCCTTGTCTTTTAACTTATTCTTGATGAAATTTGTCCAAATATACAATACACAACTCTTGTGGCATGCATTTATTAGGACCTCTTTCAGCACAGGTAACATACCTTGTAAGACATAACAAGGACATCAAATAAGGAACCCAACAAAGTCCCTGCCAAAAATGAAGAGCCCAACTAAATCCCTAAGGACCCTAACAAACATTAGAAGCTCAAGAGTGAGAGAAAAAAGACCTAATCGTCGCCGCATGAGGGGGGCTCCTTCCTCCGCCGCCGGAGCTCTCCCTCTTCTCCTTCTTCTATTTTCAGCTTCTAGTTGGTGCCAACATCAATAAGGTGCGCTTCTGCGTTTAGGTTCCCATCTATGCTGGGTTTGGTTCGCTCACCCAAGAGTGTTTTTCATCTCCACCTCTCAGCTCTTCTCCCACCGGCCCTCCGTCATCTCCGACCACCTTCCTTTGCCATCTCCGTTCATCTTCTTCGATCTTCCATCATTTCCCAGATCTGATCTGCCTCTCTCCATCATGCTTCTCTGTCCGTTTTTTCCATCTTCTCCATTTCTGCAGGTTGGCTTGTTTTTTGGCTCAGATACCCCTGTCCCATTCCCACCTCTGATGTTTATCGTTTTTTCCCTAGTTGTCTGGTTTACGAGATCCCGTGGCCGGTTGGTCACTATTTACGGTGAAAGTCCTGGACTTTCCGGTTTTCTCCCCGTGTTTTTCTTGTGGTTCTGCTGTATTTCAGGTGCTAGGCATTTTTCGGTGCTCATCCTTTGTGGTTGCTGTTGGCGGCGTTGTTTTGGGTGTTCTGTGGCTCTGTTTTAACAGTTGGTAGGCCTCTGGTTTTGGTGGTAGCTGGGCACCAGTTTCAGAGGGACAGTTTGGCCTTTTGTTTCAGAGGCACCGGTTTAGTATTTAGTTGTTTATTTCAATTTTTAGGTAGTTGTTGGGACTTAGTAAAAAGGGCAAATTGATTTGTAAGTCCCTTTTTGTTCTAAGTCGTTGGGCTTAATTGTTTAAATCTTAATCATGTTGGGCTGCTGTGTCGTAAGTCCCTCGGTTCGCTGTTCAGGTTATTGAGCCTTTGTTAACAATATATGATTGTTCTGGTTCGGGTCTTGCCCGTTTAAATGAGAATCAGACAATTTCGACCAAAAAAAAAATTAGTCCCTACCACGTACCAGATAATATACTTGAAACAACTCTTACATTCAACTGTTACAGAATAGAATTGGCATATCTCATAAACAACTTTTAAACAAGTGTCAAACAACTCTTACATTCAAGTAGCAAAGAACTCTTACATTCAACTAGATGACAACTCTTACATAGGAAATGACTCTTATAACTACCTTTAAGTAGGATACAGCACTTATATTCAATTAGCAACTAAGAACAACGGCTAACGCATTACTTCTAACTTGCAACCACACCAACAACAAAAGCACCTATGACACCAACATAGTGCTCCCACTTCTTAGCTTCTCCCATCTTCACTTGCATATGAACCATAATAGCTTGTGTTTGAGCCAAATGATTTTTCACTATGTTCATGTCTCTCTCTAGTTGGGTAACCTTCACTTATTGAATCTCAATTTGATTTCGAGTCTTAAAATTAAAATTCATCAACACACAAAAATATGAGCAATGATATTGTCTCATTTGCAAACTATAAATAAATAAATATCTATTAATTAACAAAAGTGAAGACCCCTAAAGAAATAAAAAAAAACATTACCTTAAAAAAGAAACACCCATAAAATTGTCTACTCATGTTAATCAATGTTTTGCAGTGTATACAACGGTTGTCTTATCGCAACAACACCTAGGACCACTTCATTTAATACGATTTCCACTTGATGACTCGCTCGAAGTGGCCTGAATATTGGGAAGATATTGAGAAGTCGTCGTCGAAAAAGCAGTAACCCCGTGGGTGGATGAAGTTAGTGGACCAAACATGGCTCATCATGAAATTTAGGTAAAAGACGGTGAAATTGAAGTTGAAGCTGTAATTTTGCTCTGATATAATCGGTTTTGGAGCTGCAAAAATTGAGGGTTATATAGGGAAGAAGATGGAGTTAATTCGACTCTTTCATGAGGGAACAAAATGGCCCAAAAATAGTAATGTATGAGGCTTAGTTTTTTTTTAAAATTTGAATCACTTATCTAGACACATGACCAACCCTAACAGACACCTAAACATACTAACGTGACACATCAAAGAACTAAACGACTAAATTTCAATAGAATCTAAAAAAAGGACGAACGTGTTCGCCTATTAGTAAATTTAAGAAACTTAGTTGGGTATTAGTTATTCTCAAGGAACAAATTGAGCACCAAAAATTTTGTATGGGATGAATATGGGTATTGTTTCCCTAGTCATTTTTAAGAGTGTTGGAGGCTAGGGTGTCCTCAATGATGTCAATCAATTAAAAGTCTTCTCAAGATTAACTATATGGCAGAGTAGGGAACAAAAGATAGTATGCATGTGTAGTACACTAAAATAAATTCACTCTAGGTGAATGGCAACATGAAAATCTAGAGGGCCCAATGGCACTTCTCTGCCAAAGATTTGCATGAAACTTCTTTGCATTTTTGTCAGGCTTTTGATGTGCTTCAATTAATGTTATACAGATAAACAAGCAAGCTAGCTAGGTAGCATAATTTAAAGTATGAATAAAAAACTAAAATAAAGGGGGGAAAAAAGGAAGGTAAGAAAAGGACTTGCAATTGTAGCTAAATTATCTTAAACATGCTTCCATTAAGGAAGGATAAGTGATGTTCTTTCAACACTATATGCAAAATTTATCTTAAACATGCTTCCATTAAGGAAGGATAAGTGATGAGCGACATGAAAATCCTCCTTAAATTTTTTTAAAACATGGAATTTTTTTTCCATCTTTATAAGTTGATATATATCTACACGTCTAATTGTAGAGACTAATTTCTCTGATCAGATATATGGGTGGAAAAACTGACCCTCTTCAAAAATTTTAACGTTCGATGCTATATTTGCAAGGCTCGTATTCAACTCAAGAGCACTAGTTAAAACTAGAAGAGATAGCATGTCATCCAATTAAGTGCTTGAATATGCTTTTTTGTTTAGTAGTAATTAGCAAAGTTTAATTAATTAAAATTGTGTTTAAGACTTTAAAGTAATGAATTAGAAGGTATCTTAATTATTGTCTTGAATATAATTATGAAAGTGGGAGGCACCATGAAAGGAGAGGTTCCCTAATACACAAAAAAAGGTACCTTCAGCTTTTCTAGTTGACTTACACCCATAAAGTCTCTGGCAAATTTGGAGGTAGCTAAAGGGAATCCTATCCTCTCTCCACAAAGGTTTTATTACCATGAGGATTCTTATTCTTAATGGTTCTTTCTCCACTCATTGCTAGGGAGAAGCTCTACTCATATACACTCTTCTACCTCAAGGTGTGTGAGTGAGGCATGCATGTGTGCCCTCAAAAGGAGAGAGAGTGAAATGAAAAGTAGTCACAGTCTTTGTTGCTTATTGATGTTTTTTTGTGGGGGAGAGGAATATATAACTTTTTTGCATACTAAAAAGATTAGTCATTTTTTCTTTTATCTATCTTAAAAGGTGGTCTTTTGAGGGAGTAAAGTAAGTGGGAATATCGATCATTTTTTGGTCTTCGTATTCCATTTCAACAATATATTTGTATGGATGCTCTTTGATTTGGCTAATTAGTGCATTTAAAGATTCTTTGATGGAAGACCAATAGAGAGAGTAAGTAGTGCAACCAGCTGAGGTTTAGGTGTCTTTCAGCTTAACTAGAGGATAAGGGTTCAAATCTAGTCTTGAGAATGTAGTAGTGTTAAAAGTTAAAACTCTTGAAGCAGAGTTTTTGCATCTATTGTGGTCATATCCAACTAGAGGGATTTGACTCTTCAGTTGCGTGTAGATGATATCGATTTAAAAAAATATATGCAAAATCCTTTTGAATTTTGATCCCCCAATAGTCCAACTAAACGGATATGTCAAATTGTTCCATATTTTTTTTCAAAAGCAATCCAATTGGTTTTTTCAAACAAGGCCACTAGGCATGGATGTTAATATGTTACTATATATTCCATAAATATGCTGTGTTGTTGTGTAGGCATAATAATGCACCGAATTTCAAAGGGATACTCATTTTCCATATTGGTGGCCAATAATATCTATCCACTTATAAAGCATATATTCTATGGAAATTTCCATTTATCTGAAATCAGGATTTGGTAACAACGAGAACTCATTGCATCACAAATGCTTCTTCATGTTTGCCTTATTTTAAAGTCAATTCTTCTTGGTTGCCAGCAAGGATATGCTTTTATAATACTTTTTCCCCATACTTGCAAAATTATATCATGGTACCTTTCTTTAAGATAGCTTACTTTTCTTCCATAAATTTTACATGATCATACCCGAGTTCAAACCCGAGAGATGACATTTCTATGTCGGTGAAGCTGTTAATGCAACCAACAATGAAGAACGTTGCTCGAATTATATACTCTCCCAAGTCGGGCTCAATTATATAAATAAAAACTTACTTTTATGCTTTTTCAAATATGATTGTTAAATAAAATTAATTTTTTTATCCGCAAGTAAATTTAGTTTTGGTTTCATATGTAAAGAAATACTTTTACTAGAGTAACTTAATTATAAGAGTAAGTTACATTTTCCTCCCCTAAAAGAAATTTGAATTACACTCCTTCTCCCCTAATATACATTCCTTTCCCTTGAGAAGTCAAAACCTAGAGTAAATTATACTCTCTTCCCTTAAGAGATGCTTGAATTACAATCATCTCCCTTAATAATTAATATTTACTACACTTTAATCCATTTTAACATAAATATTTTTATGATATCTACTAACTTTGAGCCACCATTTAAGAAAAAATAATTCATTTATTTATAATTTTAATATCGATATGGTAATTAAATTTGAACATTTCATAATTAATTTAATGATTTAGAATATAAAATTTGTTTTTAAATGGTCATAATTTTTTGACTTTAGTAACTTTTCCAATATTTCATTTTCAATTTGCATTGTTTCATATTTTGTAATAGGATTTGAAACTATATGTTAATGATATTGTGAATCAAAATTAGAGAAAAATATGCATACGAATTTTGGATATGTTAAAATGGATCTGCAATATATACTCTTTTCTTTACACTCTGTGTCTTAGAATTTTGTTTTTAGATTATTAGAAGTTTTTTAAAAAAACTATTAACGGAGGAAAGTCTAGATTTTAATATATGAGGAAGGGGAATGTAATTCAAGCTTCTCTTAAGGGAGGAGAGTGTAATTTTCTCTAACATGTTTTGTATAAGAGGAGAGGGGAGGAAAGTATAATTCAAGCTAATTCTCTTAGGGGATCATGAGAGTATAGTTTACTCTAATTATAATGAATTAATTTGTAGATGCTTTGGAGAGATGGGAACGAATTATAGTTTACTCTAAATTACCTCTTTATCACTATATACTAATCGGCTTGTCACTTGCGCGCGCAAGTGACATTTTTTTTGTCCTTTTTTCTTTCTTTTTTGCTGCATTTTTTTTACAATTTAAGGTTTTTTCTTTCTTTCTTTTCTATTTCAGTTTTTTTTCTTCATTTTTTGCTTCTTTTATATTTTAAGGAGTTAGGGTGAAAAAGCAAATTAAATCTCTCACCGGTAAAACACTAAAATTGTGATTGGATGTAGTATAAAAATTCATCAATGATTAATATTTAATATTGGTTGATTCAATCTTAACCATTCACAACATTTTAAACAATATCCAACGGTCAATTTTAGTGTTTCACCGGTGAGAGATTTGATTTGCTCTCTCACCCTAGAAGCACTTTTACAGTCTCGAAAATTTTTAGATGTTTAAATATGCAAATTTTGTCCTTTAATAATAAATTCGGTGGAACTTTTTATAGATGTTGTTATTTTATTGGTAATTTTCATCCATCCCTGCACAATACCACATGTTTTACTTTTTATTTGCGTTTTTTTTATTTTGATCATTTCGGACCAATGGGTATTAAAACCACTCTTTAATTTGTGTTTATATTTTTATCTTTCTTTAATATTTGAGTACATTGTTGTTACATTGACTCCCGTGAGAATTTCAGCCACATTTACAATCTTTGTATAACTACTCCTATTTTATCATGGGTTTTCCTTCAACCATGCATGATACCCCCTACGCGTTTCACTTTTTAATTGTGTTGTTTTCTTTTCATTCTAATTATGGATTAATTTTTAATATTTGCATTTGATGAATGTAAATTATGTTATTCAAATTCTCTAGATTTTCTCTTCTTATTTTATCTAAGGAGGGTGTGTGTCTTTGTTAATGTTCCTTTTAAAATCGATAATCTTTTTATTTAATTTATATTTATAATTCAATTTTTATTCACAGTTATTAGACTTTATATTTTGCAAACTAACACCATTTGCCCAATGACATAGGCTACTATGGGGCACGGGTGTCGATCCCGTGCTCCTAAGTTTAATTCTCACAGTTGACAAACTCAGTGTTGTCCTGTGCGAAATTGCTTTCAAGCACGACTGGATATTAATTAGTCTTTAAAAAAATTTAATTACTCGATTATACAATTAAATTTAGCCAACCCCGTGCATCGCATATGGTAGAACAACTTCAGTTCTGATGCCTTTACAAAAAACAAAAAAAAAAGTAAAAGAAAAAAGAGAAAAAAAAGAGGAAATGCTTCAGAAAAAAAAACAATGTCCCGCCAAAGTGACAAGATACGATGGTTTGATCTAAAAATATGTTCCGCTGATCTAGATATATCTGTCTTTTTTTCTCTTTTTCTTTTTTTTTTTTTTTTTTTTGCTTCAATTTTTGGTTTTGTTTTTATGTTTTTCTTTCTTTTATTTTTTTCCTATGTCATTTGTACACGTTTTCATCGACTTTGCCAATGACTAATGTCTGTGAGAGAGTCCAGGTCAGCTCTGAGTATTCGACTTTGTCAGTCTGTGTGGTTCTCCCCCATTAGTGTTTTTACTACATCTAAGATTCTTTTGTTTCTTTTTTATATTTTATTGGGTACTTTACAGTCTCGAAAATTTTTAATTGTTTAAATATGCAAATTTTCGGTGAAAAACGGTTTAGTTTAATGACAAAATATGTAATGTGTGATGCTAAACAATGTGTTCTGGTGTAGTTGAGGGGGGAAAAGATTATTTTGTAACAAAATGTGTAAAGTGAAATGTTAAGCGGTGTGTTTAGGGTTACTTTATGTAACAGCCTGTGTCCTTTTCTATCTTAGTAGGCTGCCCAGCACTGTACATCACGACATTCTCTACCCCCAAGTAGAGTTTTTGTTTTCCGTGGGAATCGAACCTTGTACCCTGGGACTCAAGTACAAGTTCAATGCATTCTCACTACCAATTGGGCTACTTTCGGATGTGTCACGTGTCACCATGTAAGCTAAATTAGTTTTAGAAGAAAAAATAGGTTTTTCCTTATATATATTATTTTAGAACGATCCAGTGGCCCACACGTTTGGCCATGAGTTTTTAAACAGATTTTATTTCTGTTTGTTTATTATTTATTTTTTCTTCTTTTACTTTTTTTTCCTATGTCATTGGTACGTAGTTTTCATCGACTTTGTCAACGATTAATTTACGTTAGGGAGTCTGGCTGACCACGAGTATCCGGTTTTGTTGGTCCGTGTAGTTCTCCCCCAATAGAGTTTTTACCACATCCAAGGTTCTTTTTTTTTTATATTTTAAGAGGTACTTTACGGTCTTGAAAATTTTTGACGTTTAAATATGCAAATTTTCGGTGAAAAACGATTTAATTTCATGACAAAATACGTAATGTGTGATGCTAAACAATGTACTTTGGTGTAGTTGATGGGAAAAAAAATTATTTTGTAACAAAATACGTAAAGTGAAATGTTAAGTGATGTGTTTAGGGGTACTTTAGGATTCAGGAAAACAAATACAATTCTTCAAATACCAGAAGTTTCATCGTAAATAATCAGTGTGGTAAAAAATGATAATAAATTCGTGATAAAATACGTAAAGTGCGATGCTGACAGTGTAGTTTAGGGTGTTTTAAAATTATAATTAGTTATGATGTTTTTATTGTCTGTTACATGATGTATCAGTCCTTTGATTTCGTTCTTATGAGCTAACTATGTCTTTGTTGTAGTATATAACTAATGTTATATGTTACTTTGTTTAATAATAACTTTAATAGTAGTCAAATGTTTACATTATTTTTTGACTTGCTTTTTTGTCTTTGTTTTCCATCTTGTACACTGAGACTAACTTCCTCATGACAGACAACATGGTAGAACAACTTCAGTTCTGATGCCTTTACAAAGAATAATAATATGTTTCTAAATGCATTTGAATGTAGTTGCTTTGAGAAAATTTTGAATTCAGAGAAATCTCAATTCCTCATTTTCATAGTTCTCCTTCATGAAAAATAAAAGTAATCTCAATCTATCAAAAATTGGTAAAAGTAAAGTAATAAAATCTATTTGACAACTAATTTAGTGAATTGATAATAACTTTGTATGTGGCTCTCTCCTTGAACACATTTTATTTAGTGATGTTTCCTCCTCTTTACCTTTTTCTCTCTCATTAAACCAAACTTAGGTAGGATTGATTTCCATTCTTTGTCTCCATTTTTCCTCTGTGAGTAATTTCATAATGATTATATATTAAATCCATGGAAATGTAATCGGAAGACATTAAAGGAAAGAAGAGAGAGTAAATTAAAGCCGATGTCTGATTCAAAGCCGCAATTAAAGCCTGGGGAATGAGGCAATGAGACGCAATTAACAAACGTTAACAACTCCCTTATAAGTCCCAGAAGGGTAGCTCACATGGTTGAGTGAAAGAGACATTGTTGGTGGAAAAACGTAGGCGTACGGGGTTCGAACCCCGCTCCCCTCTCCCCTCTAACAACTAACACACTAATTCCTAACCACTTTGTCTATCTAAAAAAACAACTCCCTTATAAACATTCATAATACCAATTGACTATAGAGTCAAAATTTCCCCTCTCATAATATACAAGAGACAACACACCACAAATGTAGAAAAAATTTGATGAATAGCGTAAAACAACTCGATTTACATTTGCCTTTAAAAAAATTAACTTTAAATCAAAATAAATATAGTCAACCCCGTGCATCGCACGGGTAATAAGGCTAGTTTCAGGCTAATTCTATTTACAGTCACGTGTTGGATTCTTTGGAGAGATGGGAACGAATAGGTATTTGTAGATACAAAATTGGAGAATTGGAAGCTCATAAATAAAATCCGCTCTCTTTTAGATTCCATCGCTAAGTTATTTGGCTCAGAGAAAACACCTAAACAAACGCGATTAATTTGTCTCTTGGAATCCTCCCTTGAATCTTATGTCAAGTTGAATGTGGATGGCAACTCAATTGGTAATCGAGCAGTGAGATATGACTCTGGGAGGATCTTTAGGGATCACCTTGATCGGTGGCTTCTTGGTTTCTCGTAGCCGTGGTGTTACTACTAACATCAACATCGACCATCGGTCATCGCCTATGGTCTTATCGATTGCTCGCCAACAGGTTTTGATTGAATTATTTGGGAGTCGATTCAAAGGTTGCTCTATCCTTAATCTCTGAGGGAGTCCCTTTCACCCACCCATATTCAATCGTGGTTGACTATATTCACTCTCTAAAGGATTTGGGCTGGTATGTCTCGTGCATTCACTCTCTTCGCGAACGAAATCAATGTGCTGATCGGTTAGCCAAGCAAGGAAAGATGGTATCTGGAGTTCAAACTTGGACCGATTGTCGAGCAGCTATTTCACTATTTTTTTAGCCGATGCTATATGTATATTTAGAACTAGATTGTAGTTCCCTTCGCTGTCTTTTCCTTTCATTTGTATAAGAAAAACATAAAACCTGAATTAGTCAGTTGTCATTTAGTACTTATTCAACATTTAAGTTCAACGAATATAATTTTTTTCTCACTTATAATTGATATGGGTTAACTTTTTTTTTTACTTCAACATAATATTTGATATTAGTGGAATGCAGCTTCGCTAAGGATATTTGGACCCAAGTTAGTTTGTGATTGGGGTGCAACATGATATATCTTTGAATCTTGTAGGGTATCTACATTGGGTGTGTAATGGTGTAAGGTGTGTAAGGGGAGGAAGACAAAGAAAACTAAGCATTTGATTTTGTTAACAACTTGTTTGTGCATATGGTTGTCCCGAAATGATCTTGTATTCAACAATGAGGAATCGACTCAGTTGTGATCTGTATCAAGAGTTTAACATGGAGTTGGTTTATTTATAGAGTAGGTTGTAGTTCTAGTTTGTCTATTTTCACTTGGTGGATTAATCTACTCCAGTGCCCAAATTAAACAATGTGTAATCATCTCTGCTGTTTGGGCTTGAGCATCTCTAAAGCTCCTTTAATGAAATTTCGCTTATCTAAAAGAGCATTTGATATTAGTAAGTTGAAATATTTATTATTTTTGGTAAACTAATGTATTAACTATAGTGATTATGGAGACTAATAATTCGAAGTATTGAAAACTCATTTACGGAGTTAACTTGTCCGACAAATCACAAATGTTTATAAAAGAAAAAGGTGAGAGTATCTCTCTCAATGAATGGTTTTATAATGTGGTGCAAAATATTAATTAGTCTTAACTCACTTAATGCAAAAGACGGCGGAGTCAAGTCAAGTGATCTGGAAGATGGCGATAAATATGCAAAATGATTTTTCTAGAAAATCACCTGTTGTTGTACATTGCTAATTTCCTACAGTCATAAGTCATTCCAACATGTAGTAATAAGATATACAAAATTAAAACTTCTTCTAATACTAAACATCCCTCTTTGACTAAATTATAATTAAAAAATATTTTAATTTAGCAGATTCAAATATAAGAAAATATTATTTAATTTATTCATATTTAATATTATTATTTTTCAAAAAACTTTTAATTATTTCATTAATTTTGTGATAAACTATTAAAATTAAAAGTATTTACTTTCAAAAATAGTAGTAATTTAAAAGTGGTTTTATAAATGTATTTTACATTTTTATAAATTTAAAATATTAAATGTACTTTTTTTTGACCAAAAAATATTAAATGTACTTAACCATTTTTAAGAAGTGTAAAAATATTTGTCAAGAACAAAAATAAGTGTAAAATGAAATATTTTATTTATTTAATATTTTTAATATTAAAATATTAAATGTACTTAACTAGTTTAGGGATGGCAATTGAGCCCATGTCTATAAGGCACCCGCAAAAATTACTCGCAAATGGGCGGGTAATTACCCACACATATGGGCGCGGGCGCGGGTTCGGGCACTACGGTGCCCAGCCACCCCAGGCCCACACCCGCATACATACATACATACATACATATATATATATATATATATATATATATATATATATATATATATATATATATATATATATATATTACAACTTTACCTATATACAATTTTAAAAAATGATTTTTTTCATAAAACACCATTGTGTGTAATATTTTAATTAGTAGATAAAAAAACAGTGACTCTTCAAATTGAATTATATTGTTTTTTATGTTATTTATTATTATTTTTTGTTAAAGTGCGGGTAATTAGTGTGCCCATGGGCACTCGCTGCCCAAAGGGTACGGGGACGGGCACTATAGTGCCCTGCCATCGGGTACGGGCACTATGATACTTTGCCCATAGGGTATCCATTGCCATCCCTAAACTAGTTTTAATAAGTGTACAAATATTTTTCTAAAAGAAAAATAATGTAAGAATAGATAGTATTTGTATTTATATTTGACTCCAGAAGCAGTAATTTTTTTAAGCTGAATTTTTCAGTTTTCGATGTTCTAGATTTTGACCATTCAATGCAAATTTTGAGGCTGGTGTGGTGCATTGACCGATCAAGAATATATTGATTTGGTGTAATTTGGTGTAAAAAAAAAGAATATCTTGATTTGCATAATTTTTTGAAAAATATGCACTAGGACAAATGTACTTTTTACATCGTTCAAGGAAAAAACTTTGTAGTGTAGTATGACTTCGTTATTATAATTATAAAAAATTTATGTATCCTTAATTTATAGTACTCTCTTGTTTGTCTTGTAAAAAAAAATAGGCTTTGTTCTTATTGCCGAATACTTTGATAATTTCAACAATATATGAGAATATTGGCTCCTAAATTTGAATTTAAATATAACTGTGTGATAGCTACAGCTGTCAATTTTGGCCCAGTCCAACAGATCGACCCACGGACTTATTTTTTGTTGGGTAAGTTTTTTTGCCCAACCCATTAGCCCGAAAACTACGGTAAGTTTTTTTGCCCAAACCATTAGCCCGATCATATATACAGGTTGGACTGACCCGTGGGCTGGCCGATTTGTTTTTTTTGTTTATAATTTTCAATTCTAACAAAAATAAAACTAAATTCCACTTGACTTGAGTAACCTTTATGACAAAAAAAAATTGAGTAACCCCCACACGCTTTTCACTTTCAGTAACCCACTTCACTCGCTCTCCTTTTCACTTCTTGTTTCCACAAACACACTCGCTCCAACCCTAGACATGTCGCCTCTCATCACTCATTAGTCATCACTATCGTCTTCCTTCTTCATCAGTGGTAAAAATTTCAGTTTTATTTGTCACCTCTTATACTGTTAATGTTTGCTATGGTCTTGTTGATTCATTGTAGGTATTTGCCTCTAATACTGTTAATGTTGCCTTCATTCCTACTTCCTTTATGTATTATGTAGTATGGTACTCCCAAAAGATTGTCTTTGTGTATGTCGCTCATTTTTAGAAAAAAAACTATGGTCAAAATTCTAAAAATTTAATGATTCGTGACCCATTTGGCCATGGTGATGTCACTCGGGCCATAAAATATACAACCCATTAGAATGTTGGGTCGGCCTACCAAACCCACAAATGTTGTTTGGCCCTATGGGCTGGGTCAGGCCAAAACCAGCCCATTGACAGCTCTAGTGATAGCGTGTGTATTCGGTGTGGTGTATATTAGTCATTTCATAAAAGTTAAAAAAAAAACACACTCTTTTTCCACATTATTTTACGGTTATTTAAACATTTAAATATTAAATAATTTTTTGTTCAAAAAATAATAATAAATTTGGTTAGTTTTGATGAAATTATTTATCCTTTCCTATAATACCCTAAAGGTACTTTTATAGTTTTATTGACAAAATAATAGTTAATTTTACATTAAATTTTAAAACAAATAATATGAAAAAAAAATTATATACATAAAAATCAACATGTATTGTGAAATAGAATGAGTGGTATATAAGAATCAAAATATGTTGCTTTTATGTCCTAAATGAAATATATATATATATATATATATATATATATATATATGTGTGTGTGTGTGTGTGTGTGTGTGTGTGTGTGTGTGTGTGTGTGTGTGTGTGTGTGTGTGTGTGTGTGTGTGTGTGTGTGTGTGTGTGTGTGTGTGTGTGTGTGTGTGTGTGTGTGTGTGTGTGTGTGTGTGTGTGTGTGTGTGTGTGTGTGTGTGTGTGTAAAATTTTCTTTTCATTTTAGTCTTGATAAATATGTGAAAATTTATTTTCAAGCACATTAATTTCTGAATTTTATTTTTATTTATTATGATGTTTTTTAGCCACTTAATCCAACGAGTGATTGTCAAAAAAAATCTAATGAGTCGTTATTAACTTTACCTCTTTCCTTGAATCACTTCATACAATAAAAAGTATTTGTGGGAAAAAGTAAAATTATAATCTAAATTGAAATTAGGAAAAAAATTAAAATAATAACATACTAAATGAAATTAATCCATTTCAATACCAGGACAAATTAGTTGAGCAGATGGAAACCATGTTCCTTCTTTTCCAAACCTACAAATACCTCATCAAACCATAAATTAAAGTTGGGAATATTGTAAAGAAGTAAACAAGCCCTAATTTAGTTTCAAATGTGATTTTATGCACACCGTGAGGAACTTAATTCCATATCTGTGATGGGGGTTTTACGAAATCAAAGATGAAATCCAAGGTTGTGGTTTGTGTTCATCAGTTTTTTTTAATTTGATTGAAATCGAAGATGAAGATTTTGTTTTTGTTAATGGGGTGAGTTAGTGGTGAAGATGAAGATGGAGTAGTTTTGTTAATTTTCTAGATTTGTGATTTTCCAAAAAGTGTTTTTGTTAATATTTTTCTGTTTTTTGTGTTTTTGTCAATTTGATTTCCTATATTTTCTTAGTTTCAATTTGGTCCCTTATTTACCACATCCTTTAATGAATTTCATGTCAACTCTGGCACTTAAGACGTTACGTCAGCAGTTAACTGAAACTCTAGCACCCGTTAAAAATAATGGACGAAAAACACTAAAGGTGACCAAAATGACACAGAAATAGAAGATGATAAACCATAATGAGACAAAAAAAATATAAAAGACAGAAATGAAACTTTAGGCGAAGAAGACCAAAAGTGCTATTTACCTAATAATTATATAATATCTGATGCATTAAAGAATTTTTTTATTTCTTTTTTCTTTGTAGCCATTTTTTATTATAAATCTTTAATTATTAGCCTTAAAATACTCAGTCCATATCAAGGAAAAGAAGAAGTGGTCATCAAAAAAGGAAATAGTCCAATATATGTATCAAAATTCAAACGTAATTGCGGAAACCATCTTAAAATGGCTTGACACACTCTTCAAGGAAAAGAAGTGGTCCTTACTTCCCTAATGTGTTTTTGACCTAACCAATTTGTCTTAATCACTTCTCTTCCAAGGGAGGAACTTAATTCGGGTACTTTTCAATTCATTAAAAATGAGTAGATACTCGTGCATACGTATAAGGTGTTGTCGAGTTCTTTTATGAATGAACTTATACAGTATTTAAATAGTCTGAACATTATCCCGTGAAAATAAATACAAAATTATAGTAGATAAAAAAGAAGTTTCAAATAAAAAATAGATAAATGTTAAAATCTAAAAATGTAAAATATCATTTAAAAACAATCTATGCATTTATTCCATATTTTTTATATATCGGTCTGATGTCTTTTTATATATCAGTGTTGTTATTAAAGTATTTTTATATATCATCACACAGCCTATCTGTGTTTTTATATATATATATATATATATATATATATATATATATATATATATATATATATATATATATATATATGTGTGTGTGTGTGTGTGTGTGTGTGTGTGTGTGTGTGTGTGTGTGTGTGTGTGTGTGTATAATTGCAGTTATCCACATTTTTTTATATATCACTATATCAATAAAGTTATCCCGGGTTTTTTTATGTATTAGTGCAATTATCTCATAGTCTCAATTGATTATTTGAGTTTATTAGCAGATTATAGTAGATAGTAAAAGATAGATATAAATTATCAATAAGAAATAGTTAATCCGTGTTTTTTATATATCAGTGACAATTATTTGTCATTTTTTAGGTATTAGTGACAAATATTTGTCACATGTGTTTTAAATTATCAGTCCAGTTATCCCGTGTTTAAATTATCAGTGCAATCATTTCTTAGGTATTAGTGACAATTATTTCTCATTTTTAATTATCAATGACAAATATTAATCTCGTATTTTTTATATACCAGTGTTGTTATCTCGTAGTTTCAATTGTTATTTTAGTTAATTAGTAGATTATAATATATAGATAGTAAAAGAGAGATAGTAGATTATCAATGAGAATTATTTGTTTTAAATATTAATCAGTAATTTGAAAAGTCATTAAATCTTCTTATTTTTAGATAGTAGCTAGGTTTATAGTAGTCTTCCTAAAATGAATATATGTCTTGTTAATAAGAGATCTAAAGTGATAATTTTGTAGGTAGTTTGTTTATATAAATAGATATTAGATAGATAGATTAGATTAGATTAGATTTGAGACATATTTTTTATAATGAGGACAAAAAATAGGACAATTTTATTCATTATGAGAGAGAGAGAGAGTATATTAGCTAATTACAGAGCTTGCACGCCCAACATTTGGTTCGATTATTACAAATTTACTATCATAGAGTTTTAGTCAACATCCTGAATCATTTTTTATACTGATTGAACTAGGGATGATAATAGATACCCCGTAGGTAGGGTATTATAGTGTCTATATCCGAACCCGCACATATATGGGCAGGACACTATAGTGTCTGTCTCCGTACCTTCTGGGCACCAAATGCTCATGGGCACACCATTTACCCGCACTTAAACAAAAAATATAAATAACATAAAAATATTATAATTTAATTTAAAGAACCATAATTTTTTTGTATCTATTAATTAAAATATTATACACAAAAACATTTAGTGAATTAAAAATATCCAAAATGTTATTTAGTAGTTAGATTTTGTGTTTTATGAAAAAAAAATATTTTTTTAAAATTGTATGTAGGTAAAGTTGTAATATTATTAATGTTTATATATATATGTGTGTGTGTGGGGGCGGGTGGGCCTTTGTAGTGCTCACTTTTGAAGTCGCACCCATATGTGCGGGTAATTACCCGTCTGATTGCGGGTACTTTTTGTGGGTATTTTATGGGTATGAGCTCAATTGTCATCCCTAGATTGAACCAACTCGACGATTAAAAGCAACAAAATAGTTTCATTAACATAATTAAATCTAATATCGATCTAATCTAATATCTATTTAATCAAACAAACAACTTACAAAAAGATAATTTTAGACATCTTAAAATTTTGACACATCTCCACTTTCTCATTTTTTAATTCTATTTTCTCTTCCTTTCTCATTCACTCTCCCTCTTTCAATATCACATTTACCAATATTTCTTTTTTATATATTTACTATTAGTGCCCCCCACACCTTTTATTTAAAAATATTTTTTTCCCAATTTTTTAATCTACTACATAATATAATATAATTAAATTAATATTAAATGATCTACAATTTATTCCTATTTAGTATCTAATATAATCTAATCACTATTTATACAAACAAACCACACACATCTAACTAATGACAACATTGTAACTTACTTTTTCAAATTTATTCTCTCAATGCAGTTTCTTCTCATTCCCACTTTTTTCCTACTTTCTCCTACTTTTTTTTTTCAAAATTCAAATCAAGCCCACCCACGTTCTATCTACTAATCTATTTATCAATTTATACAAACAAATTACACTTAAATTACCAAAACAAGTCTCTCTATTTACTTTACAACCCATCTAACTAAACACAATATTGTAATTTATTATCTCATATTTTTTCAATTTTCTTCTCCCAATGCACTTTCTTCTCACTCATACTTTTTTCCTACGTTTTTTTTCAATTTTAAAAATTCAAATCAAACTGACCCACTTTCTTTTCACACTATCTACTATAATCTACTAATCAACTAAATTAATCATTGGAACTACGAGATAACCGCACCGATATATAAAAAACACAGGATAACTGCACTGATATATAAAAAATACGAGTTTAATATCTAACTATCTATTTATACAAATAAACCACACTTAAAAAGGACAACATTGTAATTTACTATCACATTTTTTTCAATTTTTTCCTCCCAATGCACTTTCTTCTTACTCCTAGTTTTTTTTTTCTCAAATTTCAAAATTCTAATCAAACACACTCACTTTCTTTTTCCACTATCTATTATAATATCCTAATCAACTAAAATAATCAATTGTAACTACGAAATAATTATACTGATATATAAAAAACGCGAGATAGCTGTACTGATATCTAAAAAAACACGAGATTAATATCTAAAAAACAAGAAGACTTAATGACTATTTAAACTACAGATCATTAATATTTAAAACACATGTGACAAATAATTGTAATTAATACATATAAAATGACGAATAATTGTCACAAATATATAATAAAAAACGTGATAAATATTTCTTATTGTTAATCTACTATCTATCTAATATCTACTTATCTAATCAACTAAAATAATCAATTGAAACTACGAGATAATTGCACTAATATAAAGAAAACACGGGATAACTTCACTGATATATAAAAAACACAGGATCAACATAAAAAAACTTAAATTACTATTTAAACTAATGAATAATATTTAAAACACATATGACAAATATTTGTCACTAATACGTAAAAAAGGAAAAATTTCAAAATTCTAATCAAACTCACTCATTTTCTTTTTCCACCATATATTATAATCTACTAATTAACTAAAATAATTAATTGAAACTACCGAGATAATTATCTTGATATATAAAAAAATACGGGATAAGCTATGATGCAATGATATATATATATATATATATATATATATATATATATATATATATATATATATATATAAAACACAGGATATCTGCAGTGATATATAAAAAAACGCTGCACTGACATATTTGATAGTCTACTATATATCTTTTACTATCTATTATAATATGTTAATCAACTAAAGTAATCAATTGAAACTATGAGATAACTGCACTGATATATAAAAAAACACGGGATAATTGTATTGATATATGAAAAACACCAGATAACTGCAATGATATATATATATATATATATAAACACGGGATATCTGCACTGATATATAAAAAAACACTGCACTGATATATTTGATAATCTACTATCTATCTTTTACTATCTACTATAATCTTCAAATAAACTAAAATAATCAATTGGAACTTTGAGATAACTACAATGATATATAAAAAAACACGAGATAATTGTACTAATACATAAAAAAAATGGGATAACTGCAATGGTATATATAAAAACACCGGATTGTTGCACTGATATATATAAAACACGAGATAACAACACTGATATATTAAAAAACACTGCACTGATATATAAAAGATCACGGGATAAATGCACAAATTGTTTTTAAATGATACTTTTACATTTTTGGATTTTAATATGTATCTATTTTTTTTAGACTTCTTTTGTATCTACTTTAAATTTGTCTTTTTTTTTTTCACTGGTTTTTGTCCAGACTATTTAAATTATGTTTAAGTTCATTCATGAAAAGAACACACACGGTAGCATTCGTGCGTATGCACGGGTATCCTGCTAGTAGTATACTCCCTCGGTCCCACTTTGTTTGTAGTTTAAGGTTTTGACACCCCCTTTAAGAAAAATGATTAGGACTTTAGATTCTTTAAAAAATGTTATCGAATTTACCATTTAACCCTTTATCTCTTTACCTAGATAAATGTGAATATTTTATTGAAGGTAAAAAGTTGTCATAATTAATAGGGGTATAAATGTAAAAGAAAATAAAATGTTTCATTGGAAATCTAAAACAATAATCAATTTGAAATAAATTGATTTTGTTAAAACAACAAATAATTTGGGAGAGAATGAGTAATAATAAAGATACAAGTAAAAGATAAAAGAAATACTATTATTAAAAAGTAAAACCTAATGCATGTGATGAGAGATCCACTGGCAGGCACTAGCTAATGTCAACAGGGTTGACATGGGGACCACAAATAACGACTGTTGTGATGATGCGCACGTGTGACATCCTTATCATCATCTCATGTGAAAGGTGAATTTTTTTATAAAAATGAATAATAATGATGTGTGTTTTTAAGGTGATCGAGGAAATCAAATCTCTCACTGATGAATTACTAAAATTGATCGCAGGATCTTGTGTAAAATATTATGAGTGATTAAGATTGGATCAGTAATCTCAATTGTTGATGAATTTTCATACTATATCTTACATTTATATTTAATGGTTCACCGCCGAGAGATTTGATTTGTTCCCTCACAATGGAACACCAAATAATAATAATAATAACATTTTTTCCCATCATTAAAATAATTCCACCATTTTGACTCATGCTACACAATGATCCACCATGATGCATAAGAGGGCCATGCCAGTTCATGGAACAGAGTCATATATATAGTCATCCAATAAGGGCTAAACCCTTTTATCATTTTATTTATTTTTATAATAATTAGGGCTTCTAAAATGAGATTATGGCATATTGCCACTTGTTCCACTAAACGACTTGATCATTCCATTCCACCACTAATTTAGTGAAAAGGAAGAGAGATATATTTTCTTAGAAAAATAATCAGTTATAGTGACCCATTTACCCTTTCACAAAAGGAGAAAAAGAATAAAGGAGAATTGACTTCTTCACACCATAGATTGCAATAATTGGAAAGCAATTTTCATAGATGAAATTTGATTCTCTTCAGCCTATACAAAGTAATAATGTCATTACATTATATTACATTAGATTTGATAGCTGAGATTAAGGTGCCTTAAGCTTATTTGATTGCGGGTAATAATGGTACTAATCCAAATATTAATATTAATATATAATATTATAACAAAAACAAAAAGTCATTCATCCTTTTCACACATAACAAAAACAGAAAAGTCTTTCATCCCTTTTCATGTAGCAATATGCGGTGTATTTTAGGGTGCAAATGCACTCCTAATTTTGATGAAATTAGAAAACAAATTTTGAGTATGTGTATTGTTGGTTTTTAATATCTATTTCTATGTTGTATAATAAGAGCATTAGGCCATATTTTTGTACATAAAATTTTAAGGGGATTAGTTAATGGATATAGACTCTTTTTTTTCCTTCAGATTAATAGATATAGACTCTCGTATAATCTTTATATTGTTCATTATTCGTCGATGTGAGGCTATCTCACACTTGAGATCTCTCTCTCTCTCTCACACACACTCACTCTCTCAAATTTGTGTGCAACCCATTATGAGAGTATGAGTTGTTATTGAGCCATACGTCAATAGACAACTATGATACCACTTGTTGAGTTTTTATATTTAATTTTTATGTTGTATAATAAGAGACTTAGTTACTCAAGAGCGCTTGGATGAAATCGTTTGGGTCTCTTTCAGCTTAATTAATCAAGAGCTTTGTCGCCCATTGTGGTTCTCCTCGATTTGAGTGATTAGTCTTTACAGTTGCGCGCAGAAGATAGTCGGTTCACACCAAAAAAATAAGAGGCTTACTTACCTTAAAAAAATATTAGACCACATTTATACCTAAAATCGTAAGGTGGTTGGTTAATAGATATAGCCTCTTATATACCCTTTGTTATACCCCAATTTTGTCCGTATTCCTTTTCTTGTTCTAGTCGTTTATTTCTAGTAAGGGCCTTATTCTTTTTCTTGTTCTAGTCGCTTATTTCTAGTCGTTTTATTTTTACGCGCCCATTTCTTTTATTTTTGGTCTAGTCTCGTGTGATCGTCAAGTCCCATTCGTTTTTCGTCTTTATATTTAGTCTTTTTTTCCTATTATTATTTTTTCGTACTTTGTTCACTTAATTTATTTAAGCACTTAATAAATCTAAAAATGTCAAAAAATCCAATTTAATTTAAAAATACCATAATGATCCAAAAATGTCAAAAAATAGTATTTAGTTTAATTTAGAAGTTAAAAGCACTTAATAGTCCAAAGAGTCCAAAAATACAAAAAAAATCATAATACTAAAAATACAAAAAAGGGGAATCCGAAAATAATAGGGAAAAATGCAAAAAAACGCAGAGAGTGCAATTAGAAATTTTCAATTTGCTCTCCATCTCTTGAAATTGAATCAATGCAGATCTGAAAAAAAAACAAAGAAGGTCAAAATTAGTCAAAGCCCAAGAAAAAAATTAAATGCTAAACCTAGAATTTTTAATATAAAAATGGGATCAGACCTCAGTCAAAAGACACAGAAATCAAGGCAGAAATAATATTGCGAAAATCACAAAAAAAAAAAGGATTAGAGTTTCACATTGAAACCCTAATCCACCAAAACTATGATTACGAGTCCTAAATTTGAAAAAGAAGAATGGGCGAAGAAGGGAGAAAAATTAGCGGTCAAGCGGATACAATAGCGAGTAGCGATACGATCGATTCACACGCTAGAATAAAGGTTGGTTATTCAGTCTAAACATATAGAATTAGTCTGCATAAAAAATTGATCTGATATTTGCATTAGTTGTTAAATCTGGAGTCTGGTGAAAATTAGAAGGTAAATTAGTCAAAAAACTATTGTTTGTTCCCTTTACATTCTGTTTACATCATTGTAAATCAGAACTGTCGTTTTTGATAAATAATAAACACTGCATATAAATCAATTTAGACAACACCATAAAATTACAGTGTTATATCCTAATCAACATCACAAAAAAAAGCAAAGAATCGGACCAAATAAAAAGGAATAAAAAGCAGTAGGAGAGAAATCGGACCAGAGAAAGCAAAAACAAGACAACAAAAAAACAAGCGGGAATATCGACCTTAGGCTCGCGGAACTCGATCGTCTTCTCGTGAGCTCGGCGAGAGTTCCCACAAACCGACCCAGCGATCACCGTTTCATCACAACCGAAGCTTCCTCTACACAGAATACCTCCAAAGCCGAACCCAGAAATAAAAAGCGCATCAGGTCCGGTTGATCTTTGAATAAAAAGGAAGGAAACCAAAAAAAAAACTAAAAGAAAAACACAAAAGAACAGAAACAGAATGAAGAACAGGGGGGAGAGGAGCGAAGCTCATCAGTGTTCTCATGCCGCGCGATCTCGTCGCGCGGCACCACCTCCATTACTACCCAAACCGACCGATCCTCTTCCTCCTTCCACTACCTCACGCTCGCAGAAATCGGGCGGCGCGTTCGCGCCTCACGCCAGTGAAACAGTATGCGAGATTTTCGCCGGGCTTGCTTTCTCTCTCTCTAGCTGCGGCGCAGCTTTGACATAAGGGAGAGAAGTGAGGTTTTTTTCTTAGGGTTCGGTTAGTGGGATTAGGTTATGTAGTTATACTTTGTTTTTTTTTTTTTAATTGCTCTGAATACTACTCACACCCCCTTTATTTACGAGTGCACCTCCTTCCACTTAAGCCTGGGCCAGCATCTGGGCCCTCCTGAATCTGAACTGGGCTTTCCCTTTTACACCCCTTAATAATTATACAGACCCCTGCTACTAATAAAACCCAATTTACTATTTTCACCCTCTGACTTACTTTTTAATTCTTTTTCCAATTCAAATATAATTACTTTTCTCGCAAAAATTAAATAAAACGGCTAAGTCGGTTGTACAACCGGGTTAGTCATTATTTTGGGGCCAATGAGTCATGCATGATTCAAGTAACCTACAAACCTAATGAATAAATTATTTCTCTAAAAATAAAACGGCTAAGTCGGTTGTACAACCGGGTTAGTCATTATTTTAGGGCCAATGAGCTGTACAGTTCAGTAACCCTACAAACTTAACAAATACGAATAAACCACTTTCCAAAAAATAGGGGATTAAGTCGATCAGACATCTGATCAAGTTAGTCAAACATTCTAGAATTAATGAGCTGTACAGTTCAGGAGTTCTAGAATACCTATTCTAAAACGAACCCACCTCATATCAAACCACTTTCTCTCAAAAACCCTAAAACTATTTTCAAAAGTAGGGGGCTAAGTCGGTTGTACAATCGGGTTAGTCAGCATCCTAGGAATCAGTGAGCTGTACAGTTCGAGGAATCCTAGGATCCTTACATTAAAAAACACCAACCCACAAACTTTTTCAGGAAGAACTACGTAGCTTTGATTCCTCCATTGCATCTGGAGGTACGTAGGAGCGAGACTCAACCCTCGTCAAGCATAAAAAACAAAAAATAAATAAGTCATTTTCTTTACAAATAAAAGGGTAACACTTAAATAAATCCTAAATTAATTAGACAATAGGATGTCGTGGGGTGCTAATACCTTCCCCACACATAACGACTCCCGAACCCTAACAACGCCTTATCTAAAACTTAAAAGGGATTTTCCAAATTTGCCCTTAAACTAAAATTTGGTGGCGGCTTCCTAAAGAACCATTTCGAAGAATCCTTTCCCGGATTTTTCGGTCGCTACAGCTGGCGACTCCACTGGGGACGTATATATTTTTAGAGAGTCAAAACCTAGCTTAATTAATTTAGGATTAAATTCAATTCTTACCCTTTTATTTATTTATTTGCTTTTTACATAATTATGTTATTTGTGTAAACCCTAGGGTAGAAGACGATACTTGTATGTTTGTTTGTTTTGCAGCTTTGGGTTTATTTTGCTCCTACACACACTCTGCACTTCTACACTTCACACACGTGAGAAAAGTCATCTACCCGGACTCGAGCATAAACCTAAGTTAGAACGAGATTGCGTAGTGATGGCCTGCGGGACGTACGTCTCGTTGGGTGGTCACGAAAATCTCACCTAGAGTTTGATTCCTTTTGAGGATGCTATCCCTTCTAATAGCTTGCCTATTCTTTGGGGTCGATGTTCTTGGCATTTGGGGTCCTTGGCTCACAGGAACCATGTGTAGGATCCTTTAGAACCATCCTTGTGAGGTCCACTATAAAGAAAACTTTAGACCCGCTCCATAAGGTACCTTCCTAGGTCCACGAAGGAGCTCCATACCCTTGCATTCAAACAAACATTAATGCATCTTGTCTTTTATCCAAAACAAAAAATCAAAATTGTTATTTCGCAAAGTTTTTTAGAAAGTATATTACATGCATTCTTTCTTTTTGTTGCATTACTAAATTTTTGAAATAAGCGTCAGGGAGTTAAAAAGTTTTATTTTGGAGAGAAGCCATGCATGCTAAAGTCAAAATCAAATTTTGTTCTTTACTCTCCAAATGAAAGTTTATAACTCCCCAATGTGATCATCTCATTCACATACATCTCATACACATACATTTCATGCGCATACATTACCATTTCATTTACATTTCATACTAACATCATGCATTGAAAAAAAAACAGAAAAACAGAAAAAAGGCAAGCTGGTTCATCAACATCGTTATTGGACTCGCTCTCAAGCAAGGAACATGGCCGAAAACCAAGACAATCATATATTGAAGGATGAGGTTGAAAAGCTGAAAGAACAAATGAAAGACATGTTGGGTTTGAAAGATCAGATGACCGAGATTTTGAAGCTTCTCACCGAGAAGAATGCGGCGACAACATTTCAAATTGGGGGCATCAATGACCGGTGCCACAAACATGCCCCGTCCACATAACTCTGGTCCCGACACTCGGGGTGTGCAATGGCCTCAATGGGGTCTACCACAAGGTTACACGCCCGACCATGGGCGTTGTCAATGAAGAAGATATTTCAGGGTGGTACGCACAGAATCAAGATGGAATAGCGAGGAAACAATGTTGGTGATGAGCGAGAACAAATCCAAAGACAAAACTTATGGCACCACCCGAGGGCTTTCTCAAATCCTCGGACGACTTCAAGAATCATAATGTGGGTGGTCTTTCTCATGGCTACCAAGTGAAGATCCTCAGCAAAGAGATAAGTCGCAAATGCTAGAAGAGCGTCTAAGAGCGGTGGAAGGATCCAATGTGGAAATAAGTGACGATATGACCTATGTCTCGTCCCCAATGTGGCTATTCCTTATTAGTTCAAAGTGCGGACTTTGATAAGTATCGAGGGCAACATGTCCTCTTAATCATCGACTATGTAATTGCAGAAAATGGCTCGATTTGCGGCGCAATGATCACCGCTTATTCATTACTTCCAAGACGATCTATTGAGGCGACTTTTTGAGTGGTATACGCAGTTGGAGCGCTCATATTCAATGTTGGAAAGATCTCGGCGATGCTTTCCTTAAGCAAAGACAAATATAACATCGATATGGCTCCGACAGGACACACGGTGCAAAATATGACCAAAAGAGACAACGAGTCCTTCAAGGAATACGCCCGGTATTTGGAGAGGTTTGGCGCATTGTGTAGCACCACCTCTATTAGAAAAAGAAATGGTCGCCATGTTCATGGAAACTCTTCCATCCTCCTACTATGACAAACCGATAGGGGAGTATCTTCAAACTTCTCGGACATGGTAACTATAGGAGGAAGAATAGAAAATGCAATGAGGACAGGGAAGATCACTCATAATTTCGACGGGACTCCTACAATGTTCAATAAGAAGAAGGGGAAGTCAACGCTATAGTAAAGAATCAAGGAAATTCACACTATAATTCCTCAAAGACCATCAAGCCATCAAGGGTCATCCCAATACGACCCCATTCCCATGTCATACACGGACTGCAACCAACTTATCACCCACAATGTGATCTCTCCCGTCGGATGAGACCGATTCGACCTCCATTCCCAAGAGGACACGACTAAAAAAAGCCATTTGTGAGTTCCACGGCGGAGGCGATCGGTCACTCGGTGAAAATTGTTATCCTTAAAGCACATCATTCAAGACCTCATTGACACAAGGCAACCGAACTTTGAGGAAGGTGGCGATTAAATAGCGATTGGCGAGAGTTATCAAAGTACGCATGACGGTGTCGTCAATCATGTGCGATTTTCTCCTACAAATAAAGAGTTCAAGAAGCAGAGATCGTTGATTTTTTTACGTGATTTTAATTCAAAGTAATTTTCTGTAATGCAAATCCTATGGCTCTGCCCAAGGCCTTAGGAAATTTCAATAAGGGCACGCATGTTTCATTTCAGTATCATTATTAATAAAATAACATTTTGAATTCTCTAATAAATTCTCATTCTATCTCCCTCATTTGTTTGCTTCGCCTTCTTCTCTATCCGCTTTCACTTTCAACTAATGCAGATCAAAAAATCTCAAAAATAGCAATGTCGGTGACTCATAGCATAACCTTGATCACCTCATTAATCAAACTGAGGAAAATGTCGAAGATGACTGGGAGGCCCCATGAGAATCTAGCTGGAAGCAACTAAGTCTACTAAGCTGGGGCACGAAAGAAGAAAAAATAATACAAACAATTAAGGACAGCAAACCAAGAAAACTCACACGAATCTGGTCTGATTGGGTCGGCGTCATGGCATGGGTACATCAAGTCACAAGAGGCTATTAAAAGCCCACCGGTGTAACAAGATCTCGTGATTGTTAACGATTTAGTCACCATTACGCCTTCAAAAAAAAAAAAAAAAAAAAAAAAAAAAAAAAAAAAAAAAACATCATGGTGGCAGAGTTGTTTGGAGACCTCAGGTCGTGCTCATAGCCCCTCCCCATACCACCCAAAGGTAAATGGGGCAACTGCGGCAAGCAAACAAAGAATATCAAAGAGATCCCGCAGAATGCGACCCACAAACACTCCCTTTGGCCTCACATGGAGGGTGGACCTCATTTCCCACCTCAGCAGGGGGCAACCCAACGCAACAAAACGAAGTCATCAAACAAAATGGTTGCCCCATGTCATGACCAGCTGTATCAGATGAGAACAAGGAAAGGTTAAGAATGTTTGTCTTCAGCAATTTCGAGAAAGAGACCTGGTGCCCAAGGAAATCTTACCTATCCAAAAGGATTCTCAACCTCAAATTACGAAGAACCTTACGTGGTGAAGAAATCGTTCTCAGGAGAGCCTTAATTCTCACGACGGTGAAGACCTCCCGATCAACTCGGATGCGATCAAGAAAAAGGAATGATATAGAAAAAGAGAAAAATGAGCCAAGCAAGAATAAGCTCGCTAGGTCGAAAACCCAAAAGGCGACCTAGGCAAAAGTTAGAACAACCCGATGGATCGAAAACCCAAAAGGCGATCCGGGCAAAATTAGGGTCAAGAGATTGGACCAAAGTACCGAGACAAACAACACA
Organism: Oxytropis ochrocephala; assembly: GCA_020916435.1. Taxonomy (NCBI): domain Eukaryota; kingdom Viridiplantae; phylum Streptophyta; class Magnoliopsida; order Fabales; family Fabaceae; genus Oxytropis; species Oxytropis ochrocephala. Next base: position 11,334,828 of record CM037090.1, read on the forward strand.
CAGAAAGTCGGACAATGAGGGGATCAAGGTTGTGAACATGAGTGGCCGATGGCGCTTATCTCAAGGAGATTAGCTACCAACAAATCGCTTAGTATTTTTGGCTTTCTATGGCTTTCAACTCGATTCTCGATGTAATCTTGATCGATGTGCCTTCGCATACTCGGCTTCCAATATCAAACATCAAACACTTTCCCCTTCTCTTTCATTCTCTCTTTGAAATGAGGTTTTATGATAAACGATCTTGAATTGTGAAACATGTGGCATAATCATAAGCATTACTATCATTACGAAATTTTTGCTAATCACGAAATGACACAATCTCCTACAAAAAGCGATCATTGCGAGAAAATAGCTCTTATGACAATTCACGATCACCAAAGATGTCGACCAAAGAAGTACAAATACACAAGGTGGCTTCATATCTCACATTGGAAGTCCATGCAAGTTGATGAAACGATAAAAAGAGATTGCCAAAAAAAAAAAAAAAAGTAAAAAAAAAAAAAAAAAAAAAAAAAAATTCATCCCACATTTCATTCATCATCCCACCACATGTCAATCATTACACGTGCATACATCACATACAAGCATATCAATTTTATTGCATTATTAAATACGCCAAATGAAGATTTCCTTCTCATTTTCTAATGCGCTTACTAAGTTTTCAGATTGACACGACAAGTGTCAATCCTCGTGTTTTGTTCCTTTAAAATCGGCGCTTTAAGCGTTGATCTCATATCACATCACAGATCACCAAGTTGATCCCTCAGACCCCGAGTGGTCCTTCAGAGCACTACGCTCCTTCAGTGCCCTAAGTGGCCCAGGTCGCAAACGTCGGAGTCGAGCCCGGCGGACCTTCCAGACCCCGCGTGGTCCTTCGGACTAGTTGTGTCACACTAAAGACGCGGTGTACGCCCTTCATGGTCAACATATCGATTCTAGACCGATCTTGACCCACCATGGCCGCCGAGTATAAAGGCCCCCTCGGGCCGTTTAATTAGTACCGTAGCTAGTTGCGCTCCTTCGGACCACACGATGGTCCTTCAATTAAGGCCTAAGCGACCTTTCGGACCTTAAGTGGTCCTTCAGAGCCTTATCGCTCCTTCGGACCTTAAGTGGTCCTTCCGAGACTTAGCGCTCCTTCGGGTCCTTGATGACCCTTCATTTAAATGCGGGTAATGCCGAGTGTTAACCCTTCCTTGCTCCTCTCAAACCTTCACTTCCCTTAAACGGACAAAATTAGCGTCTATCTTATCTTTATTTCTATTTCTACTACGAAAGTTCTAGAGCTAAGCACTTTCTAGTAAAATATTAATAAAGAGAGCAAATTATTATACCCCAATTTTGTCCGTATTCCTTTTCTTGTTCTAGTCGTTTATTTCTAGTAAGGGCCTTATTCTTTTTCTTGTTTCTAGTCGCTTATTTCTAGTCGTTTATTTTTAACGCGCCCATTTCTTTTATTTTTGGTCTAGTCTCGTATGATCGTCAAGTCAGAAGCTCGTTTTCGTCTTTATATTTAGTCTTTTTTTCCTATTATTATTTTTTTCGTACTTTGTTCACTTAATTTATTTAAGCACTTAATAAATCTAAAAATGTCAAAAAAATCCAATTTAATTTAAAAATACCATATGATCCAAAAATGTCAAAAAATAGTATTTAGTTTAATTTAGAAGTTAAAAGCACTTAATAGTCCAAAGAGTCCAAAAATACAAAAAAAATCATAATACTAAAAATACAAAAAGGGGAATCCGAAAATAATAGGGAAAAATGCAAAAAAAACGCAGAGGTGCAATTAGAAATTTTCAGCTGCTCTCCATCTCTTTGAATTGGAACATGCAGATCTGAAAAAAAACAAAGAAGGTCAAAATTAGTCAAAGCCCAAGAAAAAAATTAAATGCTAAACCTAGAATTTTTAATATAAAAATGGGATCAGACCTCAGTCAAAAGACACAGAAATCAAGGCAGAAATAATACTGCGAAAATCACAAAAAAAAGGATTAGAGTTTCACATTGAAACCCTAATCCACCAAACACACAGTTCTGAGTCCTAAATTTGAAAAAGAGAACCAGCAGCGAAGAAGGGAGAAAAATTAGCGGTCAAGCAGATACAATAGCGAGAAGAAGCGACCACGATCGATTCACACGCTAGAATAAAGGTTGGTTATTCAGTCTAAACATATAGAATTAGTCTGCATAAAAAATTGATCTGATATTTGCATTAGTTGTTAAATCTGGAGTCTGGTGAAAATTAGAAGGTAAATTAGTCAAAAAACTATTGTTTGTTCCCTTTACATTCTGTTTACATCATTGTAAATCAGAACTGTCGTTTTTGATAAATAATAAACACTGCATATAAATCAATTTAGACAACACCATAAAATTACAGTGTTATATCCTAATCAACATCACAAAAAAACAGCAAATCGGACCAAATAAAAAAGGAATAAAACAGAGTAGGAGAGAAATCAGACCCAGAGAAAGCAAAAACAAGACAACAAAAACAAGCAGGAATACTGACCTTAGGCTCGCCGGAGCTCCGGTCGTCTTCTCCGGCGAGAGCTCCGGCGAGAGTTCCCACAAACCGACCCAGCGATCACCGTTTCATCACAAGAAGCTTCTCTACCTGAGAATACCTCCAAAGCCGAACCGAGAAATAAAAAGCGCATCAGTCGGTTGATCTTTGAATAAAAGGAAGGAAGGAAAAAAAAAAAAAACTAAAAGAAAAACACAAAAGAACAGAAACAGAATGAAGAACAGGGGAGAGAGGAGCGAAGCTCACCGTGTTCTCGCCGGCGCGATCTCCGTCGCCGGCACCACCTCCATTACTACCCAAAACCGACCGATCCTCTTCCTCCTTCCACTACCTCACGCTCTCGCAGGAAATCGGCGCGTTTCGCGCCCTCACGCCGTGAAACAGGGCGAGATTTTCGCCGGGCTTGCTTTCTCTCTCTCTAGCTGCGGCGCAGCTTTGACATAAGGGAGAGAAGTGAGGTTTTTTTCTTAGGGTTCGGTTAGTGGGATTAGGTTATGTAGTTATACTTTGTTTTTTTATTTTTTAATTGCTCTGAATACTACTCACACCCCCTTTATTTACGAGTGCACCTCCTTCCACTTAAGCCCAGTTTCGCATACTGGGCCCTCCCAGATGCGAACTGGGCTTTCCCTTTTACACCCCTTAATAATTATACAGACCCCTGCTACTAATAAAACCCAATTTACTATTTTCACCCTCTGACTTACTTTTTAATTCTTTTTCCAATTCAAATATAATTACTTTTCTCGCAAAAATTAAATAAAAGCGGCTAAAGTCGGTTGTACAACCAAGTTAGTCATTATTTTAGGGCCAATGGACATCAGATTCAAGTAACCTACAAACCTAATGAATAAATTATTTCTAAAAATAAAGCGGCTAAGTCGGTTGTACAACGGGTTAGTCATTATTTTAAGCCAATGAGTGCATACCAAAGTAACCTACAAACTTAACAAATACGAATAAACCACTTTCCAAAAAATAGGGGATTAAGTCGACTGTACAGTCGGGTTAGTCAGCATTCTAGAATTAATGAGCTGTACAGTTCAGGAGTTCTAGAATACCTATTCTAAAACGAACCCACCTCATATCAAACCACTTTCTCTCAAAAACCCTAAAACTATTTTCAAAAGTAGGGGGCTAAGTCGGTTGTACAATCGGGTTAGTCAGCATCCTAGGAATCAGTGAGCTGTACAGTTCGAGGAATCCTAGGATCCTTACATTAAAAAACACCAACCCACAAACTTTTTCAGGAAGAACTACGTAGCTTTGATTCCTCCATTGCATCTGGAGGTACGTAGGAGCGAGACTCAACCCTCGTCAAGCATAAAAAACAAAAAATAAATAAGTCATTTTCTTTACAAATAAAAGGGTAACACTTAAATAAATCCTAAATTAATTAGACAATAGGATGTCGTGGGGTGCTAATACCTTCCCCACACATAACGACTCCCGAACCCTAACAACGCCTTATCTAAAACTTAAAAGGGATTTTCCAAATTTGCCCTTAAACTAAAATTTGGTGGCGGCTTCCTAAAGAACCATTTGAAGAATCCTTTCGGATTTTTTTGGTCGCAGCTACTGTTGGCGACTCCACTGGGGACGTATATATTTTTAGAGAGTCAAAACCTAGCTTAATTAATTTAGGATTAAATTCAATTCTTACCCTTTTATTTATTTATTTGCTTTTACATAATTATGTTATTTGTGTAAACCCTAGGGTAGAAGACGATACTTGTATGTTTGTTTGTTTTGCAGCTTTGGGTTTATTTTGCTCCTACACACACTCTGCACTTCTACACTTCACACACGTGAGAAAAGTCATCTACCCGGACTCGAGCATAAACCTAAGTTAGAACGAGATTGCGTAGTGATGGCCTGCGGGACGTACGTCTCGTTGGGTGGTCACGAAAATCTCACCTAGAGTTTGATTCCTTTTGAGGATGCTATCCCTTCTAATAGCTTGCCTATTGCTGGGGTCAGTGTTCTTGGCTGGGGTCCTTGGCTCTAGGAACCATGTGTAGGATCCTTTAGAACCATCCTTGTGAGGTCCACTATAAAGAAAACTTTAGACCCGCTCCATAAGGTACCTTCCTAGGTCCACGAAGGAGCTCCATACCCTTGCATTCAAACAAACATTAATGCATACTGTCTTTTATCCAAAACAAAAAAATCAAAATTGTTATTTCTGCAAAGTTTTTTTAGAAAGTATATTACATGCATTCTTTCTTTTTGTTGCATTACTAAATTTTTGAAATAAGCGTCAGGGAGTTAAAAAGTTTTATTTTGGAGAGAAGCCATGCATGCTAAAGTCAAAATCAAATTTTGTTCTTTACTCTCCAAATGAAAGTTTATAACTCCCCAATGTGATCATCTCATTCACATACATCTCATACACATACATTTCATGCGCATACATTACCATTTCATTTACATTTCATACTAACATCATGCATTGAAAAAAAAACAGAAAAACAGAAAAAAGGCAAGCTGGTTCATCAACATCGTTATTGGACTCGCTCTCAAGCAAGGAACATGGCCGAAAACCAAGACAATCATATATTGAAGGATGAGGTTGAAAAGCTGAAAGAACAAATGAAAGACATGTTGGGTTTGAAAGATCAGATGACCGAGATTTTGAAGCTTCTCACCGAGAAGAATGCGAGCGACAACATTTCAGCTGGGGGCATCAATGACCAGGCCACAAACATGCCCCGTCCACATAACTCTGGTCCCAACACTCAGGGTGTGCAATGGCCTCAATGGGGTCTACCACAAGGTTACACGCCTCCGACCATGGACGTTGTCAATGAAGAAGATATTTCTGGGGTGGCTGCACAGAATCAAGATGGAATAGCAGGAAACAATGTTGGTGATGAGGCAGAACAAATCCAGCACAAAACTTATGGCACCACCCAAGGGCTTTCTCAAATCCTCGGACCTGACTTCAAGAATCATAATGTGGGTGGTCTTTCTCATGGCTACCAAGCTGAAGATCCTCAAGCAAGAGATAAGCTGCAAATGCTAGAAGAGCGTCTAAGAGCGGTGGAAGGATCCAATGTGGAAATAAGTGACGCATATGACCTATGTCTCGTCCCCAATGTGGCCATTCCTTATTAGTTCAAAGTGCCAGACTTTGATAAGTATCGAGGGGCAACATGTCCTCTTAATCATCCGACTATGTCTCTGCAGAAAATGGCTCGGTTTGCGGCGCAATGATCACCGCTTATTCATTACTTCCAAGACATGATCTAGTTGGGCAGGACTTTGGTGGTATACTGATTGAACGCTCATATTCAATGTTGGAAAGATCGGCGATGCTTTCCTTAAACAAAGACAAATATAACATCGATATGGCTCCCGACAGACACACGGTTGCAAAATATGACCAAAAGAGACAACGAGTCCTTCAAGGAATACGCCCAGTATTTGGAGAGGTTTGGCGCATTGGTAGCACCACCTCTATTAGAAAAAGAAATGGTCGCCATGTTCATGGAAACTCTTCCATCCTCCTACTATGACAAACCGATAGGGGAGTATCTTCAAACTTCTCAGACATGGTAACTATAGGAGGAAGAATAGAAAATGCAATGAGGACAGGGAAGATCACTCATAATTCTGACGGGACTCCTACAATGTTCAATAAGAAGAAGGGGGAAGTCAACGCTATAGTAAAGAATCAAGGAAATTCACACTTTAATTCCTCAAAGACCATCAAGCCATCAAGGGTCATCCCAATACGACCCCATTCCCATGTCATACACGGACTGTGCAACCAACTTATCGGCCACAATGTGATCTCTCCCCCGTCGGATGAGACCGATTCACCTCCATTCCCAAGAGGACACGACCCAAAAAGCGGTTTGTGAGTTCCACGCTGAGGCGATCGATCACTCACCAAAAATTGTTATCCCTTAAAGCACATCATTCAAGACCTCATTGACACAAGGCAACTGAACTTTGAGGAAGGTGACGATTAAATAGCAGTTGGCGAGAGTTATCAAAGTACCGCAGACGGTGTCGTCAATCATGTGCGATTTTCTCCTACAAATAAAGAGTTCAAGAAGAGAGATCGTTGATTTTTTTACGTGATTTTAATTCAAAGTAATTTTTACGTAATGCAAATCCTATGGCTCGCCCAAGGCCTTAGGAAATTTCAATAAGGCACGCATGTTTCATTTCAATAAGATTATTAATAAAATAACATTTTGAATTCTCTAATAAATTCTCATTCTATCTCCTCATTTGTTTGCTTCGCCTTCTTCTCTATCCGCTTTCACTTTCAACTAATGCAGATCAAAAAAATCTCAAAAATAGCAATGTCGGTGACTCATAGCATAACCTTGATCACCTCATTAATCAAACCGAGGAAAATGTCGAAGATGACTGGAGAGCCCCATGAGAATCTAGTTGGAAGCAACTAAGTCTACTAAGTCGGAGCACGAAAGAAGAAAAATAATACAAACAATTAAGGACAAAGAAACCAAGAAAACTCACACGAACAGTGCGATTGGGTCGGCGTCATGGCATGGGTACATCAAGTCACAAGAGGCTATTAAAAGCCCACCGGTGTAACAAGATCTGTGATTGTTAACGATTTAGTCAGCCATTACGGTCTTCAAAAAAAAAAAAAAAAAAAAAAAAAAAAAAAAAAAAAACATCATGGTGGCAGAGTTGTTTGGAGACCTCAGGTCGTGCTCATAGCCCCTCCCCATACCACCCAAAGGTAAATGGGGCAACTGCGGCAAGCAAACAAAGAATATCAAAGAGATCCCGCAGAATGCGACCCACAAACACTCCCTTTGGCCTCACATGGAGGGTGGACCTCATTTCCCACCTCAACAGGGGGCAACCCAACGCAACAAACGAAGTCATCAAACAAAATGGTTGCCCCATGTCATGACCAGCTGTATCAGATGAGAACAAGGAAAGGTTAAGAATGTTTGTCTTCAGCAATTTCGAGAAAGAGACCTGGTGCCCAAGGAAATCTTACCTATCCAAAAGGATTCTCAACCTCAAATTACGAAGAACCTTACGTGGTGAAGAAATCGTTCTCTCAGAGAGCCTTAATTCTCACGACGGTGAAGACCTCCGATCAACTCGGATGCGTCAAGAAAAGGAATGATATAGAAAAAAGAGAAAAATGAGCCAAGCAAGAATAAGCTCGCTAGGTCGAAAACCCAAAAAAGGCGACCTAGGCAAAAGTTAGAGCAACCCGATGGATCGAAACCCAAAAAGGCGATCCAGGGCAAAATTAGGGTCAAGAGATTGGACCAAAGTACCGAGACAAACAACACTTACAAAAGTCGGACAATGAGGATCAAGGTTGTGAACATGAGTAGCGATGGCGCTTATCTCAAGGAGATTAGCTACCAACAAATCGCTTAGTATTTTTGGCTTTTCTATGGCTTTCAACTCGATTCATCGATGTAATCTTTCGGTGTGGTGCTACGCATACTCGGCTTCCAATATCAAACATCAAACACTTTCCTTCTCTTTCATTCTCTCTCTTTGAAATGAGGTTTTATGATAAACGATACTGAATTGTGAAACATGTGGCATAATCATAAGCATTACTATCATTACGAAATTTTTGCTAATCACAGAAATGACACAATCTCCTACAAAAAGCAGTCATTGCAGAAAATAGCTCTTATGACAATTCACGATCACCAGCATGTCGACCCAGCAGTACAAATACACAAGGTGGCTTCATATCTCACATTGGAAGTCCCGCAAGTTGATGAAACAGTAAAAAAGAGATTGCCAAAAAAAAAAAAAAGTAATCAAAAAAAAAAAAAAAAAAAAAAAAAAAAATTCATCCCACATTTCATTCATCATCCCACCACATGTCAATCATTACACGTGCATACATCACATACAAGCATATCAATTTTATTGCATTATTAAATACGCCAAATGAAGATTTCCTTCTCATTTTCTAATGCGCTTACTAAGTTTTCAGATTGACACGACAAGTGTCAATCCCTGTGTTTTGTTCCTTTAAAATCAGCGCTTTAAGCGTTGATCTCATATCACATCACAGATCACCAAGTTGATCCTCGGACTCGAAGTGGTCCTTCGAGCACTACGCTCCTTCGATTGCCCTAAGTGGCCCCAGTCGCAAACGCGTGAGTCGAGCCGGCGGACCTTCCGGACCCGCGTGGTCCGCCCGGACTAGTTGTGTCACCTAAGACACGGTGTACGTCCTTCATGGTCAACATATCGATTCTAGACACGATCTTGACCCACCATGGCCGCCGAGTATAAAGGCCCCCTCGGCCGTTTAATTAGTACCAGTAGCTAGCTAGTTGCGCTCTTCGGACCACGATGGTCCTTCAATTAAGGCCTAAGCGACTTTCGGACCTTAAGTGGTCCTTCAGAGCCTTATCGCTCCTTCAGACCTTAAGTGGTCCTTCTGAGACTTAGCGCTCCTTCAGGTCCTTGATGACCCTTCATTTAAATTCTGGGTAATGCACCGAGTGTTAACCCTTCCTTGCTCCTCTCAAACCTTCACTTCCCCCTTAAACGGACAAAATTAGCGTCTATCTTATCTTTATTTCTATTTCTACTACGAAAGTTCTAGAGCTAAGCACTTTCTAGTAAAATATTAATAAAGAGGGGCAGCTGTTATACCCCAATTTTGTCCGTATTCCTTTTCTTGTTCTAGTCGTTTATTTCTAGTAAGGGCCTTATTCTTTTTCTTGTTCTAGTCGCTTATTTCTAGTCGTTTATTTTTAACGCGCCCATTTCTTTTATTTTTGGTCTAGTCTCGTATGATCGTCAAGTCAAGCTTTTTGTCTTTATATTTAGTCTTTTTTTCCTATTATTATTTTTTCGTACTTTGTTCACTTAATTTATTTAAGCACTTAATAAATCTAAAAATGTCAAAAAATCCAATTTAATTTAAAAATACCATAACAGTCCAAAAAATGTCAAAAAATAGTATTTAGTTTAATTTAGAAGTTAAAAGCACTTAATAGTCCAAAGAGTCCAAAAATACAAAAAAAATCATAATACTAAAAATACAAAAAGGGGAATCCGAAAATAATAGGAAAAATGCAAAAAAACGCAGAGTGCAATTAGAAATTTTCAATTTGCTCTCCATCTATTTGAATCAATGCAGATCTGAAAAAAAAACAAAGAAGGTCAAAATTAGTCAAAGCCCAAGAAAAAAATTAAATGCTAAACCTAGAATTTTTAATATAAAAATGGGATCAGACCTCAGTCAAAAGACACGTAAATCAAGGCGAGAAATAATCTTTGCGAAAATCACAAAAAAGGATTAGAGTTTCACATTGAAACCCTAATCCACCAAACACATGATTTCGAGTCCTAAATTTGAAAAAGAGAACGTGAAGAAGAAGGAGAAAAATTAGCGGTCAGCGGATACAATAGCAGAGTAGCGACCACGATCGATTCACACGCTAGAATAAAGGTTGGTTATTCGGTCTAAACATATAGAATTAGTGCGCATAAAAATTGATCGATATTTGCATTAGTTGTTAAACTGAGTCCGGTGAAAATTAGAAGGTAAATTAGTCAAAAAACTATTGTTTGTTCCTTTACATTCTGTTTACATCATTGTAAATCGAATCGCTCGTTTTTGATAAATAATAAACATCGCATATAAATCAATTTAGACAACACCATAAAATTACGGTGTTATATCCTAATCAACATCACAAAAAAACAAAGAAATCGGACCAAATAAAAAGGAATAAAACAGAGTAGAGAGAAATCGGACCAGAGAAAGCAAAAACAAGACAACAAAAACAAGCAGAATATCGACCTTAGGCTCGCCGGAGCTCGGTCGTCTTCTCATGAGAGCTCCGCGAGAGTTCCCACAAACCGACCCCAGCGATCACCGTTTCATCACAACCAAGCTTCTCTACACTGAGAATACCTCCAAAGCCGAACCCGAGAAATAAAAAGCGCATCAGTCAGGTTGATCTTTGAATAAAAAGGAAGGAAAAAAAAAAAACTAAAAGAAAAACACAAAAGAACGTAAAGCGAGAATGAAGAAACAGGGAGAGAGGAGCGAAGCTCATCAGTGTTCTCGCCGCCGCGCGATCTCTCGTCGCGGCACCACCTCCATTACTACCCAAACCGACCGATCCTCTTCCTCCTTCCACTACCTCACGCTCTCGCAGAAATCGGCGCGTCGCGCGCCTCACGCTGCGGAAGCAGGCGAGATTTTCGCCGGGCTTGCTTTCTCTCTCTCAGCTGCAGTGCGGCTTTGACATAAGGGGAGAGAAGTGAGGTTTTTTCTTAGGTTCGGTTAGTGGGATTAGGTTATGTAGTTATACTTTTTTTTTTTTTTTTTAATTGCTCTGAATACTACTCACACCCCCTTTATTTACGAGTGCACCTCCTTCCACTTAAGCCCGGCAGCATACCGCCCTCCTCAGCATCGAACTGGGCTTTCCTTTTACACCCTTAATAATTATACAGACCCCTGCTACTAATAAAACCCAATTTACTATTTTCACCCTCTGACTTACTTTTTAATTCTTTTTCCAATTCAAATATAATTACTTTTCTCGCAAAAATTAAATAAAGCGGCTAAGTCGGTTGTATTGTACAAAGGTTAGTCATTATTTTAAGCCAATGAGTTGCATGATTCGGTAACCCTACAAACCTAATGAATAAATTATTTCTCTAAAAATAAAGCGGCTAAGTCGGTTGTACAAGCAAGGTTAGTCATTATTTTTTAGCCAATGAAAACATGACTGATTCAAGTAACCTACAAACTTAACAAATACGAATAAACCACTTTCCAAAAATAGGGGATTAAGTCGATATCTGATCGGGTTAGTCAAGATTCTAGAATTAATGAGTCATGCAGTTGGGAGTTCTAGAATACCTATTCTAAAACGAACCCACCTCATATCAAACCACTTTCTCTCAAAAACCCTAAAACTATTTTCAAAAGTAGGGGCTAAGTCGGTTGTACAATCGGGTTACAAAGATCTCAGAATCGATGAGAACATGCAGTTCGAGGAATCCTAGGATCCTTACATTAAAAACACCAACCCACAAACTTTTTCGGGAAGAACTACGTAGCTTTGATTCCTCCATTGCATCCGAGGAGTGCGTAGGGAAGCGAGACTCAACCGTCAAGCATAAAAACAAAAATAAATAAGTCATTTTCTTTACAAATAAAAGGGTAACAATTAAATAAATCCTAAATTAATTAGACAATAGGATGTCGTGGGGTGCTAATACCTTCCCCACACATAACGACTCCCGAACCCTAACAACGCCTTATCTAAAACTTAAAAGGGATTTTCCAAATTTGCCCTTAAACTAAAATTTGGTGGCGGCTTCCTAAAGAACCATTTCGAAGAATCCTTTCCCGGATTTTTCGGTCGCTACACCCTTTATATCATTCATTATTTGGCGACTTGGGAGTATCTCACACTTGAGATACCCATTATGTATTTTGTTCCTCTATTTTTTTAAATTGAATTCATGTCCTATATTTTTTCAATATATTGCATTTTGCTTCCACTAATTTAGGTTATCGGATGAAAGAAAAATGGAAGGATCAACCTCAATGAGGTGTTATTGTCAAAAGAAAATTCAATGAGGTGTTTAATTTTCTTCATAAAACCAGATCCGCCAATTTGGAGGAACTCAAAAAATGTATTGAAAGAGGGTTTTGGAGGGTTTGGTAAAACTTGCACAAATTCTTCAAATCAATTACATCCTTTTATAGTAGTTTTAAAATTTTAAATATTTAATCATAAACATTATCTTATCATTATATACAAAATTACTCTCTTAATCAAGATAAAATATTTCTATAGCTTTCTCTCTACTCTAGTCCCCCCAAATCCCTCCCCCCTCCACTCCCCTCCAAACTCCCAAACAAGACCTAAGGTGATTGGTTAATAAATATAGGCTCTTATATACTCTTTATATTGTTCATTATTCGACGATATGAAACTATCTCACACTTGAAATACCAACAACTCCCCCTCAAGTGTGGGTCTCGGCTCATTTTTGTGCAAATCATTATGGGAGTATGTGTTGTTACTTGTTATTGAGCCATGCATCAATAGGTTGTGATACCACTTGTTGGGTTTTTATATTTAATTTAATTTTTATGTTGTATAATAAGAGGTTAGTTACCCAATAACGCTTAGATGAGATGGTTTGGGTCTCTTCCAGCTTAACCAATGTATTGAGTTCGAATCCAATATTGGAAATGCAACAACATTAAATCTCTTGAGGGAGAGCTTTGCTTCCATTATGATCCTACCCGGCTTGAGGGGTTAGTCTTTAAAGTTGCGTGCAAAAGATACCCAATTTAAAAAAAAAAATAGGAGGCTTAATTCCTTTTAAAAAAACTCTTAGACCATATTCATACCTAACTTCGCAAGGTGATTGATTAATGGATATAGCGTCTTATATAACCCTTTATATCATCCATTATTTGGTGACTTGGGAGCATCTCACATTTGAGATACCCATTATGCATTGTGTTCCCTCTATTTTTAAATATTTGAATTCATGTCCTATATATTTTTTTTCAATATATTGTTGCATTTTTAATTTAGGTTATATAATTCACCACATAAATCTAATTTTTATCGATTTCACCGTCTGAGTGCGGTGCTGCTTTGTTCGTCATCTTTGTGCGACCTTGTTTGATTTCTCATCCTATTGCAGTATTCATGATCTATATGCCCTTTAATGTTACAAATTCGGAGACATGAGTATTTCAATGACTTTGTTTTTGTCACATTTGTATGTATTTTATCATTTTAGGCTATTAAGATGAGTGTTGTGAGTTTATTCGTAAATTCATCATTTTGAATTTTAACAATTTTGAATTTGTATTGTTATCTATGTATTTTATCAACTTAATTAATCAATCAATAGTGTTTTAGTAAAAAAGAAAACAAAGATTGTAGTACTACACTACATGTGAATGAGAATAAAAGGGCATAGATGGATGATAAAGGAACGCAGACATGATGATATGATACAAATAAAGAGGATAATAAAGCACCCTACTTTTCCCCATTCAACCCAAAACGTGCTTTTATTTATTTACTATTTTTCTTATTATTTATTTTTTGAAATCATTTTTATAGCTTTTACCCTCTTTTTATTATTATTATTAGTCTTAAAAAGAAGCCAAAAATAAAAACAGGTCAAAACTCAAAATCCCTCCTCACTCAACTCAACGCACACAACACAAGACAAACACACAAACATTGTCCAAGTCCATGGCAAAAGCCACCAACAAAAACAAAACAAAAACAACATCGTCAACAACATTAACAACAACAACAACAACATCTGAACAATAAATACATGCATTTACATTTCATCTTCTTCTTCCCTTCTTCTCTTCTTCTCAACCACTCTCATTTTCATTAACTCAAAAAATCCTTCTACCTCGATTTTCGTGCTGCTACTCCATTTCCACTTTTCATAAAACCTCATTTCTTATCTCTCTCTTATTTCGAGAACTCTTGTCAAAGTTCGAAGCTTTTCACCATTTGAGATCTGGGTTTTCTTCAACTACCTTTGTTTTGTTTTAAGGGTTTTGCTTTCTGGGTTGTTGAGATCCGAGAAAGGAAAAAAAAGAACCATAATGGGAAGTAAATGGAAGAAAGCTAAAGTGGCTCTTGGTTTAAATCTTTGCATGTTTGTTCCTAGAACTTTAGACGATGATTCGCCGCCGTCTACGGTGGTTTCTGATAGGTTATCCGACGCTGCTCTTCTTTCGCCGGCGAACTTGAACATGGGTAGTTCTCGACCAACCACGCCGGTGCCGTCTTTCCAAGGTTTAAGGCTCTCTAAAAGTAGCAGCAAATCGTCTAAGGTTTGTGTTTCTGTTTTATTATCCACTAGTTAGTTAATTGAAACTGTTATGATTCTCTTTCTCTCTGTGTCTTTTTATTCTTTTTCTTAAAAAATCTTTTGATGAGTTTTGGTTTGTTTGTTTGCAAGAATCTTCAACTTGTATGAATGTGCAAAATGGGAAAATTCGCTTTTCTGAACCAAAGGTTACTGGCTAATTTTTGTCACCATAACAAGAAATTTTTTCAGTTGTTAGAATATTTTGGAAAAAAATTGGTATGTTATTTAGGCTTTTGAGCCTTTTTTTTTAATTGCTTTCCTTATAAGATTTTAATTGAGAGTAAAGTGGTATTTTGGTTCTTGCTAATGTGCCTCATGCATTTTGGTTTCTGATTTGAAATTAATTTGTGTTTTAGTTGTTAATTTTTTTGAATTGGCTTGGGGAGTAATTCTAAATGAGTTTGAATATTGAAGGACTGAATTGTATTAAATCAGGGACCGAGTTGCAAGTGGGGATTTACAAGGGTAGTTGATAATAGAGGCGTGTTTTGTTGACTTTTTCTTAACACTATTTACATATGTCACAATCTTGAAGTTTTGGGTTGCCAATTGTGATTTTAATATGCCTTAAGCCGATATTATTGTCTTCATTTCACATGTTGAGGATAAGATTTTTCTTATTCTTCTTCTTCTTCTTTTCCTTTCTGTTTTGGTTAAGCAATGTTTATTTATGAGTTCTAAAAAAACAATCATGATATTGATATAGTAATACATTAGTTGGCGTGTTCATTTAGTCAAGTCATCTTAACCGTTTTTTAGGACTAAGGTTGTTGATTAGTCAGATTAATGTGATTGGATTACACGCAAGTATCTATGTTCTTACAAGCTTTTATTTTTCAACCTTACAACAGCAAACATGCGCAATTTGTTTAACCAAAATGAAGCAAGGATCAGGCCATGCTATATTCACCGCAGAATGTTCACATTCGTTCCATTTCCACTGCATTGCTTCAAACGTGAAACACGGGAACCAAGTATGTCCAGTGTGCCGAGCAAAGTGGAAGGAAATACCCTTGTCTGGTTCCACCTTGGATCCTATTCCTATCCCGGGAAGAGTTACACCAAGTCCAGTAAATTGGCCTCAAAATGATGCTTTGATGGCCGTGGTTCACCGCCTACCTCTACCTCTACCTCATCCTCGCCGAGATTTGAATAGGCGGCATATTGTGCCACTTTATCAGGCTTCCGAGCCAGGCATATTTGATGACGATGAATCCTTAAATCACCAAGCTGCAATTTTTGAGAGAAGTAAGAGTCCTGAAGATACTGGTGCTGTTCGAGCAATGGAGATTAAAACGTACCCTGAAGTGTCTGCTGCTCCAAGGTCCAAAACTTATTCTAACTTTACAGTTTTGGTTCATCTCAAGGCTACTGCAGCTGCAACAGCAGCTTCTGCCGAAAGACAAAACTTTAGCAGAAACCAGGCTAGTGTGACACAGATTTTGCAGACTCCACGTGCCCCAGTTGACTTGGTCACGGTGCTTGATGTCAGTGGAAGCATGGCGGGAACTAAACTCGCACTCTTAAAAAGAGCTATGGGATTTGTTATACAAAACTTAGGCTCTAATGACCGGCTTTCTGTTATTGCTTTTTCCTCCACAGCTCGCCGTCTCTTTCCACTTTGCAGGATGACTGATTCTGGACGGCAACAAGCATTGCAAGCTGTTAATTCTTTGGTTGCAAATGGAGGTACCAATATTGCCGAAGGGCTGAGAAAAGGTGCAAAAATAATGGAAGATCGAAAAGAAAAGAATCCAGTTGCTAGTATTATTCTATTGTCGGACGGTCAAGATAATTACACTGTCGGTGGCTCCGGAACTGACCAACCTCAATCAAATTACCATTTGCTTCTGCCTACATCGATCAGTGGTCGCGATAATTCTGGATTTCAAATTCCCGTCCATGCTTTTGGATTTGGTGCAGACCATGATGCTTCATCAATGCACTCAATTTCAGAGATTTCTGGTGGCACATTTTCATTCATTGAAACTGAAGCTGTGTTACAAGATGCATTTGCACAATGCATTGGAGGACTATTGAGTGTTGTTATTCAGGAGCTGCAAGTAACAGTTGAGTGTATACATGCAGATCTCAAGCTTGTTTCACTCAAAGCAGGAAGTTACCCGAGTCGTTTGATTGCCGATGGACGCAAAGGATTTATTGACGTTGGGGATCTGTATGCCGACGAAGAGAGGGATTTTCTAGTTTCAGTTAATGTCCCAGCTACATCTGGCAATGAAACATCATTGATAAAGGTCAAATGTGTTTTCAAAGATCCGTTGACTCAAGAAACATCGATATTGGAAAGTGAAGAAGTTAAGATCGAAAGGCCGGAAATAGCCGGGCAGGTTGTATTGTCACTTGAAGTGGACAGACAGCGCAACAGGCTCCAAGCAGCTGATGCAATGTCCCAAGCACGAGTCGCGGCTGAACGTGGCGACCTAAGTGGTGCAGTATTAATCCTCGAAAACTGTCGGAAGATGCTTTCGGAGACTGTATCTTACAAATCTCACGACCCACTTTGTGTTGCGTTGGATGCCGAACTCAAGGAAATGCAAGAGCGGCTGGCGAGTAGGCATGTGTATGAAGCATCTGGGAGAGCATATATACTCTCAGGTTTGAGTTCACACTCATGGCAAAGAGCTACTGCAAGAGGTGATTCCACTGATAGTTCGAGTCTTGTTCGAGCGTATCAGACCCCGTTGATGGCCGAGATGCTCACTCGATCTCAAGCCATGTTACTAGGTAGTCCATCAGGCCAGAGGCTTCTCCAGCCACTACTGTCATACAGATCACAACCGAGCCCGAGGTAATCCAACAGGGATTTTGTGAAAATCATGTTCAAAGTACCTTTGATGTGATTTTCTCTCTTTTTTGCTTATAAGGTGGAGGGGGTGGTAAATGGAAGAGATAAACGAAGAAGATTTCTTTGAGATGTTGTTTTGTTGTTTAATATATGAATGAATGTATAAATGAATAAAAGGGTGAGGAGAGGAAAGGGTGGAGGGTTACAAACCAATGGAGAAAAGGGGAGTAGATAGGAATTTACTATATTATGTTCTATTTTTGGGGGTTTAAGGTTTTTCTTTTTGTCTTCACTTCCCTTTCTCTAATTGTTGTGTTGTTTTTGGGGGGTGGTGTACATAAAGAAGAATGCCTTTTTATTTATTTTAAAATTATTATGGGACACTTGGGTATAAAGTTTGTAATTGTGCAAATGGTTGGGATGATCTCATCAGTCTAATATATATGTTTTCAATTTTTTAACAAGTTGTTATTCAGTACTATGTCTCTCCATCTATGGGCATGAAAATGCCAAGGGAAAAAGGCAATTATGTCATTTTAATTTAGCAAATGCGTGTTTTTTATAAGCAAAATGAATAAATGGAGAGTACTTGGGGTACTAGAACTCATTACAAATATTGGGGAAAAAACTC
Organism: Oxytropis ochrocephala; assembly: GCA_020916435.1. Classification (NCBI taxonomy): domain Eukaryota; kingdom Viridiplantae; phylum Streptophyta; class Magnoliopsida; order Fabales; family Fabaceae; genus Oxytropis; species Oxytropis ochrocephala. The sequence goes on from CM037090.1 coordinate 11,352,672, forward strand.
AGGTCCCACCTTGATTAGAGATATGGTCTCAAAAAGTATAATGATAGGGTATCTCTCACTTTACAAACCGGTTTTGTAGGGTTGAGTTAGACCCAACCTAGTTTTACATTCTAAGAACAAAGAATAAGACACTTTGTAAACAGGCTAGTCAGTATCTAGGGTAAATAGGTATTTTGGTCTTTGAATGTGTGAAGCGCTGTCATTAGTCTTTGAATGTATCAAAACTGGAAACACATCTTCAAGTATCTCTTTAATGAGTTATTCTGGTTCTCAAATGTGTATTTTGTTAGTCATTTTGGTCTTCAAATGTGTTTTTTTGGTCAATTTAGTTCTTAAAATTACTGAAAAATGAGTTATTTGCAATTTTATACATTCAGGGATTATAATAACGATGTTTCACACATTAAGAGATCAAAATGATTATTTACTTTTTTTTTTTTACGGAGAAATGTCTATTTACTTGTGTATCTATGTTTGAGTGAATACCCAATCAAATGTGTGAATTTCAAGGCTTTCCACAAATCTCGGGCATGCTAAAGCAATGCTATAGTTAGATACATAAACTTTGTATGATTCAATGTGTGGTTTGTATGAGTTTGAATGAATCGCAGTAATTCAATTTTGTTTAAAAACTCATGCATCCCACCTGCTAAGTTTTTAAAGTTTCTACATCTCTGCACTCTCTACATGTTGTGAAAACAACCTATATTTGTGGATAAGCAGCCCCGAGATGACACAATTCACTTGAACTGTGTTTGCTACGCTTGACAAATACAAGAGTGAAAAATACAAGAGTGAAAAGTTACTAAAATAACTAGAACTCTGATATTCGTGGCTTGTCTGGTGCACTTAGAAGCAAGAATGTGACGCCATATTCTCAATAGGTGTTTTGATTTATTTTAGCGTCATTGAACTTTTGTAATTTCATCAAATTACTTGAATGAAAACTAAAGTGATGATAAAAAAGAGACTAATTTGATGACTATTTTTATGTTTAAGGGATTATTTGATAAAATATTAGTTATTATGGACTAAAAGTGATGGCACGCTAATATTTGATCGAGTGACTTGGTAACATAAATCTGTAGAGTAATTGCCTATCTTAAAAAAAAATCTGTAGAGTAATAGTGAGATGACACTCTCATTGTTGGAAGATTAAGTTGAAGGTTCAATAAAATCATTTTAATTTCAATTGAATTATAATGATAGTAAAATAGATGATAACTGTAACATAAGGAAGAATGAAGACAACCTTTATTTTACATCATGACAAGATCTATGAATTCCAGGTATTGAGTAATGAGTGGTCCTAAGATTTGTAGTTCCTTAACGCAGGTTGTTTGTGACATTATGCAAGTCACATGTGTGACTGATCTTCTGCAATGCACTCGTGAACAAGTCACAGACCAGAGACCACTAATCCTTGCTGGTGTGGTCCATTCTGTTCAGACATTTGCAGCATGGTAAACGATTGCTCCTTTGTCTACCATCTTTGCTATTTAGACGATGCACTAACTGTAGATTGAAATCCCTAATCAAACAGTCCAAAGCTAATTTGTTTCAAACCAAAAATTTAGTATCTAAGTTTAATATGTCTATCTGGGTATTTATGTATTAACAATAATGTTATTTGGACATTTTTGTTAGACAAAACCATACAAAAATCAACTTACAACATGAATTAACCAAGTTTTTTAGACCATTAACCAATCTGCTTTTTCACAATTTTCGAGACATTGATTAAAAACTTAGTTAATTGATCACTTGGTTAATGACCTAAAAAACTTGGTTAATTGATATTGTAAGTTGGTTTTTGTCTATTTTTGTCTAATTTTTTTTTGTCCAAATAACATGATCCATGTATTAATGACTCCACTGAAGTTTTTACCTCAATGAACTTGAAGGGATAAAATCACTATTTCTATTACCATTTCCAATAATGCTAATTTGTGACAGTAAAAGTGGCTCCATTAGCACTGCTCTATTGTTATGACTTATGACAGTCAATATGACAAACTAAAACATGACAAGAAACATTTACACATTGTATTCTCACCATTATTACAGTGGAACCGAACATGTACTTCCTCTCCCATAATGTGACACATGGATAAAAGTCAAAACACTAAGAACTACTTCACCTGCAAGATTAGAACTGGTTCACATGAGAAACTTTGACATAGTTAGTCCACAGCTCTAATCTAGATTTCCTTTCCCTCATTTGGTTTAGGAATTTTCTTGTATTCATAGTCATTGATGTCCACCTTTTGTTGCAAAGCCTAAACATCAACAAATAAAAATTAAACTATGGATCTTCCCGATTACATTAAATTAAATTTATAATGCAAGGGAAAACAAACCTTCAGCTCATCCTCCAATGAAATCTTTTTTGGCTTGTATGCATTTACCGGCCCTGTCCTAGACAATGCTTTTCTTGCTTCTATTATTTCCCATTCCTGATCATCTTTTACCTTTGCAATATCCTTGCTGGGCAAACACAGATGCATTATATTTTAGATAACGGATGGAGTCAAGCAAGATGAAAACGAAGGATTTGGCAAAACATCAAACTTTCTACGTAAATGCTTAAGCGTGTGTTTGGATGAAATATTTTACGTAAAAATTTTAAGCTAAAATACTTCAATCACCCCCAAAAAATTACATTACCCCTAAAAAATACTTCATCCAAATACACCCTAAAACAAAAGTAAGAGGCCATTCACAAATCACATGCCAAGTCAAACTATGCCATCCAAAAACTCTGTTGGGAGGGAGAGAAACTTGTGGTGACAAGCCCAGACTCGTGCACACCCAGATTTCTCGGCGTAGATTAATCATAATAATGGCAGGTGGAAATTGCTCACCAATGACATGATAACCAAAAAACTATGCCCGTGATCTAATGCAGCCATATTAGCTCAGATCAACTATGCAACTCAATTCCAAACTGAATGAACAGTAACATTAACTTGGCATATAGAAGAGCAAGACAAAACAAAGCTCCCTGATGTTTGGGTAGAGCTTTGGCCTTCTTATTTTTACTCTAACTGAACCCACAATTTAATCTCTAAATTCTCTCCTATTTGGTCCTCAAACTATATGAAATTCATCCCAATAGTTCCTAAAGTTTGTGAAATTCGTCACATTTTGGGTTTAATTATGAAGGCATCATCAACTAATTAGCAAAATTGAAGTTGACAAGATATTGAATGCAAGAAGAGGATGAACGAACCTGCCTTGCAAGAGATGGCCAAGACCAAGAGCCCCAAAAACAGTAAGAGAGATCATGGGAAGACCATATCTTAGAAAAGGGCTTTTTCTGCCCCATCTTCTGAATGATTTTTCAACTGTGGTGGATCCCTTTGCTGCTGCTTCCTGACTCTGAAGTGTAGTCATTGGAGTAGTTTCAGCTCTTTTAACTCTGAATTAGGGAAGGTAGAGGATGAAATTCAACAAACACTATCTATCACCATTTCATACGCATTTTGTCAAACACGTAACGTTCAAGGCAAAATAAACAGAGTAATAGAGATTCTATCAATCAATAATCCTGAAATACAACAAACAAAAACAAACCTGAAAGATAGTACAGAGACGCGATGAGATTAGGTATCGTCGCTCCTGCTTAATCCCCCTGTGATGATTGCTTACCGGCAAAAAAAATTCCGATTCACAATATTTAGATTCTGGAATATACGTATAATCTCATTATAATCACTTACTTTTCTGCATAAACCAAAAATCAAAGAAAGAAATTGTCAAAAAACAAAATGAAAGATTTTACCAAAATAAAAAATAAAATAAATGAAAGAAAGAAAGAGCACTTTTTTTTTTGAGATTAAGAAAGGGCACTTACGGAAGGGACGAAAAATGTTTCTTTCATCACAAGATTTTTATAATTTTTGGAATAAATAATTAAATAAATAATATGCTTCTCTTTTTTACCAAAATAAAAAATAAAATAATATGCTTCTCTTAGTGCCTCAACAATGGAACACTCTTATTTGAATCGTTAAATATGGAGTTCCATACACGCACGACTCTTTTATACACTTTTCTAATATTAATACTTAATAAACACTCAATTTTTTCAATTCAGCAATTCTAATTTTTTTAAATGGATCCAATAAATACTACATATCATTGGTCTATCAACAATAACTCACAATATTTTAAATGGACCTGCATAAAGTAAGAGAGAAAGAGAGAGAAGAATGCTTGTATGACTTCTCTTTATAATCATTTTCTCTATTATGGTATTTCTTATAAGGATAGTGTTTAATAAGAAAGGAAAAAAAAGATAAGCAATCCCCATCGAGGATTCTCTTAGCAATTTTCTCGATAATAATAATAAAGAAAAAAAACTTAACACATGTGAGCTTCTTTCCGGTGTTGATGTCTTCTTCTCTCCAAGTGGTTGCTAGAAACCGTTGAGTAAACAAGTGTGAGATGTGCAATAGTGAAATCACACGTCGCCAAATAATCAACAATATATTTTTTTTGGTACAAGATGATAAAGGAAAGAAAGACAAAAAGGAAAAAGAAAAATAAAAACTAGCAACTAACGAGAAAAGTAGACTCCACTGGCGTCAGCAAGAAGGAGATTAAGGATCCCAGATGGAGGCAAAGAAAGGGAGAGCCACCCGTTAGAAGAGCCAACACTCAGTTTAGCAAGAAAATCAACACAAACATTACCTTCCCTCAAGGTATGGGTCCGTTGGACTCTCCAATCTCTAAATAGAAATTCCTTAATATTGAGGATTAGAGCTGCATAGTGATGCCACATGTCTACATCTTCTGAGACCAAATTGATAGTAGACAAAGAATCAGAATAACATACCAAGTCCTTGTATCCGAGATCCCAAACCATCTTTAGACCATGAAGAATCGCAAGAAGCTCAGCATGGAGAATGTTGTATTAGGGAAAATCCCAAGTCCCACATTGACTAGTGATAAGGTCTACAGAGGGTTTATAATGAATAAGCAACCTCACCTTATGGCCTAGGTTTGTGGGGTTGAGTTAAGCCCAAAACCACATTCTAAGATGGTATCGGAGCCTATCATAGATCTATCGCCACCTACCATTAAAAAAAAAAAAAAAAAAAAAAAAACACGCTACAAGCCCAAAAATAAAAATAAAAAGGTCTTTGCAGCGTGAGGGTGTATTAGGGAAAATCCCAAGTCCCACATTGGTAGTGATGATAAGATCTCAGAGGGTTTATAATGAATAGCAACCTCACCCATGCTGGCCTGGTTTTGTGGGGTTGAGTTAAACAAACAACATTCTAAGATGTTGGAAAAACCAATGTTACCTGCAATGCCTTGAATCCAAGCTCCATCTGAATTTCTGAGTAAACCCCCAAATCCAGAAACACCAGGGTTACCGATGCTACTACCATCAACATTAATATGAAAGGTATATAAGAGTAAATACATTAAGGTTTTGAGAATAAATATGGTCAAAATCTCTTGATGTACCTTTTTAATACACTCCACAAGTGGCATCATAACTAATGGTGTGATTTTTGTTAAAAAAAAAAAAAACTAATCATGTGATTAAAGGTGAGTGATTCAATGTATTGAATATCTACCTAGCCGTCTAGAGAGGCCAAGCAACAATTTTCGTTGATGTATGTGAGCCAACAATGCAAGTACAAGTATCTGGATGAAAAAATTTCCACTAGATTACGAGAGAGATGTTGAGGTATCGATCTAACTTTAAGGTGTGTGAAAGGAAGAAGTTTCTCATTTCTTAATATTGAACAATATTATGAGTATATAAGTGCTTCCACATGACCACACATGGTCAAAATCTCTTGGTTCTTCCATCAAAAGGATTCATCTCCCAACGTAAGGGAAGAAATCCTCTCACCAAACAAAGTCACTCTGTGACCTCAGAAAATGAAGATCTTACTAGAGACATCACAACTTATAGAAATTCTTGAGATTGTCAATTAAACATAAATAAATAAGAGTATAACAATAGTCATTTATGTTGAGCAAAATTTCCAAGCCAAAAGTAGAACTCCATGATAGAAGAAAAATAAGTAACTAGTAGAATCAAAATTTAAAAAAAGAAAAGCAATTCAAACATTCAAACTTCAAGTCATTCAGTTAACAGCCATGGCTTTCTCTTCCATCTGAGTTGCAGTTGCTGGTGATATTTTCGACTTCCTGCATGGCTTCGAAACCTTAACATTAGAAGAAGGTTTAGGCATCAACCTAGTACTCAATTTCTTGAGGATCACATTCCAACTTCCCTTAGTCTTCATCATTTTCTCCAAATTCTTTTTCATGTTCAAACACTCCTTTTCAAGCTCAGAAACTCTCACTTTCATGGTATCAAAAGCAACAACAGGATTATGTGTTGTTATGTTCCCATCACTTCTCATCAGAGCAAGGTTTCCACTCATGTTTGACGTGTTATCAATGCTATCAGAAGCAAAGAACCAACCAGCAACAGATGTGCGCAACTTCAATTGCTCGAAAAACAAAACTTGGACGACGACACGAAGTGGAAGTCTCTCATTTTGTGCTGCATGCGTGCTTGCTTCTAATGACAGCTTCTGGCAATTCATTAGCCTACAGATTTGTTCCTTCTCTGACTCTGTCATCCAAGCATGAGCCTGATGTCGATAATAATATAGATCAGATACATCAGTTATTCAATAAACATAAAAAGTGTTAGAGGGAGTACAAGACAAGATATTGTACCTTGAGGTAAATGTCGATGGCGCGGTAAATACCATCGTCAAGAGTCCTAGCACAATCAGGAACAACAGCAGCAAGGGACTGAAATTTTGTTAGCTTCAAGTTGACATCAGGTGCTACTTCAGCTAAATAACCATCCATGAGATCAGCTACTTTTGTCATAGGACTAGTACGTTGAACACTCGCAACTATGCGCCTTTCTTCTTCTATATCATTAGATGAAGAATCAGCATCATCATGATCTACAATCATGAAATGATCAAGCATTCTCTGAACACAATCAGTATCATGAAGAGTCTCCATTGAGTAACCAATATTTGGAATCAAAAGATCTTCCAAATCAGCTTCATCTAACTGTGCACCAATCCTTTTCTCCAAACTAGCACAACAAGCTGAACTAGCATATAAAGCCATTGCTGTTCTCAAACACCTAAGCAAAAACTTAGTTGGTATTATTCCCTTTTCATTAGGTAGCAAATCCACTATCTCTTCAATCATGTTCCTTTGATCTGCTTCAGAAAGATTTGACTTAAAAACAGATGAGTTAGTTGACTGAATTCCCAAAGAAGGAATGTGTTTTTTTGCATAGTAAACAAGAGATCCAGCAACTCTCTTAGGTTTCATGTGTCTTGAAATAGCACCTTGCATAAATCTTTTATACAATGGTAAGATAAGAGAAGAAACATCCTCAAACCACCAATCATCACAAGGTTCCTTTGATGTAAGGCTTATTCCATTCCACATGTCTGTCTCTTCTGGACTCTGAGCAATACTTAGAGCAGAAACAGGCAAAGTAGTTAAACTTGAATCTGCAGCTTTTAGAACCAAAGAATTTATGCATTTTGAAGTGATGTGAAGTTCTTCAGCTAAAGGTAAAACCTCTTCACATGTTTTGAGAGCTTTGAGTGTGTCTGTCCAATAACCAAATATGTGATTGAGGAAATTTTCTGTTTGTATGATTAGGTTTCCCTCTCCATAATCCTCACTCATTTGTAAATACTCAGCTGCACATCTTAGAGGAACCACATTAGATGGTGTTAACTCCATTTTCACACCATAACAGAACCTTGTCACAAGCAAAAAAGCCTTGGTTCCTCCTGGTAAGTCATGAAGTTCCAAAACAGACTTTTCATGTTCATTTGGTAATTCCTTCATGAAACGTTCTAGTTTTTTACTCCTTGATATCAGTGGAAACTGGTAATACAACAACAAACAGATTACCAAACGTGCCACATGCACACGCATACGCATACGCATACGCATACGCATACGGACACACAACACGAACATATCCATTAAAAACCATGATATTATTATTAGAAAACAATAACAAAAATCATGAAGTCCAAGTCTTGAATGTTGATAACATACCTTATGGAGATGGAAAGATTGATCACCAATTTCAATAATGACATCATTTGGAAGTCCAGTTGAGCAGAGCCTAAAGATAAGGATATGACAGTCATCAAGGTTAATGATACACTAAAACAATATTTCAGTCTTCAAAAATTGTGAGTTATGTTATGATAATGACATTGGATTCATTAACCTCAAAGGATCACAAAGGAACATGTTATGATAATGACATAATATGAAGAGTGGGGATCAACTTATCCAAGAGTAACTCTTGTAAAGTTACTCCACTTAATATCTCTTTGTAGACATCAAATTTTACTGATCCAATCGTTGAATAGTTTCATATTATCATGATGATCGTGCATACCAAAAACTATTGAAATTGAATATCCGTAGCTATAGAATCTTATAGTCCCTATTTTACTTGTATTTTTAAAATCATTATATACGTTGAATTGAACTTATTTGATCAAGTATCAAATATTTTTATAATTTTATAAAAATTTGCATATTTGATCTACTCAATTAGAACTATGAATTTAACAGTTGGATCGACAAAATATAAAGTGTGTGAAGAGATATTAAGTGGAGTAACTCTTACAAGAGTTTACTCTTGGAAATAAGTTGATCCCCACTCTAATATGAAAGGACAAAAAACTATGAGAAAAATAGATCAGAAAGAAGTGAATAAGAGAATAACTAACCAACTTTGGTTACAAAGGTAAAATATTTCAGACTTGGATCCCAGCTTCATGGACGCCATGTCTGCTACTTTCTTACCACCTAACATTGAAATTCTCCTTCAAAGTCGATGATTACCACAATGCAAAATATGGCTAGTTAGTTATTACTTACTATTGTTTTGATTTGGTCTTGAGATTTTGTCCACGTTTATCTCAAATATTATAACTTGTGTGAATGAAGAGAGTGAATAGTATTGTATATATCTCTAGTCTAAAGGATGAAATCTAGGAAGGAGAATAGGCAGTTTTGTAGAATGATTCTCCATTCAAGTTAACTAGTTGAAACACCCGTGCTACGCACGGGGCTTACTAGTAGCCCTTTGTTTTCATATAATCGCATTATTAGTATTAAAAAAATACGATGGAATGGAAAAAGTATATATCATGAATAACATCACAGTATAAAAAGAGAATAATTTATACAAAATTGCAAGAAAATGGTGCAAGTTTTATTATAACTATGGCTGATCAAGTTCCCGCAAAAGTAGCTGCTAAAAGAAAGATAAAAAAAATAAACACCAATTTAAGTATGCTTCTAATACTCGTTGATGCGAAATGACCAAAACAAAGAAGACGACACAAATAGAAAGTGAAACACGTAAGTATCATGCAGGTTTGAATGAAAATCACCAATAAATAAAATAGAAGCCCCTATACAGCGTTGAACTAATATGATGGGGGATTTTGTTATAAATGTAGCTGAAATTCTCGTGAATGAAAATTAAATTATAACTACAAATTAAATAAGAGAATTATAAAATTAAAAAAGAACATTAACAAACACATTGAAATTGAACATGCTAAGTATTTTTAAAACCCAATTTGATTTGATAAGAAAAGAGGTGGATTGGGAAAATTTCAGAACTAAAGCTTTCTTTCGTTGAAATCAATTAGTTGTTGAATGATTAATAATCTAATAAAAATACTATCTTACATCGATGCATTCATATTAAAGTAAACATTTTCCGACATAACCCTATAATTTAAATATAGTGTTCTGAAAACATTAATTAAGTTGAACACTCTTGAAATAACGTTGGACGAAATAATGTTGGACTGCATAATATGTTTGTGGTTATTCTTATATGTTAAAAACACACAAAAAAAATGACCTACAAATATTGTTTTAGGATTGCTGACTTGGTGAGGTCACAATGAAAATAGCATAATTTTAATATTATATTAGTTAAATTAAAAGTCTATATTTTGGGTTTTTTATCAATTTTTTCATCATTTTATATTTTAACTATGTTAATAGTTAAATTAAGTGTCAAGGTTTTAAAAAAGAGTTATTCACCTATAATGTGTTGTGGATTTCAATGAGTCATATGCGAAGATAGTGTTTTAAATTTTAACTAATTTAAAAAAGGAATACTACTACTATTATATGGGTAAAAGATACCTTTAGGGTTTTAAAAAAATGGTATGTATCTTACATATCCACATGGTCATCACTATAGATTAACTTTGTTTCATATTAAAATTGCAAAGTCGGATATATTAGTAAATAAATTTTGAGATGAAAGTTACAATTTTAAAGGTAAATCATTGACACAAAAAACCAGCAAATCTATTTCCCCGTGGTGTGACTTTGGTTATTCCAAAATGCTTGCAGTAACTCTAGCACACAAAGCCAGCAAATTTTATCTTCCCGAGGAGTCAGCCCTTCCAGCCTAATTTAATGTATTTATTCAGTTTTTATCTTCCTCTCTTCAATAATCATTTCACCACCAATAAAATAAAAGAATTATACAAAGTTGAAAAAAGATGATGCGAGTTTTATTGTAAATGTGGATAAATTTCCGTGAGAGTAAATGTCGCACCGCAGTACTCGAAGATAAAATAAATATAAAAATACAATCATCAATTTAAGTATGTTTTTTAATACACGTGAGTGCAAAATGAGCAAAATAAAGAAGACAACACAAATAGAAATTGAAATAGAATAAGATGAGGGGTTTTACTGTAAATATGGCTGAGGTTCCCGTGAATAAAAACCAAATTATAACTATGAATTAAATAAGAGGATTATAAATTAAAATAAGAAATTAATAAAAACATTGAAATTTAACATCCGTATATATTAAAAAGAAAAACTCTACAGAATTTTAATAACATAATCCATATTAATATAGTGTTGGATGAAAGTCACTAATAAAATAAAAGTAGTTATACAAAGTTGAAAGAAGATTATGCGGATTTTATTATAAATGTGGCAACTGTGGGAGTAAATGCTAAAAGAAAGATAAAAATATAAACACCAATTTAAGTATGTTTTTAATACTTGTTGGTGCGAAATTTCCAAAACAAAGAAAACAATACAATAGAAACTGAAAACACATGAGTATCATGCAAATTTGGCTCAAAATCACCAATAAAATAGAAGTACCTATACAAAGTTGAAAAAATAGGGTGGGAGTTATATTGTAAATGTAGCTAAAATTCTCGTGATTAAATTATAACTATGAATTAAATAATAGGATTATGAAATTAAAAAAGAACATTAAAAAATACGTTCAAATTGCACATCTATAGATAACAAAAGGAAAAAGTCTAAAGAATTTTAATTTCATAATCCATATTCATGTAGAGTTGGATGAAAACAATTTGATCAAAAAAAAACTTGGTTGAAAACAACTAATAAAAATAGAATCAAATATACAAAGTTGAAAGAAGATGATGCAGTTCTACTGTGTTGAGATTTAATATCGGTTAATATTGGTTGATTCAAACTCCACGCCTCATCCTCCCGTTTCTTCTTTTCTCTTTCTCTTCTAAATTCCAGAATCTTCACTCATCTCCTACCCTCTTGCTTCTCGTCCCTCCGTCTTCTTCTTTGGTTAATAGGATTTGTTTCTCTAACAACACAACAACGAAAATAGCGAGATTTACGGCGACGACGGCAGTGAACCGTTGTGGTTACAATAACGGTAATAGCGAGATTTACAGCGACAACTCGTTTTACCTCCACCGTCTTTGCACCCGACTCTATGGCGGCGATCTTTGCAATGAACACATTTTTTCTTTTCTTGTAAAAAAAATTGTTAAATTTTTATGTCCCATGTTCCATCAATTTAGATTTTCTCTGGTTGAAACAGAGAGAGAGAGAGAGCACTCTACTCTGTGAAGTGAACAACAACGTACGACACACAACGTTAGCGGTTAGCAACATTTCAAGTTTTGGAACTCAGAACAGAACCACACAAACATACCACCAACATCCACCGCACTACCGTCTTAGGTAACCCAAACTTTCCTTCGTTTTTTCCCTCTCTTCTTACTTTTCTGTTTCCGCTGCCGAAATTTTACTATAAGATAATGCATATTCATAATTCATATATGACTCTGGAACCCTTATTTTATTGTTGCTGAAGTAAAAACTTTATCTTCTTATCTCTTATATATTGTTTTTGAAATTTGGGGTTTTATTTTATTTGATGAAAGTAATTTTTGTAACTTTGAGTTATTTGTTACTAACAGGTATAGAACTCATTCATTCAAATTTCAAATAGTACTGAAAATTTGCAGAAACACTGAAGAACCTGTTTTTGAGAAGTGGTGTTACATTAAAATTTTGTCTGATGATGAGGGTCCTTCATATGCCCCAACTTGTTAAACATGGTCCATTTCAATGCTGTTACCCTTCCCATGTTTCTTCATTGCCAGTATCTTTTGTTTCATTGAATCCTTCAGCCAAACCTATTAAAGACACCAACACCACCACCACTAGCAACAACAACAACCATTTGATACAATCATTATGTAGAGGAGGAAACCTTAAGCAAGCCCTTCAAGTATTCTCTAGTGAGCCCAACCCGACTCAGAAGACATTCGAGCTTTTAATATATTCGTGTGCGCAGAAAAATTCGCTTTCGATGGCATTGCGTGCATCGTCGGCTTGTTGGTAGTGACTTTGAGCAAGACCCTTTTTGGCTACTAAACTTATCAATATGTATTGTGATCCTGGGGGTCCGTTGATGATGCTTGTAAGGTGTTTGATGAAACTCGCGAGAAAACCATCTATGTGTGGAATGCAATTTTCCATGGGCTTGCGATGGTGGGGCGTGGTGAGGAGCTGTTAGACTTGTATCGTAAGATGAACTGGTGTTGGATACCGTCGAATAGGTTCACGTATACGTATGTGCTTAAGGCTTGTGTTGTTTCGGAGTTGTCAATCTGTCCTCTTCGGAAGGGGAAGGAGATTCATGCTCATATTCTGCGACATGGTTACGAAGGACAGGTTCACATTATGACAACTTTGTTGGATGTATATGCTAAGTTTGGGTGTATATCATATGCAAGTTCTGTTTTTGGTGCAATGTCTGTCAAGAACACTGTTTCGTGGAGTGCCATGATTGCGTGTTATGCGAAGAATGAAATGCCTGTGAAAGCATTGGAACTGTTTCAGCTAATGATGCTTGAGGCATGTGATTCAACTCCAAATCCAGTTACAATGGTTAGTGTGCTTCAAGCTTGTGCAGGTCTTGCTGCATTGGAACATGGAAAGTTGGTTCATGGCTACATCCTTAGAAGGGGTCTTGATTCTATATTACCAGTTCTTAACACCCTTATAACAATGTATGGAAGATGTGGCGAGATTTATTTGGACATCGAGTTTTTGATTGTATGAAGAATCATGACGTTGTTTCATGGAATTCATTGATTTCTATTTATGGTATGCATGGTTTTGGAAAAAAGCCATCCAAGTTTTTGAAAATATGATCCAGCATGGAGTTTCACCGAATTACATATCATTTATTATTGTTTTGTGTGCTTGCAGTCATGCGCAGCCTTGTTGAGGAGGGGAAAGTTTTGTTTGAATCTATGCTTAGTAAGTATAGGATCCATCCAAGAATGGAGCATTATGCTTGTATGGTGGATCTTCTCACCGAGCTAACGAGAGTTAGACAAGCAATAAAACTAATAGAGGATATGCATTTTGAACCGGGACCAACGGTTTGGGGTTCCCTTCTTGGATCTTGTAGGATTCATCAGTAATGTTGAGCTTGCAGAGAGAGCAAGCACTATGCTTTTTGAGTTGGAGCCTATGAGAACGCTGGAAATTACGTGCTTTTAGCGAGATATTTATGCAAAAACTAAGATGTGGAGCGACGTAAGGCGTGTGAGGAAACTATTGGAGAATCGCGGCCCGCAAAAGGTTCCGAGTTGTAGTTGGATTGAAGTTAAAAGAAAAATATACTCACTTGTCTCTCTGTTGAAGAGCATAACCCACAAATCGAAAAGCTTCGTGTTTTGCTAAGTAAATTGTCAAGTGAGATCAAGAATCGTGGTTATGTTCCAGCGACAAATGTTGTTATCTATGATCTTGATGAAGAAGAGAAGGAAAGAATTATATTGGGACATAGTGGAAAGCTTGCTGTTGCTTTTGGACTCATTAATACCGCAAAAGGTGAAGTCATTAGGATTAAAAATAACTTGAGATTGTGTGAAGATCTGTCATGCTTTTATAAAGTTCATTTCCAAATTTGCAAATAGAGAGATTCTTGTTAGAGATGTGAATAGATTCCCTTTGTTTTAGAGATGGAGTTTGTTCTGTGGTGACTATTGGTAGTTATTGGCTGAATTCTAATACGGTTTGCGAGAAATTGAATGATTCAAGCATAGCGAGTGCGATTCTCATTTGTAAATATATTGTCTATTTTTACAGGGCTATGAAATTCAATTTTATTTATAACAATGAGAACCTCCCCAATATTTATAACCATGTGTCATTTTTCTTTGATTGTAAGTCCGAATTTATAGGAAAAGTTATTAATGTTAAGAAAATGTTTCTATTCTATAAACAAAAGATAATGTAAACGTCCTTTGAAAGACAAGGTTCTAAAACATGGCAATATGGGATTTTTTGAATAAGACTAAGTTAAAACGATTTTATCTCAAAATTGGCGCTTCTCAAATAAGGCTTCGAAAACATCTTTTAAAAAGTAATTAAACGGGTCAGACCAAAATGTTGGGTCGCATATTTCATGCGGGCAATGGGTACAAATCAAAGGATTTTCACTAAAATCCCAGAAAAAATTTCGGTTAGCGAAATAAGTGATATGAAGAAGAAAGACACCAAATAAATGCAAGAAGGAGGTCTCGCGTTGAAACCCCAAAAACTAACATTCCTCCACCTCTACTAACATTGCCTATAAAAAAATGATTTTCACTAAAATGACAATCCCTCAAATATTTCACAGTTTCAAACTAAAGAAAAATTGAGGAATTTTGTCTAAGTTGTGAGTGTAATATATTGAATCTAGCAAGACAAGTTTTATGAAAGAGGTCTACCAATCACAATAGTAGGGCATTAAGGTTTGTGAAAGAGGTCTCCTGTGATTGGTAGACCTCTTTTTGTTGTGTAGACCTCGCAATTTTCGTGATAGTAGACCTCGCCATACTACTATGATTGGTAGGTCAACTTGTACTGTGACGGTACACCCCGCAATTTTAGTCTCTTCCTTCTTTATTCTGCGTCAAAAATGTTTTCCCTATGTTCTGTCTGTTGCTGAGATTAAGTACCAAGCTTTGTATATGCTATTAATTTATTAAGGTTGTTTTTAGAAGAAGAAAAACGTCACTATTTTTTCCTTCTAACAGTGATCCAAGTTGGGATCTTGAATGCATATACCTCTTTTGACATGTTTAAAGTAAATTGAGACTCAACTGACTCACTATATATTAAGTAGCCAAATCATCAATTCTTTTTAACAACTGTAAGTGTGATTGCATAGTGCAACTTATTCAGCAGGTTCCTTTTTTAAAAATATTCAATTTGAATGATTTTGGAGGACATTTTTTTCAATTGAAGTTGTATTATTGATGGTCATATCAGTCCTTAAAGGCATCATTTTAGATTTTGGTTGTTCTCATGGAAGAACTTTCAGCAGTTGTAGAAAAGTGCAGGAAAATAAAGCTGATGTATGTAAAACTAACTATGGCATGAACATTTTTGCATATTAGAAGCTCTATATTTTACACTTGGCCTGCACTTGCACTTGCACTTGCACTTGCAGGTTGGATTAAATAAGTTCTTTGTGAATTATTTGATCACATGCATATATTATATGATTAATATCTAATATTTATTATACCTAATATGTTTATTTTACAGTACCTGAGATGTATTTGTGCTTTCTAATCATTCTTTGCTTCCTCTTCGTTTTCAATTTACTACTCTAACTTCACCTTTTATCAATTCCTCTCAGCCGATTTTTCTGTAAATCGCCAGGCAATTCCCACTTCATCCATTTCACTCAGTCACTACGCTCAAACCCTTGTAAGTATTCCCCTTTTTCTTTAACCTTCGAAGAATCAAATCAAACCCCAACCCCAAGCACCCAACGATGAACCCTAACCCCTAATCTCTGTAGCTGAATGGGGGTTTGGGTTTGGGGAGGATGGATATTAATTAATTAAGTATTCCCCTTTTTAATGGTGTTTAATACTTTAATTAGATTATTATAAGGGTCCTTCCTTGATGAAACGATTAAATGATAATAACATGTTTAGTGTTTTTGTTCTGTTGCTATACTTTATGTTTGCTCCTGTTTTTCCTTCTAATTTGTTGTTGTCACTTTATATTTTTTTCAACCTTCTAATTCTGCTGATTCTGGATAATGAATATTTGGTCTTATTAGAGCAATGTTACAGCGGACTTTCTTTTTTAGGTGTAGTTTAATTGCTGATCCAACAAGATTTTGTGATAAACGTGTTTAATTTTTGTTTCTTTTGTTGGAAAGGTTGACTGTTTTACTGTCCTGACAAATTTTAAGACATTTTCTGTCTGTTGGAAGCAATACCATGTGGTTTTATCCTGTTTCAAATGCCTTTTAAGAATTGTGTACTTGGTAGAGGATGAGCATTTGCATTTGCATTTGCATTTTGTTTTTAGTTCAGGTTAGTGAAGACTATTACTTGTGAGTCCTTGAACAATATTTTAAGGATCCTGCTTTTAGTCAATTGGTTTGTACTTAATCTTTTTTATCTGTTATTCTGCACTTTGGTTGCATCATTGCTTTTTGGGTGTGAAATGTCCATATGTGTTTGAAAGTTTAATTAATTGGTGAAGAAAACACTTATTGAACTTATTGTTATCAAAATGATTTGAATTGTTTTAAAGATGCTAACTATTTGTGTTGCATTTGAAAAGGGTTCCCACAAATGCCTAAAACAGCCTTCAAGAGAGTTGTTCAATTAATTAGTTAGAGTTGTTGGACTTTGTTACCCGAGTCTTCAGAAAATTAGAGAAACACGTTTTTGGATTTAAAGGATTCATCTCAGGTTTTAAAAATTGAAATTTAGCTTAGTGTGCCACCTTCTCTTAATCTTATATCCTTTGCATCTATTTACAACTATATATTTTTGTGATCTGTCTTGAAGTATTTGCAACAAGTACGTTATTCATTTTTCTTCCTTTACCACACCAAAACGAATTGGTAACAAAAGAAATGAAGTAATTAGTAGAAGCATAATGATATCAAGATACAAAAAGCTCAAAATTTATATAGTCATTAGTTACCTTGAGGTGATGATCAGAAGATACACTTACCAATGTGGACATAGATATTCTTCCATCTCCTATATGTAACCTTGACTTCTTCCTTGCCTTGTGGCACAATACAAATTGACATGTTGCCTCATAATCAAATTTCAGATAAGTTTTGGAAAAGGCCATGCATGATGCAGAATTTTTTGCAATGACAGCAAAAGAAGTACCATTCCCTTTGATAATAGCAGTACTTACATCTGCAAGTAAGTTTGTTATTTACAAGCTGATTCAGCATTCTGTTATTCAGTTACAAATTCATTATTCAGTTGAAGAATATAAAACATCGCCAATAGTTTCATTATTCAGTTGAAGATAAGCTATTGTTTTAAATAAAAGTTAATGATTTGAGTTGTTCGTCTTGGAGAGACCGCTCGAAACTGGTCGAGATTGATGACAGCACCCTTTGATCATAAGTTTATCTTCATCTTTTCAGCTTGGTATTACAAATTCCTGAAATTGTTTTTGTTTGGGAAAATTTATTAAACCTGTAATAGAAATTGCTGAATCTGATTGAAAACCCTATATCGTAATTCGAAATTTCCGATTTTCTTGAACTCTAATTTTTATTGTTTGTGTTTTGATGAGATGAGTTTCTGAGGATAGTTAGTTTGGATTCCAATTGAGGTTTTTCTTCTTCTACATTCCCCTTCTCTTCATTTTGTCTGGATTTTTAAAAGGAGGGAACTTGAAAGGATTTTCATTTTGATATGCATATTGCTTATTGCTTATGTGGTGTTTGAGAAAATGCCTACGCTTGATTTAGAGAAGATTTTGGGGGTTTGATTTAGAGAAGATTTTGGGGGGTTTGTGGTTGAATTCCAGTGGAATTTGAACTTGGTAAGGGGGTCTTCATTTTAACTTGAATTTATAGGTATGCTTGGGAGGCATATTTAGATAAATTTTAGGTTTTGGCAATTAATAATTGTTGATTCAACAATGCAGAATAAAAATAGAATTGGCCCAAAGATGCGGCGAAATATATTGAACGATCCTCTTCCAAGGAAACCTCAGGTTGGTGTAAGTAAAAATTCTTGTTGACTCATCAAATTTGTAGAGTTGAACTTTGTTCTAGGCTTCATTTTTTGTATGTTAGAAATTCATATTGGATGATGATGCTGCATTCCAAGACAAGTTAGAAGCATCTATGAGGAAACTTAAGGAACAATACCAACAAGTTGAAAATGGTTTGTCATTCATTCCTTGCAAGATTTGTCTCTTGCAAAATTAATTGTTGGGGTAAAACGTTTTTTTTAATGTTCATCCTTATTATTGTATTATTATACATTAGAATTTTGTGAACTAAAAGATTCAAATGACCGCAATGTTCTAAGTGAATTGGGACAGACATCAACTTAGACAAGTCCACTGTTTTCATGATTACTATGATTTAAAATTCAGCATCTTCCATGTGTGTGTGTGAGCACAAGCATAGTCATTCAAAATTCAAATTGTAATCCTTTTGTCATCCCCGTTGGAGGCACAGACATTCAGAATTCCCCATCACAGGTGTTTGATCAAATGACAAAGAGGTTAGTTCATGTTGGCATCCAAGTAGTGTATATTTGAACCTGGTCTTTAACCATTGGTTTCAAACACATAAAGCTAGATGACTAACCACAAAATGTCTTTTTAATTGAAACTTGGAGTTGAAATATATGAAATTCTGTTTGTCATCCTTGAGTATAACAATTTATTGATCTAATATTTTATTTATTTGACAATGAACCAATTTTTACAGGAGCATTTACTATGGTCAACTAGGAAACTACAATCAATACTTATAGAGCAAAGCATAACTTATACAATCAATACTTTTTGACAATAACTTCAGATAGCAAATCTGGTGATGTGGTTGGTTAATTAGGAGCATCGTATTCTTCTTATTGTGAGGATAGTTAATTTGGATTCTAATTGAGGTATCTGGTTAAATTGGATTCCTATAATGAATTTGATGTTGATTGTTGGCCACGTAGTTCCTATAATGAATTTGAGTTGTGGTTGTACATGTGTGTTTGTTTTGATCAAAGTGTTTTGTGTTTGGTTGAGGTAGTCTTATTTGGATGGAGATTTCATGTGGTGGTCTGGTCCTTTGCAGTGATCTTATGTTTTATATTGTTATCATTGGGGACTATACTGCTGTTGTATTATGCTTTCTTGGAAGTTTAATCTATTACAGAGTCTTTGTTGTGCTGGGTCCAAGATTGATTGTTGAGGCATAGGGTTGAGTTTTGGTTTCCGTTCTATTTTCTTTGTGTGTTTAACTCTCTGTGGCTGGATTAGTTTAATTTAAATAGTGATTCAATGTGCTTTAGTGGTCCTTTGCATTAATTTCCTGTTTAATCAACTTCACATCCCTTCGTAACTGATGCATTTTCCTAATAATTTTCATATTCTGCAAATATTAACAGATGACTCCGTTAATAGCAGAGGAGGTATATACCTACCATGACTACTTGCTGCAATACAAAATGATCTGTTGGCACAGTTTAGTTGGTACTAAGTGTCTTCAAACTTATGGAAACCTATCATTTGGTGCCTATAAAACGTGTTTCATGGACAAATAACTGGAGTTGCCACAGACCATCCGCATACTCGTCTCAATCAGTATTTTTCCTATTATTTTTGGTGTTGCGATTGTTCATCCTTTCTTATTTGTGGGTTCTATTCGCACATTATTTAACCAAATAGATGTGGTAGAAATGAATTTAATGTATCACAAACTGTTAGTTATTGCAGTTGTGGCTACTTTTGTGACACTGGGTCGAAGGTTAACCGTAGAGGCAGAGAGTTTGATTTTGGTTTATGTTCTATTTTGTGTGTATATATTTAACTTTGACTGGTTGAGGTAGTCTAATTTAAATGGAGACTGAATGTGCTGTGGTGGTCCTTTGCAATGATTTTGTGTTGAATCTCCTTCTCATTGGGGATCCTGGTGTTGGTAAATGATGCCTTCTTCTAAGAATTTGTTATATCCCGCAAATATTAAGAGATAACTACCTTAATAATAGTGGGGGACATATATCTACCATGCCTACATAATGCTGCAATACAAAATGATCACTGGTTTTCGTTTGTTGCAGCTTCCTGCTAATGACCATTTACGCAGATTTCGCATGACGATACGACTGTAGAAGATACTATTTTGCTTTTATTGTTTTCTGTATTTTTTTTTTACTTTTGTGTTCTACCACTTATGTGTTGTACTCTTCAGATTTCTAATTGGCAATAAATACGTTTTATAATTTAAACGGTAAAACTTTATGCTATTTAAATAAACAAAACTCACATTCATTTACAATAATTCATAACTGCCCAAAGGATAATTTTTTTTTTAACTATACCAAATTAAAACAAAATTTTGTAATGATCTATAAGATTTACCTAAAATCTATAATTATGAGAAATTGTCGTCACTTTAAGTTGACCAACATCTTCATATAATATATAACCTTATTTATAATGACTAACAATAATAAGATACAATTTGGTCAAAAAAAAAGATACAATTTACCGACTGTTATTATTATTATTTTATGTTTCGTCACCTTTATACCAAAAAATATCATAACAAAATACGTGTCACAATTTTAAATTTCATTACTGTGTTAAGGGAGTTCGTATGAGCACGGGTCCTAAAACTAGTGCACTTTAACCGACAATACTCACATCACATGCCAATTTAAAATGTAAAATTTGTTCATTACTTGTGGTAGGCCACTGTATGCATGTATCAGGGTTCTTATTAATCTATTGGTATGTTTATCTTAAGCTTAATGTCACACTAGGACTCAGCTAGCTAGCAATGACTATGTTTAGCAATAGACACAAGCACATCACATGATTTTGAGGGAAATGGAATCAAAATAAGCAGCTTTTCCACAAGTTCAGTTGTTTCATAATATTACATTGCATTTCAAACAGATCAAGCAAGCCTGCCTTTGCATTGCACCCCAACAGATCATCGCCTCTGCACCAATAAGATAGATGGTGTTAAAATTGAAGTGGAGCATCTTCAATCTTCATCTTCTGCCCTACAAACTTATTGAAATACATACATGAATCAATGGCATCTTCAAATTCGCCACTGTCGCAGATCTGAGTTGCAGATCTGGGTTTTTTGCTGAAGCACGATTTGTTTCAGTTCGGTCCTCTATGTTTATGTTTGGTTTCATTTTGGTCTCTCTTAGTTTTAATTTTGTTTCTCTCAGTTTTTTAAATATTCAATTATGAGTTTCGTGTTTGTTTGTTTTTTTGACAGAGTCAAAATGATCTTGGATGCTCATTTATAAATATATTGACAAAGTATAATGTTTTCTCGATGACATTAATTAAATTCAATGAAATTATACCGTTAACAAATAATATTTTCACGCTAAGACTCCAGATAAATAATCAGTTATATAAAAAGCAAAAACATTATAAGAAAAATAATACTTTTTGTTACTGGTGAATCACTAAAATTGACCGTAAGATATTGTATAGAACACAATGAGTGGTTAAGATTGAATCAACCAGTATTAAATCTCAACCGTAAATGAATTTTTATACTACATCCTACAGTCATGTTTAATGGTTCACCGATAAGGGATTTGATTTGCTCACTCACCCTAGGGTTTTAATGTTGTAGGGTTTTGGTAATTCAACATTTCAAACTCTTCACAATAATGATATCGAACTACCCACATGGCCACATATGTCTATACTTTATTCAATGAAATAATTGTAGACAAATAAATCCAGCTGCTATTTTACCTTCACTTCAAACAGAACAAACACGCCTCTCTGCACCCCAACAAATCATTTACAACAAATTTCAAATTTTTTCAAACAGTTACAAAGACAAATATAATATATTTGATTTGATTTTTGATTTACTATGCATAAGATGTGTAAGACCCTATGTCTACTGATTGATTATATACAAAGCAAAATCAGTATATCGATTAAGTCAATATAACTTACCTTGGGTGTTGTTGTTTAGTGGGGATAGATGACATGTCACCTTTTCTAATACCTGCAAGAAGTGGATAGAGAGATTTTCACAATCTAAGTTTTTCCATTTGAGCTAAGAGTTTATAGCTCTTTTATCATATTTTCCATTCTTTCACCAAAATGAAGCATCAAACCGATTTAGTACGGTGTCTTTTCTCAAGGCATGTTGCTTATCGGTCAATAATACACCACGTGACTCTTTTTTATTTTAAAAAATAATCTTATTCGACTCACGTGAATTGATTTTCTTTCCTCACTCTCCTGTCATGAAGAAACAAACCATGTGCACGCCACTTCAACCTTTTGTACAGATCAGGTACGCCTCTTCATCTCAAGAGAATCAAGCACGCCTATGCAAGCAAGCTAGCCTGTCGACAAAAACAAATTGAAACACAAAATTACACTCTATAAAGAGGGCGAGAGTGAATATGAAGGGAGAGAAAAAGAGATAGAGAAATAAATCAGAGACAAATTAAAGTAAAGAACACTCTACTTCACTTTTCACCGAGAGTAAAAAAAACAAATATAGCATTAGGAAGAAACTTCCTCTATTTCCTCTCACCACTCACCTATTTCCTTCTCATCCCCGAACTCTCTCTCCTCAAAACCGCTAGAGGAATGCCGTAACTACCATCACGTTCCACCCACGCACCTCTTTCTCTCCAATGTGTCGTTGCCGCCACCACTGTGGCCTCACTCACTCCTCATTCTCTTTCTCTCATTCTTTCGTACAGAGGTTTTTTTTTCACTCTCTCTACTCATGTATGTTGCGCTGAATAATGAGGATGATTAGGGTTTACAAAATCTAAAGTTACACTTAAACACATTTTTTATTTATTTTATTTTATTTATCAATAATCATTAATCAGTTACCTAATCACACACCTCATATTTGTAACATGTTCCCCTCTTCACTCTAAGTTATGGGCTTTTTAAATGGTCTTTCTTTAAAAAAATATGGTACAAATTCTAGGATTCATGATGAATTTGATCAAATTTATAAGGTCTATTTGGTATTTCTCTTATATGAAGTTACAAATTCTCTAATAGATTCATGAGTGATGCCACTTGATTTTTGGAATATCATTACTAGTTTGATAAAAAAAGGAATCAATCATATTGTATAATTTATATATCTTATTGTTATGTTCAGATTATTGTTAGCTTTGACAAAGTCCAACACAGATCTCTAACAGTTGTGATTTCTCTGATTAAAAAAGGTAATATATGTAAAATTTATATATTTATATTTTGTTTGTTATAGTTAATTTATGATGTTGTTTATGTGCGAAAGATGATTTTTAAATGATAAGTTATGTTTTAATTGAAAAACATAAAACCTTAACTGAGAAATTCAATTCTATGAATTGATTCATTATGCAAATGAATTGATTCATTATGCAAATGAATTGATTCACGAGATTCATGTTTTGTTTATATTGAAGTGAACAGATTCATTTAAATTATATTTGAACTAGGGGTGTGCAAAATAAATGGACCACTGCACCAAAACAGTAGGTGTTTGCTTTTCCCACACCCCTCCTACTCAAAACACACCCCATAAGGGTGTGAAAAGACCAAAAGGCCAGCCAAAACCTCTTTTTTTTCACGAAATTTCACCTGTTTGAACACGGGCCTTCGAATAGGTTCGAATGACATCGTTCGTGTGTGTTAAATCTCGACTTCACACCCTCTTGTGCGTAATTTCACCTGTTCGAACGAGGTCATGCGAACAGGTTCGCATGAGGGTGTTCGAACACCCTATTTTATTACAAAAAATGGACTCTCACACCACATTCACCTTTTTTACCTGTTCGGTTGACCTCAACCGAATATATTGGGTTGCCCATCCCCGAATCGGTGAAAACACACATTCTACTTAAGGTTATTTTTGGAATATTTGGAGTTAAGGGGTGTAAAAGAGTAGGAGGGGGTGTGGGAAAAACAAACGCCAAACAGTAAACTGAACCCAACCAAATAAAAAAAACCCAGTCCAATTAAATGGTTCATGGACCACTCCAAATTATTAGGACCGGGTCACCTACCAGAAATTAAATAGGTTACCCGATCCAACCTGAATTCTGAACGCTTCCTCTTCCATGTGATATGCGATGCAATATGAATCAGAAATAAACGCTTTCATTGGATCAAAAAAAAAAGAAATAAACGCTTCCCCTTCCAAATCGCATGAACCCTAGCCCCAACCATGAACCCTAATCCCCAAATCGTGCCTCCTATTTCGAATTACTGTGTGAAAGCATGAACCCTCTTCGATTTGCGTTTCGTTCTTGCTGATTCTCGCACATTCAATCTATCAATCGACTTCGATTTTCTGTTTTTCATCTTGCTTCGAACGGATCTTGATTCTTCTTCGTTGTTGTGTTGGTGATTTTCGGTTTCACTGAGTAAAGATTTGCTCGATTTTGGTTCTTCTTTCTACAAAGCTCATTGGTGTTTCTTTGTGTGTGTTTTCATCATATTCTTGGTTTTCCTTTTCTACCAGCCGAATCAGGGTGTCACACCTCCTTGTTAGTTCCTGTGTTGTGCGCGATTTCACAAACCAATCAAAACGAAACAAGGGTGACATTCGAAATGCTGCCTTCAATTCATCCCAATTCCCATAGCCAAGTTTGTGAATCATGCATATCTGCAAATTTTACCAGCTTATCGATCAAAGTTTACATAAGCTAGCAGATTCTCTATGTAATTTCACCAGCTTTGAACAGCTCAAAAGTGCCATGTTCAGGTTTATAGTCCGTGGTGATAGTACAAAACTATTACTACTACCACGTCACTCTCACCATCTTCATCTTCATCACCAACACCAACAACAACCATGCCTTACTACATTGGATTCCCATCAATATGCCAACATGCTCCAACAAATTATTCGAAACGGAGACACAAACATGGGGAAGCACCTCCACTGTCATATTCTCAAACGAGGTGTTTCTCTCGACTTGTTCGCTCAAAACATTCTCCTCAACTTTTATGTACAATCTCATTACTTGGATGATGCATCTAAACTGTTTGACGAAATGCCTCTTACAAATACCATCTCTTTTGTCACCTTGGCTCAGGGTTACTCTCATTCCCAACAATTCCATCGTGCCCTTCACTTCATTCTCAGGTTCTTTCACTAATTCTCTTTTCATATTGTTTATTTAAATTATTTTTCTTCAAAATAATATCACTTTATTTGTAGAAATTTATTATAGTATGTATTTGCAGAAGTTTCTATTTATCAGCACAGAAATTTTATCAGTTATCACCACTAAAAAAACTAAAGTGAAGTGCAAGATGTGCCCAACTTAGTGAAAATAAGGAAATGTTTTAGTCTATATAAAAAAACTGAGTCTAGAAAAAAATTTAAGGGTTAAATATGTTTTCAGTGCCTACGTAAATATTTGATTTTAGTCCTTACAAAAGATTCATAACTTTTCTCTCCCCATTTTCTGAAATGTGTCACAATTGGTCCTTAATGGCTGGCTATCTGATGGAGTGACAGGTAATCTTTTGCCACCTGATATATTCCTCATTTGTGTGATGAGATGACCAATTTTATCTAACTTAGATTGGATACCGAGTCATTTTCTCCCAACTGATATGGTTTTTGTCAGGGATAAATGAATCAACATTGAGTTAGATAAAATTGGCCACAATATCTGACACATATGATGAATATAATGGTCGCAAGTGATGACATGTCACTCTGTTAGATAGCTGGTCATTTTAGATAATGGAGTCGAGGTCAAGGACCAATTGCGACATATTTAAGGACTTGCATAGTATAGTTATGCATTGCTTGTGTCATATTCTAAGTTGTATTTTATCAGCATAGGTTGTTCAAAGAAGGACATGAGGTGAACCCGTTTGTTTTGACTACAGTTCTCAAGTTGCTGGTGAGCATGGATTTGACCCACTTGTGTTGGACTGTTCATGCTTGTGTTTATAAGCTTGGTCATCAAGCCAATGCCTTTGTTGGGTCTGCCCTTATTGATGCATATTCTGTTTGTGGAAATGTTTATGCTGCTCGCGAAGTTTTCGATGACATTTGTTGTAAGGATATGGTGTCTTGGTCTGGGATGGTAGCTTGTTATTCTGAGAATTGTTGTTATGAGGAGTCATTGCAACTTTTCTGCCAGATGAGGATCGTGGGATATAGACCCAACAATTTCACCATTTCGGGTGCGCTTAAGTCCTGTCTTGGTCTAAAGGTGTTCGATGTTGGGAAAAGTGTTCATGGATGTGCTTTGAAGACTAATTATGATCACGATCCTTATGTTGGCACTGCATTGCTTGAATTGTATGCTAAGGCTGGGGAGATCGTTGGTGCACATCGGTTTTTTGAGGAAATGCCAAAAAAAGATCTTATTCCTTGGAGTCTGATGATAGCACGGTATGCTCAGAGTGACAAAAGTAAGGAGGCTTTGGATTTGTTTCAACGTATGAGGCGAACATCTGTTGTCCCTAATAATTTTACATTTGCTAGTGTGCTGCAAGCTTGTGCCTCATTACTTTATCTGAATTTGGGAAAGCAGGTGCATTCTTATGTGATGAAAGTTGGTTTGAACTCAAATGTGTTTGTGTCTAATGCTCTCATGGATGTTTATGCCAAATGTGGTGAAGTTGAGAATTCCATGATATTGTTTCATAAACGCCTGAGAAGAATAATGTGACTTGGAACACTCTAATTGTTGGCTATGGTCAATTAGGGGATGGGAGAAAGCAATGAATTTATTTCAACAAATGCTTGGATATGACATGCAACCAACCAAGTGACATACTCAAGTGTTCTTCGTGCTTGTGCCAGTTTAGCAGCATTAGAACCAGGGGTTCAGATCCATTCCTTAACAATCAAAACCATGTATAGCAAGGACATTGTAGTTGCAAATTCTTTGATAGATATGTATGCTAAATGTGGAAGAATTAGTGATGCCCGACTCACATTTGATAAGATGGACAAAAGGGATGAAGTTTCATGGAATGCTATGATATGTGGATATTCTATGCACGGCTTAGGAGTCGAAGCTCTAAATTTGTTTGACATGATGCAACAGACTAATTGTAAACCTAATAAGCTGACTTTTGTTGGTGTCCTATCTGCATGTAGCAATGCAGGATTGTTAGACGATGGGCAAGCTCACTTTAAGTCAATGTCACAAGTCTACGACATTGAGCCATGTATAGAACATTATACTTGCATGGTTTGGCTTCTTGGAAGATTGGGCCGATTCGATGAAGCAGTGAAACTCATCGAGAAATTCCAATTTCACCAAAGCGTTATGGTATGGCGTGCATTACTTGGTGCTTGTGTTGTCCATAAGAATGTTGATCTAGGAAGAGTTTGTGCCCAACATGTACTTGAAATAGAGCCCCATGATGATGCAACCCATGTACTTCTGTCAAACATGTATGCCACTGAAAAGAGGTGGGACAATGTTGCTTCTGTTAGGAAAAACATGCAAAAGAAAAGAGTGAAGAAGGAACCAGGATTAAGCTGGGTTGAGAATCAAGGTGTAGTTCACTATTTTACTGTGGGTGACACTTCTCATCCTGACATTAAACTAATATGTGCGATGCTTGAATGGTTAAACAAGAAAACCAGGGATGCAGGATATGTTCCTGATTGCAATGCTATTTTGCTTGATGTGGAGGAAGATGAAAAAGAACGTCTCTTGTGGGTCCATAGTGAAAGACTAGCATTGGCTTTTGGATTGATTCGAATTCCGCTTGCGTGTCCTATTCGCATCATTAAAAATCTTCAGATTTGTATAGATTGTCATCATCGTTATGAAGTTTATATCAAAAGTTGTGCAACGAGAAATTGTTATTAGAGATATAAATCGGTTTCATCATTTTCATCATGGGGTTTGCTCTTGTGGTGATTACTGGTAAATGATTTTGTAGTGAAATAGGATATAACTTGTTTGGATGGGGAGTAGATGTCTTTTATTGTGACAATTAATAGCATTTGATATCATTGAAGGCTGATTATGCTTTTGATTGATCCAGGAGAAACAAAAAGAAAACTATAGACTAAGGGTGCTGAGATGACAATCAAATTATTCATGTACATTTGCATGTTTAGCCACTCTATGAAAGAAGTGGAATTTTCTCATTCCCATTTCCTCCAAACTTTGTACTTGTATGTATGGTTTACTGGTGTGAAGATTTCTAAGAAGCACATCACACACTTGTGGAAGTGAAGATTTCTATGATCATATATGACCTTCACCTTTTGATTATAAAATCAGCATAAAACTATTGATAGTGTTGCATGCACGAGCTGAGAAGCTGGAAAAATTAAGGTCATTGCTTTTTCCACACCCTTCCTGCTCACCACACACCCCATACCCTCTAAATCCCTAGAATAAATACCTTTCAATTAAAAACATTTCATCTCTCACTCTCCCTCTCACACTCTCACACCCCCTCCCAAATCCCCCTTCGATTTCTCACCCTGACTCTCCCTCTCAATCTCAACTCCACCATTTTTGAAAATTGAATCTCGCATTCTACGCACCATGTACTCCCTCACTCTCCTCTCTTTCCATTTAAGTGTTTTAATGACCTGTTACTGTGTTTCTTTTTTTTCTTTCTGCAATCTGTGACGCGTTCGGCTACTGCCTTCCGAACACGTTCGGTTGTTGCCTCTCGAACACGTTCGGCTAAGGGCAACCGAACTGTTAAAATGTCTCCAACTAAAATACAAAAGAGGGGTGTGTTTCAACATTTAACACGTTCGGTTGGGCCTGACTGAATCTGTTCGGTTGCCAGCGTCTGAACCATCGTAAATTTCAGAAAAAAATACAGAGCGCTGATTTCATTTATGGTCTTTTGGTCATTTTGCAGGGTTATGGGATGTGTGGTGAGTAGGGAAGGGTGTGGGAAAAACAGTTCCCAAAATTAATTGAGAAGACTTATGATTTGAGTGCACCATTGTGTATGGTAAAGGGCTAAACGCCCAAGAACATGTGATATTTTTTGCTCCATTACTTGAAAGTTGATTATTGATTCCATATTGTTTCTTATTCCAATTTCGTTTATATGAAAATATGAAAGTTGATCACACACGATTAGTGATGTTTTAATTAAGACTCAATATTAATCCCAACAATGTGTTATTAGCTTATAAAATTGGCGATCTTTGACCCTACTTTGGTGCCCGGGAGGAAGGGGCTCTGACTAATCCAGAGTTCGACAAGTAAAGTTTGGCTCCAACTTGTTCTATTTCTGGTGATCGAACCGAATACAAGTCGAGTCTATCCTTTTAGATTTAGTGCATTAACCATTGACACCCAAGCTTTGAGTTTAAAAAAAAAGTTTATAAAATTGGCAAGACACTAAAAAGTTGGTTGACTATTGATAACATTCTAAATAGTTTGACTAGGTCAGGCGTAAACACAAAACCATGTCCATTTCAACCCATCCGCCCACCCATCAACCACTCAACCCGCCACCCAACTCTCTTGGTGGTTTAAATAGACAAAAATGAGTCTAATTGTAGCTTCATATTAGTTAGTGGGGATGACACAACGGTTCGAATTGCCCTACTTTGTTGCGAGTCCGCCAAAAAAGTGTTGGGGCGGCCCTGCCCACCAATGAGTGGTGGGTTGAAAACCAGAGCCCACCCAGCCTTGATGTCGATTGATGAGTTGGCTCGTCCAAGTCAGTCCCTAAGAAGGTGAAAATGGCTTGTTAATCCGTCAAAAATACATACAATATGGTTTAAAACAAGAGAACAAAATTCAAAAAAATGCTTAGCTCAACCTGGCCGCCCACCTAGAGTGCCCATTGCCAAACAAGTTGGTGGGTGGGTTATACTGAGCGCGTTTGCTTTTCCCACACCCCTCCTATTTCAAAAACACACCCCATAAGTGGTGTGAAAAGACCAAAAGGCCACCAAAACCTCTTTTTTTCACGAAATTTCACTGTTCGAACACGGGCCTTCGAACAGTTCGAATGACATCGTTCGTGTGTGTTAAATCTTGACTTCACACCATTTTGTGCGTAATTTCACCTGTTCGCATGAGGTCATGCGAACAGGTTCGCATGAGGGTGTTCGAACACCCTATTTTATTACAAAAAATGGACTCTCACACCACATTCACCTTTTTATTGCGTTCGCATGATGTTGTTCGAACAGTCATAAAACACGTCCTCACAGCGTTTTACGCGAGGTTATTTTTGGAATAAAATTTGTTAAGGGGTGTGAAAGAGTAGGAGGGGGTGTGGGAAAAACAAACGCCTATACGGAATGGCGAGCACCAACCCAGCCCGCCATTTATTAGCTAGCCTGTTAGGCCCATACTATTTTATCACCCCTATTGGTTTGCCATGAATTAGACATTGAGGCCTACCCCGCCTACCAATCATATAGATGGTGTTGAACCTAAGTTTTGTCCTTCTATTTATCATATTCTAATTTTAAAGAAAAATTTGTTAATAATATATCATTTCCTCTTTTTAACAGTCTTTTCATAAGAGGAAATTTTACTAAAGAAAACAAAAATATACTGTTAGGAAACCCAAATTTGGTGAGAGTCTCCCTTAAGAATTACCAATCAACACGATCATAAGTCATCTCCAGGTCAAGCTTAAAAACCATGTCCCATTCTTACTCTTCTTCTTTCCAAGATGATGAATTATCTCCGTAAGCACCACTATATTGTCCTTAATTTCTCTTGTAGAGACGAAACTACTTTGGAGAGGACTTACTTAGCATCTAGAAACGGTCTCAAACAGTTCACCAAAACCTTAGAATCTATGATTGTTCGAACGCTGTGAAACGCTGTGATGATGTGTTCTATGATTGTTCGAACGACCTTGTTCGAACACGTTCGAACAACATCATGCAAGCGCAATAAAAAGGTGAATGTGGTGTGAGAGCCCATTTTTTGTAATAAAATAGGGTGTTCGAACACCCTCATGCGAAAAGGTGAAATTACGCACAAGAGGGTGTTAAGTCAAGATTTAACACACGAACGAGGTCATTCGAACCTGTTCGAAAGCCGTGTTTGAACAGGTGAAATTTCGTGAAAAAAAAAAAAGAGGTTTTGGATGGTCTTTTGGTCTTTTCACACCCTTATAGGATGTGTTTTGAGTAGGAGGAGGTGTGAGAAAAACAATATCCAAAACTTAAGAGATCAAAGCCATGCAGAGCCACTACACACATTATATATTTTTCAGGTGCTTTAATTTTGTTGGCATTCTTTTGCTTAACAACGACCCTTTAGCTTTTCATTGGAACCCTTTAGCTTTTCATTGTGAAATATAATTTGCTGTACATGTTGACTACTACTGCCTTTGAAAATATTTCTACAACATCTCTCTATCTCTCTCTTTCTTGCTTTCTGCAATTCTTGCATGATAATTAACATGCAGTGCTGTCGCATGTAGCTATCTTAAATTTAGGGTTAGGTCTCTCACGTCATTATTCGATTTATATTTATATTTATATTTTATTTATGGAGTAAATAACCATACATATATGTATGTATACACTGGTGAGCATGCAACAGAAACAGTAGTATTCTGAAAATGTTGGTTATTGTAATTATTAGTAAAAGTGCTGTGACATTTGCTTCCTTCTCCACATGGGATGATGAGGAGGAAGCAAATGTCACCCCTACCATTTTATCACCGTGTATAGAATTAGAAGAAGCCTCAACAAAAAGCTTCAAAACATTGTTAACAAGTCTATTTCTAACTTTAGCAGATTTCTTAACAATTAAATGAAGGCGTGTGTTTTTCCCAAAACAAAAACAAAAAAAATGATGTTGATTTTCAGAGAGAGACGAAGGAGTTGAGATGATGATGTTGAACCAAAAACATAACCCAAAACATCTGTTACCAGCTCTTTGAATTACCTATGTATATGCATCTTGTACAGAGCAAATCGATGAGTCAAGCTCCGCTAAAGATCCAAACAAACATTGAATGCACCACACGGAGATAGAAGAAATTGATATTTCGAGGAAGTGGAAATGCACCGACGAAGTTAGTAAAATTTCAATTTACATATGTTCGGATGATGTTGTCCGGCTGGTTCGATGGATCCATCCGAACTAGTTAATTTTCACACAACGGAGGTGTATGTCAAATATTTAACACACTCGGATGATATTGTTCGATGCGGTTGGTGCCCGTGTCCAAACCAGGTGAAATTTCTTGAAAAAGACGTTTTGACTGGCCTTTTTGTCTTTTCCCACTCTTATGTGGTGTGTTTTGAGTAGGAGGGGAAGTGGAAAAAGTAATATCCTATGTTAAAACACGAGGCGAAGCCCAAATCTGATTATAATTAAGATGACCAGGAAACTTGGCTCACAATCTTGCTCTCGATGATGTTTTTGTTGAATCGAATTGTCTTCCCGTGATCGATGCTTGTAGAGGAAATATTGAGAGGTTAGATCTTCAAATTATAGTGGAAGATATAGAGATCATCAAAGAGAGAATTGCAAATTGTGGTTCTATCTGGGTGGGTGTGAGAGACGACAACCAAGTAGCCCACGAAGCAGCGCAGCTATAGCGTCGAAACCAAATCAAACAAAATTGGACTCTATATAATATTATAAACCGTAAATTGTATCTTTATTGTTTTATGTGCCGGAAAAAATTTAAATATAATAAATGTCCAGTATTTTATTTAGTGAAAATCAATCTATAATAGTGAAATTTCCAAACAGTAAACAATTGTGGCATACAAACAGAACTAAACTAATAAAAAATAAAAATGAAAAAACACTAGTTTCTGGGTAAGGAACAAAGTCTCAACTTTTCCCAACTTGGTACCAGGAGGACTGAAAAATTGACACTCAATCTTGCTTGCAGCTTGCAATAATTCAAAACAACTATCAAAATAGAAAAGTAGACAAAAAATTACAGTTCCCTGAGATTACTGCAAGTTTGAAACCACGAAGAGAAGTAGCTTGTGATAGTGTAGCTGGAACAGATTCTAGGAGAAAAAAAAAAAGCAAACATAGGACAAGATGTTAGACATCATGAGAAAGATGGAGAGAAAAGCGTTGTGTTTAGCGATTCGTCCAACTCGGAGGAAGAAGAGAGGGGAAAAGAGGAGGAACATAATATTAATTGCTAAAAAACTGGGTAAGATATGTAAATAACAATAAATTGGGAAACCTCCAATTACCTATAACACATCCCCTTGTGTATCATACCCTAATTGTTAGATTTGGGCACCTTAAAAGCCACCATCTGTTTCACTTAATGTTTCTATTAGAGATATAGCTTTAGTAATTAGCGAGTTAGTTAGTAGTTGCCTATATAAAGAGGCTTGTTGTAATCTCAATTTAACTTTTATCATTTGTATCATTTTACCTTTATCAATATAAGTATCATTTAGTTTTCTTCTCCAATCTTCCATGGATGCCATGTTTCTCAACAGTTTCACAAGGAATCTGATTATTCAACTTTTAAGACCAAAAAATGGCTTCTATAAAAACGTGATTCTGGAAAACTCGAGGTAGAAGAAAATTCCAAGCTTAAAGTTCAACAATGGTAAAATGCTCAAAACAACACCAAATCAAACGAAATTTGTGCCTAACTTGAACAAAAGTTCACAAAAATCATGAATACATTATCAATTTTAACAAAAGGCGCGAAGAACTTACTCAAAATGCGTTTTAGGTTTTGGAATTAGGCAAATACTCAACTCAACCAAAAGTCACGAATTCGATTGCAATAAGTGCGGATTTTGTGCAGCAAGTGATTACAAGCAAAAATTGCATCAAAAACGAACAAGAAATGAGCACAAAATCGAAATTTAAAGAATGAAATGATGAAGGTTTTTCACTTCGAATTTGATGAATTCTTCTCAAAATCAGTGAAAAAAGAGTGTTAGACATTGCAAATTACACCACAAACAATATGCAAACAAAAATTGAAGACGAAATCAAAAATTGGATAGAATGTAGAGAAACGCGTGAACAGTAACAGTGAAGGAAAAGGAAAAAAAAAACAAAGAACAAAAAACTGTTGCAGAAAAGAAAAATAACCAAATCAACAGATAAAAATTTAAATATCTCAAGAGTAAAAAAACAAAATAAAATCCAAAACCCATAACATGATCAAATCAAGTGATAAAGAAAATAAAAAAATTGATAAGAGTATAAAGAAAAATTCAGAACCAATAATGGTCACCATTGGTCCACAAAAGAGGAAGAACAGACATATCATCTAATAATATCATTGGCTGCTGCTTGTCATTCGTTGGAGGATGATGTTGCACTGTTGAGCAGCATAGATCTGGTAGATTAGAGCGAGTAAAAATGCTCCGTTGAGGTGATTGTAGTGACAGGAGTGGGCATGCATGAAGCTGTGATAAGAGTGGGGAGATGAGAGTGAGAAATAAAACATTCATGAAGAAACTGAGAGAGTGAAGGTGGTGGGAGGTTGAGTGACTGACGTCGTAGGAAAAAAGAGTTTAGAGGAACGATCCAGATGTTTGAAGGATGTGGCATGCATGGATAGATTTATTCATGTAGAGATTAAACAAAAAACGTTAAGGGATATAGAGAGGTGGAGACGAAGTGGGCTAGGTGGTAGAGATATGAGACTTGGTGAAAGCAAGGAACCATAAGAAAGACAAGATAGAGGATGAAGAAGCAGTGAGATGGGAGAGGAAATGAAGAAAAGGAAAGAGAAGCAATGATCTTGGAATTGTGAGAAGGCGCGGGTGAAGAGTCTAGAAGTTCAATTGGAGATGTGATGATGTTGGAAAACTATCCCTAGGAAATCAAAAGCCACTTATTAATTGTAAAAAAAAGGCACGTCGACTGTGTTGTGGCTTATGTATTCCTTCTTAATTTTATTTCTTTTTTGTTTTTTATACATATTTTAATTTAATGTTTTTAAAATAATTTTTGTTTATTTATTTTCTTTTTAATTACTGTAGTATTAATTTACTATTAGCAAATTTTTCTTCGTGGCTCTTATTTTGATCATTTTGGACCGGTTGGTATTAAAAGTATATTTAAATTCGTGTTTATATTATATGCGAGTATTGCGGCTTCAATCGGTACTTCGCGCCAAACTTCGATGTTTTTGCATTTTTTTCTTTTTTATATGTTTTGGGATATTTTAGAGTCTTAGAAGGAAATTAGATGTCTAAATACGTGAAGTTCATTACTCAATAACTAATTTGGGGAAAAGTTATTTTGTAAAAAAATATGTAATGTGATTGAGATGCTTTGGTCAATTTTAGAGTTTATAACTGTTCAAAACGCGAAGTTTATTCCTCAATGACCAAATTGGTGGGGAAAAAGTTTGTCACAAAACACGTAAATGTGATGCTAAACAGTATATTTTGGGGTACTTTGGCGTTTAGAAATTTTTTAACTATTCAATTACGCGAAGTTTGTTCCTTAATAACCGATTTGGAGAAAAAATATAGTAATTTATTGACAAAATACGTAAAGTGAAATGCTAAACGGTATGTTTTAGTGTACTTTAGAAATATAATTTTTTTAACTGTTTCAATATGCAAAGTTTGTTCCTCAAGGACCATCTTGGTGAAAAAAATAATTTTGTGACAAAATACGTAAAGTGTGATGCTACGTACTGTGTTTTGAGATACTTTAGCGCTTAGAATATTTTAAAAGTTCAAATACCTGAAATGTGTTCCTGACTCTTTGATTAATTTCAACATTTAATTTATTTTTTTATACTTCTTATCTTTATATTTTTTACGACATGTTTTTCGGAACCTTTAAAAAAATTGTTTATTTTTATACTTCTTCTCCTTATATTTTCTGAACCTAAAATCTCTATTGAATCTATTTAGTTAAATTCACTATCAAAACCACAATATATATATATATATATATATATATATATATATATATATATATATATATATATATATATATATATATATATATATTTACTATTTATAAAGAATAACTCCTCTCTTTCGCTTTTTTAGATAGGCAACTCATCTCTTTCGTGTTTAGTTACATTCATCATTACTAAGAGTTGTTTTTTTACATTGCGATATATAATTTGTCTTAAATACTAACTCCTGCGGAAACTTCCACTACATTTACAATAGAGAACCTGCATTATATTCTATCATATATGAATCCGTGTTTTTATTTTATTGGTGGTTTTCATCCAACATTGCATGATACCAAATGGGTGCTTCTTTTTTTTTTTTTTGGTGATTTTCATCCAACTTTATTTGTAAATGTGACTAAATTCCCGTGAGAGTAAAATGCTTTGCACATGCTAGATTTCAAGATAAAAGAAATATAAAAATATAATCATCAATTTAAGTATGTTTTTAATACACGTGAGTGCAAAATGAAAGCAAAATAAAAGAAACACAACACAAATAGAAATTGAAATAGAATAAGATGAGGGGTTTTATTGTAAATATGGCTGAGGTTCCCGTGAATAAAAACCAAATTATAACTATGAATTAAATAAGAGGATTATAAATTAAAATAAGAAATTAATAAAAACATTGAAATTTAACATCCGTATATAATAAAAAGAAAAACTCTACAGAATTTTAATAACATAATCCATATTAATATAGTGTTGGATGAAAGTCACTAATAAAATAAAAGTAGTTATACAAAGTTGAAAGAAGATTATGCAGATTTTATTATAAATGTGGCAACTGTGAGAGTAAATGCTAAAAGAAAGATAAAAATATAAACACCAATTTAAGTGATGCTTTTAATACTCACTCGTTGGTGCGAAAACCAAAAAAAAGAAGAAAACAATACAATAGAAAGCGAAAACACATGAGTATCATGCAAATTTGGCTCAAAATCACCAATAAAATAGAAATCACTCTATACAAAGTTGAAAAAAATATGGTGGGGTTATATTGTAAATGTAGCTGAAATTCTCGTGATTAAATTATAACTATGAATTAAATAATAGGATTATGAAATTAAAAAAGAACATTAAAAAATACGTTCAAATTGAACATCCATAGATAACAAAAGGAAAAAGTCTAAAGAATTTTAATATCATAATCCATATTCATGTAGAGTTGGATGAAAACAATTTGATCAAAAAAAAACTTGGTTGAAAACAACTAATAAAAATAGAATCAGATATACAAAGTTGAAAGAAGATGATGCAGGTTCTACGGTGGTGAGATTTAATATCGGTTGATTCAAACTCCACGCCTCATCCTCTCGTTTCTTCTTTTCTCTTTCTCTTCTAAATTCCAGAATCTTCACTCATCTCCTACCCTCTTGCTTCTCGTCTCTCTGTCTTCTTCTTTGAGAAGAAACAAAACTCCCCTCTCATTCACTCATCTCCCCCATCTCTCTCAACCTCCCACACAACCCCTTCATCTTTCCCCCCTCTTGCATGCACACACAGATCCCTCTTCTCCCTTAACTAAAATCGTTCCTTCATCTATATGTGATTCATCAACAGATTTGCTTCAAAAAAACCTAGATTTATACATGCTTTCTTCTCTGCTTTCATGACTCTCACTCTCTAACTGTAATCTAGATTTGTTTCTCTAACAACACAACAACGAAAGTAGCGAGATTTACGGCGACGACGGCAGTGAGCCGTTGTGGTTACAATAACGGTAATAGCGAGATTTACAGCGACAACTCTTTTTACCTCCACCGTCTTTGCACCCGACTCTATGGCGGCGATCTTTGCATCACGGCAACATGCAACTCACATCTCGGTCTTTTCTTGTCAGATCTTCTTATTTCAGCACTTTTTTTGCATCATGGCAACATGCAACTCACAAGAGCTGAGATGAGGAAGATATATGTGAAGGTGGTGTTTCAACACTTTTTTTTCCCTGTTCTTCACTGTTTTGCTTCAGATCTTCAAATTTATAATAAATATTGTACTCTTCACTGTTAATTGAGCATTTTGTTATAGATCTTCAACATCTTGATTTTTAAACTTGTCTGTTCTTCTTTTTCGTGTTGTTTGTGTTATTGTTGTTTGAGTTTATTTTTTCAATTTTTGGTGAATGTATAATTAGACATGGAAGTTTGCAATATTTACTGAAACAACCATTGAAGTTTTGGAGAGCACATGTGAAGAGCCGCATTATTTGACTGGTACCCAGATCTAGAATATTTGAGCAACATAGGAGCACAACCCACGTTATGTAGAAAAATGCAAACGATGAAAAATGGCGCTCAAAACCGGCTGCAGAGCAACTGCAGCACAGTGTTCGCATATTAAAGAGAGATACCACAATTTTCCTTTTAATTTTAATACATAGTCAAATCTACGAAGAGTGGTGAAAAAAAGCAGGATGTGTGAAAGAAAAAGAAAAATATTAAAATGTTTGAATTAAAACATTTAAATGCATTTAGTAGTATTTTTTTTATATTATTAAATGCATTAATTATTTATTTGGTCAAAAAATGCATTAATTATTTAAATCCAAATTTTGACTAGTTAGTTAGTTATTAGTATTATCTTGTGTTGCCCGATGAGATTTTTTTTGCACATTTTTCTCAAATATTTAAGAAAGTGAATAATATGTATATATCCCGAGCCTAAAGGGGAAAATCTAAGAAGAATAATAGGTTGTAGGTGTTATGACACAAGGTAGGTAGTTATGTAATTGTGTAGAACAATTCTTCATTCAACCTATTGTGTAGTTTCCATTAATGATATTATTAATTAGTTAGTGTTTCAATTTTTAAGGAAAATTATTGTTTGAATTTAAACATTTAAATACATTTAGTACTATTTTTATATTATTAAATCAATTAATTATTTACCTTTCAAAAAAATTAATTAGTTAATTTGCTTCAAAAAAATAATTAAGTATTTAAATGCAAAATATGGCATTTTTTCTATAACAGGCACTTAGTGAATACACAATCTACAATTTTTAAAGGACAAAAAGTGCAATTAAAAAACAAAGGCACTAGAATTGTCAGTTATAGATTGTCAAAAAAAAATTGTCAGTTATAGAAAATTGAGTAACCAAAATCACAAAAAATAAAATAGAGTGACCAAAATTGTTAAATTAAAAAAAAAGTTTTTTATGCCTGCTTATCTAGTATTGTGATGCATATGTTTGCTAAAATTTTATGGTGTCCTTAATTTCATAAAGTTAGTTTTCTATAATCGTTCTTAAAGCCCTTTGAAATCTTATGAAATAAATCCATTAAAATTCTAACTGCAAAATTCACATAGCTTTTTCATGACATAAGTCCATTAAAATCTAAACTAGTACAAAATCCTTTCAAGTCTCATGAAATCACTACATTCCTAGACAGCCTTTTAAAATCCACAAGTGTTTCAAAATCACTATCAATACACCTATCTAAAAGCAAAAAAAAAGTGTTATGGAATTAAGTTTGACTTAATAGTCAATTCGATCCCTCAAATTTTAGAACAGTTTAATTTAGTCTCTAACATTAATACTATTTCTAATTAGTCTCTATTTTCAAAAGTGATTTAATTTAGTCACTCAAATTCTCGGTGTTTGTTTGGTCCCTAATTTTTACAATTTAATATAAATCAGGTCCGTAACTTTACCAAATATCAAGAATCAAACTGATAATAAGTTGTCAAAGGTAGAAATTTAATTGATATTAAGTTGTAAAAGTCAGAAACCAAACAAACATCGAGAATTTGATGAACTAAATTGAATCAATTTTGAAAATATCAGAGATTAAATTGAACTTTTCTAAAATTTGAGGGACCAAATTATTTATTAACTCAATTAAGTTTATAGAGATCTTGGAAACAACAACTAAAAGACGATCGGTGTATAAGAAAACATGGTGTGTAAAAATTAATCCCAAACAAAGAAATTACTACATACACCTCCCCATATTTTCGACACCACCGAATTTTCCTTCTGGAAGCTAGTTTATTAAACACACAACGGGTGCAAAGTTTCTGGCAAAATTAGGAACTACAAATTTGCTAGCAGAATCTGCAAAAAATTAGCCTCCCAAAAAACATGATGTAGCTGGACTTCCCAGTCACGAGCTAATAAGCACCAGATCAAAGCTATATCATTCCCATGCAGTAGCAATCATCTTGATAGTATTCAGACTCTTGGAATCGGAGGTCCAACAACATCATGTTATTTCGGAGGCTAATTTTTTTTCATACTTTCTGGTAAAATTAGGAACTACATATTTGATTGATTATGGTGTTGTGGATATTTCACCTCCTGCCATGTCTCATTTATTAGTTGCAGATGTTCTTGGGCTCTCGTTTGTGAGGCCTTAGTGTTTTTTTTCCGGATATTGCTTTTCCCACACCCCCTCCTACTCTTTCACACCCCTTAACAAATTTTATTTCAAAAATAACCTCGCGTGGAACGCTGTGAAGACGTGTTTTATGACTGTTCGAACGACCTTGTTCGAACAACATCATGCGAACGCTATAAAAAGGTGAATGTGGTGTAATAAAATAGGGTGTTCGAACACCCTCATGCGAACAACCATTCGCATTTAATTCATACGCTGAACACAGTGAAATTACGCACAAGAGGTGTTAAGTCAAGATTTAACACACACGAACGATGTCATTCGAACTTGTTCGAAGGCCCGTGTTCGAACAGGTGAAATTTCGTGAAAAAAAAGAGGTTTTGGCTGGCCTTTTGGTCTTTTCACACCCTTATGGGGTGTGTTTTGAGTAAGAGGGGGTGTGGGAAAAGCAAATCCCTTTTTTCCCTCCTTTGCAACCAAAAAAACACATAAGGGGTGTGTGCAGCAATTGAGGGGGTGTTGGGCTAAGGGCCCGAATTTCCCTTTGACAAAAAAACTGGTAATGGAATGTTACAGTCTTTCTTACATAGAGTTGAGAGTCTTCACTCTTCTGCAGCTTCGTCAACTGCAATAACGCACACAAATGGAAGCTTTGCTGAGAGTTGCAGTACCCTTCATCTTCCTCTTTCTTCATCTCTCACTTCTTGCTAACTCCTCTCCTTCTCAAGACCTTCAGATCATCAATGCTGAACGCAGAGTAAGCTTTTTTAATCATCTTCTTTCAAAATTGGGAATTTCTTTGATGCCCATTTCCGCAGAATTTTGCATTTGTTTATTGCGTAATAAGATACCTGCTTGATCTCCAGATCTATCGAGAAAATTGAACTAATTGTTTTGGGATAACCCTCACACTGGCTATAATACTTTAACTTTCGAAATTGGAACCATATAGATGGTAGATTTGTTAAGATTTTTCCTTTTGGGGGATTAATCTTGTGTCAGCTGTGCCTCCTATATTACATTGTAACCTTTGGATGTAACAAAAGGATGACTCTGAGATTGTTCTTTGTCCCATTTATGTATTCGTACTACCGTGATTTAGAATTGTGGGCGATCAAAGGAAAGGGTTCATTCCACTCTGTTGAGAAATTTCATTTTTGCTATCTAATAACTGAACTAATTTGTGTTCTCTGTCTGCATGTATTTTCTCCTTAATGATAGTGGGATATGATTATTAGTGAATTATTAAGTTGGGATGAATGCTGTGTTATTTTCATAACATCGGCTAATGTTGATATTTGTGTGTGACCCTTTTTTTTTGAGGAAATATTGTGTGTTTCTCAACTGTATTTTGGGCATCATTTGTTTTGTGTAGTGTATGACTAATGTGCCAATGATCCCTGCAGATTGACCTGACTTCACACATTATTAAGGTGTACTTGACATTGAAGGTAACCTCTCCGCACTATTAGAATATGTAAATCTTGTGTCTGTCATGGTAGCTGCTTTGCATCTGTAAATGTGTTCCACATTTAGTTTTCAGTAAGGATTAAATTTAAGTACAGTCAACAAACGAATTTATGCATAAGTTTTGTCGGTTAGTTTCATATAAAAATAATGTTTGATTTCCCTTTACTTATTGTCTAGCTGAATTTTAGTTCTATTTTTGTGAAAACTGGAAGTGATTTGAGAGATCGAGAGATTTGATAGTTACAGACTTACAGTGGTATTTATTCCAACATAAACTCTCCAGAAACTTTAGACTAACTCTTGAATACCTTTAATATACACAATATTCTAACAGTTTGTCTCAATCTTTTGCAAAATAATGTGATGGCAATATTTCACTGTATAACCGAATGGCAGAAAAAATTTCTCAGTTTTGTCTAATTTGCATAGAGGCACATTTTGCAAACACTTAGGCTGTGTTTGGTTCACGTATCTGAACTTTGTAGAATTGAAATGGTTTGGAATGGAATGACCATTTCTATTCCTTTATTTATATTTGGATTGTTCAGGAATGGAATTATACAATACATGGAACCAACATAGAATGAAATAATAATAAAATTGATGAAGTTTGACATGGAAACAAAAACAATTAGTCATTCATTCCAACCTGCAAGGAATGGATGTTCTCTCCTTTTGGGAGGAAGTGGAGATTCTTGTCTATATGGGATGAAGAGCTGTCGTGGAATCATCATTCTATGCCTTATTTCCTACTGAATACGAACACTCTTCCTACAAAGCTGGAGTTGAATGACTGATATCGGTAGCAGAGCCAGTAGTTTAGCGTGAGGGGGGTCAAACTAAACATATATTGCATGAAAAGGGTACGTGTCAATTTAATTGACTTTACTAGGGCCATCAACTAAACATATGAATGGCTACATGAGTAAAGCACAAACTTGGGGTGGGGTCATTGCACCCTCATGCTCCCTTGCCCTCCGCTCTGCCACTGAGCATTCCATGTGCGCTCCATATTGTTGAAGTTTGTAACTTGATTTGGATTCTTACACCAACAAATTAGTATTTTTAGGCCAATTGTTTCCCTGAAAGTTATTTTGTTTTCATTTCTTTTCATCAAACTTTAATATTAAAGCATCTATTACGAATTTGGAATCTTGTATTTCATAGAGCTTTCCTTTCAGGTTGAAAACTCAGGCACATCTTCTGCTTCAGAAGTACATCTTGCCTTTTCTCCTACTGAATTCGAACATCTAGCAATTGTCAAAGCTGCTGCAACTACTGGGAAGAGGAAGAAGAAAACTTATGTTCCTCTTGATGTTAAGTCTGCTGAGCTACCTGATGGACCAAATGGAACTAAATTTTTCTGTATAACCTTGTTAACTCCACTAAGTAAGGGTGAAACCACAACACTTGAGGTGCTTTACATATTGGCACAATCTCTGGAACCTTTCCCAGTAGAAATAAGTCAATCAGAGTCGCAGTTGGTTTATTTCCGTGATAGTGCAATATTATTGTCTCCCTATCATGTTAAGCAACAGACAACTTTCATTAAGACACCGAGCGCTCGGGTAGAATCATTCACGGTTGTGGAACCCACAAAGCGTGCTGGTACAGAGCTGAAATACGGGCCATATGATAATCATACCCCATATTCATATTCTCCCGTGCTTGTTCATTTTGAGAATAACAATCCATTTGCCGTTGTTGAGGAGCTAGAACGGGAAATTGAAATATCTCACTGGGGAAGCATACAGGTCACAGAGCGATATAGCCTGGTTCATGCTGGTGCTCGACACAAAGGTGTGTTTTCAAGGTATATTTGCTATCTCTTGCTCAGGGTTGAATATCAATCATCCCTTATACTATCTTTTTGTTTATGTATAATCTTGAAGTTCTTCTGAATTTATTTCCTCCTTTCATATAAAGTTTATTTTATTATTTATAGCTGGGGTTTTCTGTTGACAGGGTTGAATATCAAACTAGACAAGGTGGTAGTGGTGTTTCTTCATTTAAACATCTTATTGCAAAACTACCCCCTAGGGTTCACTCAGTATACTACCGGGATGGAATAGGGAATATTTCCTCTTCACATTTGCGTACA
Organism: Oxytropis ochrocephala; assembly: GCA_020916435.1. NCBI lineage: Eukaryota > Viridiplantae > Streptophyta > Magnoliopsida > Fabales > Fabaceae > Oxytropis > Oxytropis ochrocephala. The sequence goes on from CM037090.1 coordinate 11,396,799, forward strand.
GATTATCTAAAGGTGAGTTATATCATACAGTTGTTAAAATAACATTTCTCACACCTCTCACTTGACTTAGTAGAAAGCACTTCTACTGTTGTTTTAATCGGTAACCACATGGTTGTGTATTCATCATAATTGAGACATGATGCTTTTCAGTCTCTAAATATTAATGTCATTCTTATTTACATGAAGAACACAATCGTGGTTTTGACCTTTGCTTGTGTATTAATTTATCGGAGAGCATTTAAACCATAATGAGTCAATAGAAACAGATGCATGGAAGTGATGATTCTGCATGACATGTTTCTATGTTAATGAAGTGCTTTGAGGGCAGTTTTGGATGTTAGAAATCACCATGGACATTAGTCTTGAACAACAGAAAGATAAATCTTTTTACATAATCTATATTTTATAATGCCATGATTTATGATCTCATACTTTACATTTTTGTTAATTGCAGTCAGAACTTGAAATTGAACCTCGGTATCCTCTATTTGGAGGCTGGAAGTCCACCTTTCTCATTGGTTATGGGCTACCATTGCAAGACTTTCTTTTTGAGTCTCCTGATGGCAGAAGATACCTAAATTTTACTTTTGGTTGCCCTCTTGCTGACACAGTGGTTGATAAGTTGATTCTAAAAGTGGGTGTGGTTTTGTTTTATTATTATTATTATTATTATTATTATTATTATTATTATTATTATTATTATTATTATTATTATTATTATTATTATTATTATTATTACTGTCAACTAAAATTTGTGTTCATTTACAACTGTATTCAATAATGGAGGTTAAACTTACCCTTCTTGAACCATTAAATTTAGGTTGTGCTTCCAGAGGGATCCAAAGATCCTGCAGCTGTGATTCCTTTTCAAGTAGACCAATATCTAGAGGTAATGTTCTCTTGGGATAATATTGCTTACCAAGCACTGGCTTTGTTTCAACTGCACATACAACTTCATCTGTGTTTAACTGAAAACAAGTTTTAGAGAGGTGGATCAAACTTAGATAGAGTGACGTGTGCAGTCATGACTTAACAGCTGTGTCATTGCATTTCTCTTTTTCTTATGATGAGCGATCCCTGATAATTATAAGCTCAAATTTCTGTATTAAAACATTTCCAACATTTTTTTCATTTTTCCCTCCTATTACTGAAAGAAAAATGAAGAACTGAACACTGCTCATAGAATGAATGAACAATACTATCAAAACAAAAAGAAGTAACATTCTTCATAGTTGGGCGTTTCAGTCACATTTTACATTCCTGAAGGAGATGCCACAAACAATTTTTTTGGCTTATGGGGAATTCACCGCCACTTTTTTTTCTCCTCGAAAATTGGTCTTGCTGTGTTTTATGGGTAATATTTTTTGGTAGATGAAACCATTTGTTAGTGAAAGCACCTGGGGTCAACAGTGTCAATTGTTCTGAGGCACCCAAGAGATTTTGTTTTGATTAGAAATGACAATTACGCGAGTTTGTGCAATTAAGTCGTACACTGAGCTTATATTAGTAACTAGTTGTACTATAGTAGTACCCAACTTCGATTAGTGGTTACATCATCTCTAATATAAATTATGTAGAGTCCCTTCTCTCCTTTCCCATCAAACCCTTTATTAGATAGGAATTTCCATACGTTAGAATAACAGATAAACCCTGTTTCTGACAACTTGTTGAGGAAAGATAAAAAGGGCTTAGTTAATTTGTAGTTTTTGATTTGGAAAATAATAATAATAATAATAATAATAATAATAATATGTAAATTATATACACAACTTAAATTCCCCGAGATGTTATATTTTTCTTCTTTGGGGGTATAGTTTGCTTCGGCTACTGCTGAATTTCACTTGGAGTCTTTATAGCATAATAAATGCGTTTGATTCTTGCAGCTAATATGGTGTTATATTTGAAATTTTGCAGACCAAGTATTCATACCTTGACATTGTCGGTAGGACTGTGGTGGTTCTAGAAAAGAGAACCGTTGTTCCTGAGCACAACGTTCCTTTCCAGGTATCATCAAATCCAATTCTAAATTAATTTTCTAAAACTGGTTTTGAATATGGTTTTCATGAAAGATAAGAGCAAGGGGATTGATACCTAAATGTAATACTGCAATGGAAATTATTGACCTCACGTTAATGGTGAAATACCTGAATTCTCGGGTTCTTGTGATGCCCTTTTTAGTCCCATATTTTGAAGAATCAATTCCAAACGACGACAATTAATAATGAACACCTTTAAGCAATGCCTTATGCCAGTGGTATGCAAATGGATGGAGGTCTAATTGCAGGTGGAAGTTTGGGTTGGGCATTAATTTGTTTATTTATCTTATTTGGTAATATTATTGCTTTGTTTGCACATGATTTTGGACATAAATCTTTACAAATTCTCAATTATATATGATAACAATCTTAACAGATGTTTTTTTCTCTGCTTTTCATTGGATTTTTGCTCTCCTAAAATCTACTTCTGTGAAACTTTTTGAACTTTGGTTGTTGAAACCCAGAGAAACAAATTTTTCACACTTCTACTCACTATTTAATATTAACTTATGTTTTTTTTTTGACAATAATATTAACTTATGTTGAAATCTGTTTCTTCCCAACCCACCTATCTCATTCATGCCTTGTCTTTTCATTGTTGTTTATTAGCATGCCTTCATAACTATAGGAACCAGAATCCCACACCAATTAATAGAGAAAACAGCTCAATAATGAAAAATAAGGTCTGTATTATTTCTGAAACAGAGGAATTGCAGTGGAATGGTATATATCCCTTATAAGTTTATAACTTAATTCCTTACATGGATGGCGCCCCCTTCCTCAAACCTGCCACATCAGCATTCCCTTTCTTCCTTCTCCTATTTTTCCCAATATAAATCCCCACACCATGGGCTTGGGCAGCATATAGGCTAACTGCCTATTTGGGCTTACATTCTCATTTGGGGTCCCAACAAATTCCAATTTTCACATTGTGATATTTATTCTTCTATCATTGTGATACTGGCCATCACTGTTAAGTGTTAACTATATTCAACTTGTCTCCCTCTTTCTGTGACGGGCATATAAAATTGTAAATTAGTTCTTAACGATAGATGTTAGATCAAGTTCAAACAATGTATATTTAGTTCTTGCCTCCGGAACAAGATTTGGATAGAGATTTGATTAGAACGTCATATTTTTAAACCTCAAGAAGCTGAAAAAATGGCAAACCACTAATGGTGTGTTTGATTAGCTTTTGAAAAACAGTTTTCTGTTTCTAAAAAGTATAATCAAACCGACCCTTAAGTCCAGACTTTTCTGTTCGCAAGTACTATATGGAAACCATTATATACTCCATTTTATGTTATGAAATCATTGTTTTAATTTCCAAGATATATTTGCACATAACTTGTCAAACCTTGGTTGAGAATTGCACCAAACACCACATCTTCCTGTCTGGTGTAGGTCTATACTTTTTCTGTTGTTCCTATGAATAATTGTCTGTTCCAGGGTATGATCTATCTAACCATGATTTTGTTTTTGGGTAGGTATACTACAACTTTAACCCCATATTCATGCTTGCTGAGCCATTGATGCTGGTATCTGTATTTTTCTTGCTTTTTGTGGCTTCTGTGGCATATTTACATATGGACATTTCCATACGCAAGAACATCTAGCTAGTTTTCTGAAAGGTATGTATTAAATCCCCTTGAAGCTATTTTTTTATGATCAAAACATTGACCGTGCTACCAATTTAAATATCTTTGTTTGCCTAACATGCAGTGACTGAGCAGATCCAAAGGTTCCTTCCTTTATTCAGGTGGTCATAGATCATTTTGGCAAAATTAGGGACTTCAGCAACTATAGTTTTGCTCGTTTGTATAATTTCCCCCTGGCGATTTGATCTTATTTACTTCCATTCAAGAAACATATAGGATAGGATGTGTTAATTAGAGTCAACATCCTTTTTTTGGTCAAACGTTAGTGTCAACATCCTAAAGGCACGTAATGGTAAGAAACTTGAAGAGATTGATATTCATGATGAATGTTTTAATTTTCTACTTAGTAAGTAATCAATATACAAACGAAACTTTTGAAAATATGGACACTCAACAGATAGTCTCTCCGCAAAGTCTGAATCTAAATACCCAATTAACCTACAACTTGAAATCTTAGGTACCATAACACTACATAAAAAAGTTATCATGTAGTGAATAAATATGTATTTACACATGAGCATCACAATTTTAAAATATGCATTTACTTGAGATAGATTCTTATCTTTTTTTTATATATTCTTTCATGTAGAATATCTAATCTCTTTATGATATATTTTAACATTAAAATATAATTTTAAGTTATTTTTTTATAGATATTAAATTATTGATTGTTAATTTCGACAGAGATGCTACTTGAAAAAGGCAAGTCATTTAAAATAAACTTGAAATTGAATACTAATAGTAAATGATATACTTATTTAAAATAGGTAAATCATTTGAGAGATTTTGTTTTTGTTACAAAAGTTTTAGGGTGAGTGAATCAGTTCAAGCCAAGGAAGACTTTCGGCTCTTTACAAATTCTTTCATGCTTCACTAGACCAATCCCTTAAGGTTGAATCATTTGTGAGAATAGTACGAAGTACGCATTATGGTGTTTGAAATAATGGTTTGTTTTTGTTCAAAACAAAAAAGAAATAATGGTTTGTATTAAGATTATTGACCGGTATGAGTTAAATAAAACAAAATATTGCTTAAAAAAACTAAAACAAAATATTAATTTGTGGGAAAAACTGAATAACTCTTGTGTTGACATGCGGGGAAAACCTTTTTTTTCTTTTTTTTTTTGACAAGTTTTTTTTCTTAATATATTATAAAATTGTTCACATAATTTAATGTAGAAAATAATCATGAGAAAATCATATGTGTATTTATTTGTCAAAAAACTATCTCAGTATTAAAGTAACAAATGAGTTTTTGCAGTTAAGGAAATGAAATAATTTATGACTATTTATCTATACAAATAATCTACTATCAAAATATCAATCTTACCTTTTTTCCCCCTCACCAATTAGAGGATATTTAAGTAATTTGGCTCTTTTAACCTTTTCACTCTCCCTCGCACAATTTGTTAAACTTTTTTACCCTATCTTACATACTTTTTCACTCTCTCGCATACTTTTCACTCTCTTTAATACAATTGTTTTTTAGTCTCTACGCGAAATGTCCACTTTAAATTTGTCTTGATTTTCACGGGATAATGTTTGGACTAGTTAAATTCTATCTGAGTCCATTCATAAAAAGAACACGACAACACCGTGATTTTCACGGGATAATGTTCTGACTAATCAAAATTTATTTGAGTCCTTTCATAAAAAGAACACGATAGTACCTGTGCGTATGTCATGAATTATTTAAATGACGTAACCATAAATTTTTTAAAATGATAATTGAAAAAAATAAGTGGAAACTAAATTTACATTCAAATTATCGAGGATTAAATGATAAAATTGACGGGAAATTGAATCCAAGAAGGCATCATATATGGAATATTCTACATAGTTTCTTTTTAAGAATATTCTACATAGATATTATGTGGTAAAACGTTACTTTTATACATATAATAGATAATAGAAATATACTATTTTTTTGGTCAAAAAAAATATATACTAATTTTTTGAGTCAAAAAAATATACTAATTTTAACATAAGATTGATTTTATCCTAATCACCAAACCAACATAAACCACTCTGGGATGCCAGGGTTGATCAGATGCTCACTCGTTCGATTCACACAGTATACAAACTTGTTGTTGATCAGTGCGGAATTTGTTCCTAAGCATGAGCGGTGATTAGTTTTTTGTTTAAAGCATTATAACATTTTGTGGGTAGCCAACAATAGTTCGAAACAAAGAATATACTGATCACTAAATTTTGTAACATTTTGTGGGTAGCCAAATAGTCTGGAACGTTGGAATCTAGTGAGTGTTCCAACGTTTTATCTCTACTCGTGCTTATGAGCGAATTTTGCACCGACGAAAATTTTTCCGCTATGAGAATCCAACTTTGGAGCATCAAATCAACTTTCTGTATCTCAGAATAGCTTATGTTACTGGGTCAAACGGTGTTGGTTAGTTAGATACTTATTTTTTTTTGAAGCGAGTTAGATACTTATTGATATAGTTGAGTTTCCAAACTTTATCCCATCCCATGAATGATGATATCCCCTATCTATTAAGGCAAGAACTACTTTTTTAATGGGTTTTAGCGGCAAAAAAAAATCCCTTTTTTTATTTTTATTTTTTATAAACCCCTTTATTTGTGTTACTTAGTCATGTATGTGTTATAGTATGATACACTTTACACTCACTACTTTATTAATCAATTTAGGGGGAAATTTTTTGAGGACATTAGTTGTAAATAATGTAAACTTTATGTCCATTATTAATCTAGCAAAAATTAAGGCCCCACTCTTTGTTTTTTTATCCAACACCCATTGTTTTTTATTATCAAAATGTACCCCTTATTGTTAAACACATATTATTTTGGGTTTTTTGTACCCCCACTGTTTACCAATATACCCCCACTATGTATTTTTGGACGGACATTCCCCTGACAGAAATTGAACCAATCGGATTTATGTTTGTAATAGGTAAATACGATTTATGTTTTTTCAAGTCGTATTTACCTATATACGATTTCCCTGACAAAGAGTGTTTTTATCAAAGTTTTTATGAATTAAGTTTCTCACATTCTAAATCATCACCCCGCATTGGTTCGTATATTCGCAAATATATCATATATAAAGACAACTCTATTAATATAAAAATTGTATTCTATGTTTGGTTGTAAATTATCAATTCATATCAACCACTAAGTTTATAATACATAATTTTTTTAATTTTTTTTATACAACTTTTTATAACCACGTCTTGTGCATCGCACATGTGTACATCCTAGTTCTTGATGAAAGACAACCATCTCCCGCAAGTCATGTTTGCTGTCATTTCCTCTCCTCCTTCGTCCCAAGCCATTCGTTCATTTACCATGCTGCCCTCTCCTATGCTACAAAATAAGAATTTTTTAAACATTATTATTTACCTTATAAGATTATTACCTTCGTAAGATCTATCATCCAAACACATCCGTATTTTTATATAGCCTTTTAGAAATTTAATATGTTATTGTTTTTTTTTTTGACAGCATAATATGTTAATGTTGATCAGCAAACTTTTGTAGCATGATTTATTATTTTGACGCATTGCAAGCTGTAACAGACACAATAAATAAATAGCCATAAAAAAAGAGACAATTTATGCATATATAATGCTTACAAAAAGTTTATAAAATATTAGCTTTTTTAAAATGTTAAATTTTAAAAATAAAAAAATAATATTCTTTAAATACAAAATTTATTCTCTATATTAATAGTAGAAATCATTATTGGAAATTTTTCAAAAAAAAAGAAATGATACAGAGTGGCAAAAGAAATGTATTTATTTGGGAGCCAAAAGAAAAGGGCAATATTGTAAAGTGGTGTATTATGAATGATATTTACAGCAAAACAACATGCGGCAAAATAGTTATTCTGTCATCGAGAACATAGGAAACATAAGAAGAAAAACAAAAGATCATTGTCACTGCCATTTCAATTTTGATTCTCTGATTCCCCTTTTCGGGAACAGAGGATCATATTCATATTCATATTCATATTCATCATCTTCCTCTTCCTCTTCCCATAACCCTTCAAAAATCCTTCCTTTTTCTTCTTCTCTTTCTCACTCTCCTTTTTGCATTTTGCATTTGAACAGAAATTAAAAGTTCTACCTTTTGGTGTCTGAAACGTTGCAAAATGCAATTTTGAGAAAACGGGGTGCAATTTTTGAAGATTTCTCCAAATGGGTATCCCACAGAATGAGGGGAAAATGGAAGGGTGGCTTTATCTCATTCGTTCTAGTCGGTTTGGTCAGCATTACTCACGTAAAAGGTTCTTCATCCTTAAAGAAAATGTTCTTAGAAGTTTCAAGATCAAACCTGCTTCACAAATGGAGGTAAATTATCCTTTCAATTTCTTCATTTATTATATATATAAAATTAAATGTTTTTGTTTTAAGTTTGTTGTCAACAATTTGCTGATTTTGAATGTACAAGGATTATTAGTGTTTAGTCATGGACATTATTTATTTTATTTTTTGACAAAAGTCATGGACATTGTTGTTGATTGCTTGTAGGGGATTCAAAAATGTTTTTTTTCTTCATCTTTTTGCTTTTTGTGTTGATGATAACGTTGACGTAAAAAGAATAGTATTTTTTTTTAATAAAAAAAGATGACTAAAATAACATTTCCTCATTTTCTATAGTTAATGGTTTTATGGTCTTACCATCATCTATGTGTTATGGAAACAGTTTTAAGAATGTTTTAGATTTCTTTATGCATTTACTGTCTTTTGGTTATGATGTTTGGTCGTGCTTATCACTAGTCTATATTCTAAAAATACTTCAAGTTGCAAATTACATTATCATGTTGTCAGGTAGGAAAGGTTTCTTCATCTAGCAACTACTGCTAGGAAAGCAACATGCATTTGCTTATTAACTCTTTTTCAGACTATATTACATTAATTAATTCGATGTAAGGTTTGAGTTTTCCCCAATATTAATCACGATTTTGACCTGTATTTAAGTTTTTGATGTACGTATAGATAACATTCATTATATGTTGGAAATGATTAAATTGTTAATTTGTGGCAAATGAATGAAAGCATTATTATTATTATTATTATATATATTTTCAGGAGCCAACTAGAAGTGCATTGATAGACTCCTGTATTCGGGTGACTGACAATGGAAGGGAGAGTATCAACAAAAAAGTAAGAAACATGGATAATGAATGTATTGGATAGATAAATCAATTTTCAATGCTGTGGCAGAATTATATTATTTATTTCTGTAAGAACTTAATTGAATTTACAAGTTTGTTTTGCATTGCACAGGTGCTTTTTATTTTCACTGTATACAATGCTTCATATCAAAGTGACAAGCTTAAGGTACCTTAATCTTCTTAAATAGCAGCAGCTAGCAAATAAGAACATTTTCACTAGATTGATTCATTGTTAAAATTGCATATTTATTTATTTATTTATATAGTTGGGAGCAAGTAGTTCAGAAGAAGCTGCAAAATGGATACGTTCTTTCCAAGAAGCTGCATTGAAGGATAACCCAAATCCAGAAGAGAATCTTGTGGCTTGTTCCAAGAAAAGATCGCGTTCAACTTTGAGATATGGAGGTTCAAAAAGCCAAGATTTGAAATACACTAATTTGAGTATTGCTTCATGTGTCTACACTGAAGCAATGACAGCAGATGTTATTGCACCTTCTCCATGGAAGATTTTTGGTGTTCAAAATGGTAAATCATTAGCTCTAATTAAACTTCTAAGCTAGCGTGTTAATCTGATTCTGAATGTGATAGTTAATTTCTTTGTGTAGGATTAAGGATGTTTAAAGAAGCCAAAGATTGGGATTCTCGTGGAAGGCATTGGGGTGATCACCCAGCAATAATGGCAGTTGGTGTTGTTGATGGAAGTTCAGAAGCTATTTTCCATACTCTTATGTCTCTTGATGCCTCAAGATCCGAGTAAGTCTTCGTTACTTCATTTACAGCCTTGTAATGCATATATATATGCGCTCATACTCCCTCCGTTCCGTTACAGAAGAATGTAAGCAAAAACTGGTCAACGAAAGTTGTTGTATCTGGTATACATTCTGTAACAGAGGAGGGAGTACAAAGTAGTACTAGTTTGTGTTAACACTGGCATTTGTGTTGGTTGTTTGCAGGTGGGACTTTTGTATATATAGTGGCAATGTGGTTGATCATCTTGATGGTCATACAGATATCATTCATCTCCAGCTCTACAATGATTGGTTACCATGGTAACTAACATATGCAACATTAATCTCCCATAAATACAGAAACCAATTATATATGTTCTTAATCATCATCTGATAATGTGCATATGCAGGGGAATGAAACCAAGAGATTTGCTGTTAAGTAGATATTGGAGGAGAGAAGATGATGGTACATATGGTACTTAATTACTGCTCTCTCTCTCTCTCTATATGCATGATTCATTGTTATATCTACTAGTAAGTAGTATATCAGTTAACTTATTTTAATTTCTTTGTAACAGTGATGTTATATCATTCGGTGTATCATTCAAAGTGTCCACGCAAGAAAGGCTATGTCCGAGCTTGCCTTAAAAGTAATGTATGCTTTATATTTTATTTAAACCTTAATTTCCCAAAATGAAGTAACAAAGTAGTAGGGTTTGAATGCATGCATTTTAGATTTAGTATTTATTTATTTATTGATGATTGAATAACCCTTGGCAGGTGGAGGATTTGTGGTGACTCCTGTTAACAAAGGAACACAATCTGTTGTAAGACATATGCTTGCTGTTGACTGGAAGTTTTGGAAACTATATCTGCGTCCCTCATCTGCAAGATCCATTACTATTCGTATGCTTGAAAGAGTTGCAGGTATCTTTATATATATATGTCACACTTTAATTTGCAGTACTTATTTATACTTATACATTACTTTTTGTTTGCAGCACTAAGAGAGTTATTTAGAACAAAAGCAGGAAATTTCTCATCTGAACCTATCATAGTGGCAAAAGATATTATTGGATTGCCTCATTCTCTTAGTGTAAAGAAAGATAATAATAAGACTGAAGTTCTTCCAATAGAGAATAATAACAAGGAACTTGTTGTAGTCAAAGATGATCAGGTTGTTGACAAAGAAATTCCCGGTCGTATGAGTTTAATGGGATTGAATGATTCTTCTGATGAGTTCTTTGATGTTCCTGAACCAACTGACTATGATCACTATGATAATAATGACTGGCATTCTGACGAACAGCTGGTACTTTTTACTTCTTAATACATACATGTTTATAATTAATGTTTATATATGTCATTCAACAATCTTCTATGCTCCTAGAATTTGTCATATGTTTGTGTACTGGGCTTATTATTAAGGGATCAGTAGCCCATTGATACAGACTCGGTCGGGATGAACTATGTATTGGACTCGGAAGGTCACCCATATGTACCGGGCGGGCTTAGTAGGTCACCCATTAAGGGACCAGTAGCTCATAGATACAACTCAGGATGATGACCTGCATGTTGGACTCAGCAAGTCGCCCTTAACCCACCACGCCCTTGACCCGGTTGAGATTTAACTTGCCCATACAGATCGAGTTGAGACCTAACCTAGGCACCTTTACTGAAGGGCGTGAATCACTCCGTAACGAGTGCTCCTGCCTGTTGAAACTCTAGCTTGCTAAGAATTAGTCGATCTCTCCACTTCTACGCAAATACAGTTTGTGTTATAGATAAGAGATCTGTTTATGATTGACATATTTATCGTATCTTAGTAATACCAATTGTTTATGGAATTGACACTACCGGGATGTGCAGGGTTTGTCACACCCCAGAATATCATCAGCTGCTGGTTTGGTCAAAAAATTACACGACCTTGCAGGTTATTAGTTTTGTCTATTTATAAATTAAGTAGTTTCTCAAATTCTTAAATTATTTTATGAGAAAATAAATAAATGGTTACAAAGTTTAAAAACAAATGTTGCAGTTCAAAAGAAAGGGTACATGGACTTGCAAGAGGTAGGCACTGGCAGGGAGGCAACTGCATCATGCTCTTATGGATCCACGCTTCAGAAAGATCCAAATTGCACTTTACCTTGCACCTGGGCTAATTCTGATCCATCTTTGTTTTTGGTTCGTGGAGAAAGTTATTTACAAGATCATCAGAAGGTACATAACCAATTCTAAACTTGTATATATACGAACGAAATATTAGTCATCGGCGAAACCAGTAGTAGGTACTTCGCACTTAATTATGACATGGTATCAAAATTACAGTTCAAATTTGTGTTTCAGGTGAAGGCAAAAGGCACATTGATGCAAATGGTTGGTGCAGATTGGCTAAGTTGTGATAGCAGAGAAGATGATTTGAGTAGTCGACCCGGTTCGATTGTTCAGCAATATGCGGCAAAAGGTGGACCAGAATTCTTTTTTGTTATCAACATACAAGTAAGTAGTATATGAGTATGACCTCATTTTGATAATATATATATATTCATCATAGATTGTTTACTATATACTATTGTGATGATGAATCAGATGCCTGGAAATCCAATGTATTCCATTGCACTTTATTACATGATGAAAACTCCTTTGGAGGACAATCCATTACTCCAAAGCTTTGTTGAAGGAGATGATACTTACAGGAACTCAAGATTTAAGCTCATACCATATATCTCTCAGGGATCATGGATAGTGAAACAAAGTGTTGGAAAGAAAGCTTGTTTGGTTGGCCAAGCACTAGAAATACTTTACTTTCGTGGCAAGAACTATTTAGAGGTAATTTCCATTCTGTTTCGATTATTTGATTTATATACACAACAACATGTGTAAATATATTTTACAACATCAACTAGTTGTGAAATGACATGTCGTAAAAAAACGTTTGAGTTTACGGGTTAAACCCTTTTTGTTTTCTATGCTAACATTTAAATTGTGTGTATTATATTAGCTTGACATTGATGTTGGATCATCAACGGTTGCAAGAGGGGTGGCCAGCTTAGTTCTTGGATACCTGAATAATTTGGTTGTAGAAATGGCATTTTTGATACAGGTAATTAACAATTTCATTGACATATACTCCTTCTGGTCTTAGTTATAAAGAAAAAACTGCAGTTTTAAGTTTATTGAATAACTGAGTAAATGATGTACGTGACAACATGTGTAGGGTAACACACAAGATGAGCTCCCGGAAGTTCTCATTGGAACATGTCGGCTCAATCATCTGGATGCATCCAAAGCATATATGGTGGACCCTTAAATTTTATGAGGAGGGGAAGGAGGAGGAGAAGGAGAAGAAGCTGATATACTTACTCTACACAAGCAAAAGAAAAAAACCAAAAAAAAAAAATTCAAGGATGTGTTGCACATAAACTGATTCTTTGGTTGTTGTCACGCATTGATATAATATGCAAAAATAGAAATAGATAAAATGAAAAAGAAAAGAAAGCTATATGTGCCCAATTTCAATTAGAATATATTCCTTTACAATTACAAACTCTGCCTTTAAATTGTTTTCTTTTTTGAGTCTCGTATTTAATAAAGAAAAAAGGTCTCAAAAATAGGCTGTTTATGTCAACTAAGTAGTATACTGTATACTAATCGGTAATTATTCATGTTAAATAAATTCCAACGACATACTACTTTACTAATAAAATAAAAATAATTACAATTATCGTAAATATTATTAAGAACATCACCTAATTCGAGAAATTTCTCAGTATTATACTTCCTAAAACAAAAGTGTCTATCAAAATTTAATTAAATGATTTCTCAAAGTTACAAATTTATTTTTTTGACAAACAAAATTAGAAATATTAAATACAATAAAATAAACTAGAGCTGGTTTTTGCTTATCTAAAAAAAAAACTAGAGCTGTTTTTGTCAACATTAACGGGTTAAAATAAACTCCCTTCCCCCCATTAGGCACCATACCCCCTAATTCTATTTGATATTAAAATACCCTTCTCATTTTTACGAAAAATTACTCCAGATCACCGTAATTTTGACACTTATAGGATTTATCTAGTTGAGATAAATCTGTAGTTATATTTTTCAACTACGAAATTATCTAAATTTGATAAATTTGTATTTATATTGTTTAACTACGAAATTATCTAAATGTGATAAATCCAAAGTGAATATTTTATTGAGAGGTCTATAATATGGTGAGGGGTAAAAATGAGAGTTTAGGTAAAAGGGGAGTATAGTGCCTAATGAGGGAGGGGCCTTAAAGCAAAGTCACATGATGAGGTGATCTCACCAGTCCACATTATTAAGTGTTTAGTGTTTACTAATCCATCAACAGTCACACCACAAAACATCTATACTTCAATGAGATTGAGGGGACTATACATCTTGTTTGTTCCTTCAATGAGAATCAAATCTAGTGGTCCCTTTTCCTGAATCCTTGAATTTTAATATTTTATTTTTCGCGTTTCTTTAATTGCATATACTAATAATTCAACCACACAAGAAAAAAAAATACTTGCCTACTCTAGGAGACAGGGGTGAACCTGGTGTCCCCAGGTTTGATTTTTGGGGTGACAAACTTGGTATTGGTCAGTGCGACATTTATTCCTAAACACGAGTGAAGATTAATATTTCGCTGAAAGCTTTGAGAAACTCTATAGTAGCTAGCAATGATCAGAACCAAAAAAAAAATTTCAAGACCAATTAAACAAATAATAAACTCACAATTTAGTTCCAGAACTTACTTTCTTTCTCTTCGACTTCATTCTTAAAGTATATAAAATAATAAGTAGTATTTAAAGTTAGTGAAATCCTTCAAATTAATGTTTACAGTTTTAATAAATATGTCTTATTAGTCCGTGTAAGAGATTATTAATCAAACTTTAGGAAGTAATTGACGGATATGGCATATTCTAGAGAATATTTATTATTTTCATATACTTTAGGAGCTTAGTAGAAGAAGGTGTTAAGCTTAGAGATTAAATTGTTGATTTACTCTTAAATAAACTGAGTTAAATAACTTGGTACCTTAATTTTAATTAATCAAGTAAGAATAGTTAAAAAGAAATTTTAAACCAACAATCTTGATAATGAAAATCTTTTTGCACCCACGGACATTAACAATCATTCTTAATAAACTTAAAAATATGTAATCTTTTTTTTGAGAAATAAAAAATATGTATTTTTACTTATACTACTAATTGAGTTTAGATGGAGCATTTGTTTTTTTAGGTTCGTAAGACTGGCAATTGCCACTAGAAATTCACGCACATAACTGTGAGGTCTCGGGTTCGAATCAGATACATGATATTCAGCTCAAGAATGTCGCTCGCCATTTGCCTGTTGAGTTAAGTCTTATGGATTAATTAGATGGAGTATTTTTCTTGTGGAAGGAGACATCAAGCGTTGTCTATGTGTACCAGGGTGTATTAGGGTCAAGGTACGATCAAAAACTATAGTTTTTCTTTTACCAAATTAATAATTCTATTGTTGAAACTCATTGTTTTCAAATAATTTGTTAACAAAAATTTATTTATTTAAAAGAATAAATAAATAAATAAATAAATGTCGGCCATTGAACTTTTGCATAAGATTGTGCATAAGCAGAGGTGTTACGACTTGAACTTTTGCATAGTGATTAGAATTTAGATTCAACAAGAGTGACTCGTAGTCTTGAACTCTATCTCTAACATCAAAACCACACATAACCTTTTCATAGGTGTATTCTCAAAAGCCTGTGTTTTTACGGCCCTGTGCACGTCTATCCCAGTTTAGTGGACGCTTTAGGAATTTTTGCCAAAGATTCCATAGGAACAACCCCACTTCCACATTCACAAATGTGAGTCTATCAATAGTACTATTGTAGCTTGGTACTCCACTCCACATAGAGTATAGATCTTATTAAAAGTTTGTATTACCTCAACCTCACATCGCTTCACAACTTGTTATTATCTATTGAACCTAATTTTTGGGATCTCTAATCTCTTAGGTCGAGTTTTCATCATGTGTGACTCATGGTTCTAAAGAAAGTAGTCCCATCTTTTGAGATGTATTTTGGATTTTCCCTCTAACTAATCATTTCGTCAAAGAATCAACTAAGTTCTGATCAGTGTTGTACTTACGATATATTTGTCATCTTTTACCATCGTAATAAAATACTTGTATACTAGTATATATGCAATGCAAAGGATCTCTACTTTTTTTTTGAAGCATCAAAGGATCTCTACATAATTATACACATTAAAAATTAAAATTTGGGACGTTGCAACTACGTTGTCCATCCAGCTGATTGTGATGCCCACGTTGCACGTGTTCGCATTCAAAGATGGTTTTTTTTTTATGAACGCATATATCTTGGAATAACAAACATATTTTTGGGATATAGAAAAAAAAATGAAATTTTGGCTTAAAATTAAAAATTTGTTAAAACGACTTAGTCCTCTGTGATCACATGCAAGATGCAACCATCGCTTTCATTTCTCTATTCTCGCCGTTTAATTCGGGGTGAGGCCTAGGTTGCCCTTAGATATACTATGGGTAATTTACCTTAACCACTTAAAAACTGACACATGGATTCCACTAACTTTTGTCACATACATTTATATTTTTTGGTTTACAAGTTAATACTATATATTTATATTATTTACACTTTCACCCTAATTTTAATAAATGCACATTTAGTGAGTTATTCTTAGCATGATTTTAGTGTTGTCTTTCTCTCTCTTGTTATTAATCGATATGTTGGAAATATGCAACCTGATCAGACTTCTAAAGAATCTGCAATTTGCATATATATTTAATAAAATAAAATAGAGTAATACGGTAATATCGATTTTAATTTCTATCAATAATTTTGCTTCAAAAAAAAAAAACAATAATTATAAAGTACGGCAATATCGATTTTAAATTTTGAAACATGACATAATAATCTATATTTAACCAAAAATTTCTTTCTATAAGTATTCTACCTTATTTTTATAAGAATCGTTAACAATATAATTAAAAACAATTCTTTTATTAGATAGAAAACTAATTAATTGTTTTATGTTACAAATTTAATTTATTTTTAATTTTATTTAAATATATATTCAGTAACACTAACCATGGATGAATCAATGTAATATCGTGTGAACTAAGGTTCACTTACACCCAAATTCAATTGATAAAAGATGATTCATGTATCACATTGGTAACAAGGATTCACTTGTTGTGGAGGATTTCATGTACCACTATGAACTAGACATCATTCAAAGGTGTCGATTCATCGAACCATGGATTACTCAATGTATCATCGTGTGAACTAGGGTTCACTTACCATCGATTCGATCGATCAAAGATGATTCCACTATGTGTTTTGTTCAATCGCTTCGTGACTCGAATTCGATCGGATGATCACCTAGAACCCCGATTTCCTTTGGTCGTTCGTTTGAATTCTCTCATTAACCATTACCCCACTCCAATGATTCATTCATCGTGGAAGATTTCATGTACCATTGTGAACTCAACATCACTTATCGCTCACTTACCACTCCGACCACGCCAACCACCACCTCCCACCGCCAACCACCACTCCGACCACCTTCAACCACCACTTTAAGGGTGGGCAATTGCGCACTCGACCTATATGTAGGTCCACCCATCGCCGTGGCACCAAAGCTCGAACGTAAATCGGTCTTCAAAGAAAGCCCGGTGGAGCTAAATAGATTGAATAAATATTTGTGATTTTGTAGTGACTAAACAAAATGGATTCAATAGATATTGGTGATTTGGTGGTGACCGAACTAAACGATTCAATAGATATATATGGTTCTAAAAAAACATGAAGAAGCAAAGATACAAAAGTAAATTTTGATTTTTAAAAAGCGTTAGGATTAGGCGTGGGAGGATGGTAAACTAGTCTAAACTACTACGATTGAGGAAAAATTTCAACCCTAAAATACTCCAAAATTTTCCGAACCCTAAAATACTCCAAAACACACTATTTAGCATCACACTTTATGTATTTTGTCACATAATTAATTTTTTTAACCATATCGATTGTTGAGGAATGAGCTTGGCTTATTTTAATGTTAAATTTTTTGAACCATAAAGTATCTAAAAACACACTACTTAGTATCGTGACTTTATGTATTTTGTAATGAAATAAATTTTTAGAGAGTGATAATGTTACAAAATACCGTATAAAGTATGGTAATAATGATTACATTTTTTTACTAAAAGTCGGTTAATAAAAAAGTCAAAAAATTCTTGGGGCTTTTACCCCGTTTAATACCAAAAAAAGTCAAAAATTCCTTCAAAAAAGTCAAAATTGACACTAAAGTCACTGTACATTCAATTTCCTTTAAATTTAAAGATTATTGATAGACATATTAGTAATTAAAAATAGAGATTAATGTATCTTTTAATTATTTTGTTAGAAATATATTAATTAAAAACAATAGAATAGTACAAGAATAATACGCTTCTTTTATTAAGAGTTAGGAAGGCAGTTCTTTTATTTACGTTGGAGTGGAGTTGCGAATTGATGTAGTGGAAGTTTTTTTTTTTTAATAAAAAAAGGACTTAGGAAATATAAATGAATGGACAAAAGCATTTATTAACTTTGGGGTTAATGTGCAAATAATATAAATATATAGTATAAACTGTAAACTAAATAATAAGAATACATTTATGTGATAATGTTAGTGGAATCCATGTGTCAGCTTTTAAGTGGATAAGGTAAATTACCCACATTCTATCCAAGGGCAACCAAGAATTTACCTTAATTCGGTGATTGAAATGCTTGTTTATAAACTATTTTAATTTTACGTGTAATGTCTATTCCACAAATACAAAATGAATACCAACGTGATACCATCACGTGCTTTATTTATTTTTCCTTTACGATCCAGCACACTCATGTCGAAAGAGTACGAAGAAAGAAGAAAAATTATGTCTAACATAGGATTCCACATTGTTATTTCGAGAGATTTTGTAAGAATTAAGAAAGAGAATAATACATAAAAATACGAGTATTTGACTAGTCAATAATTAACTAACAAAACATAAGAGAGTGGACAGTTATAATTTGTGAGTGTGCCACATAAGCATTCTTCTCCTTCTTAAAAAAATCTCTTGTAACATCTAACATTTTTCCATAGGATTTTAGTAATAATAATACTATTAACAACAGACACTCATTTTCGTCTAAAAAAACTAAAACCACTTGTATGCAAATCTGATTGTTGTCCTACTATCTTCTACTTTAGGTACTATATAGAAGCAAAAAATATAAAAGAAGGGGTTGGTTTTTAAGTTATTATACTTATTGGTTTTTGCATCGTGCTCGCTTTTTAGGTCGGACCACGCCTATCCGTAGCTCTGTAGGTGAGAAAAACTCCGGACTATACCTCCCCGAGACGAGGTGAACCCAGGGGCAAGCAGGGCCATACCAAACTATTTAAGGGCTATGTACATATTTTAAAATTTGGGGCCCTTAGTGTTGAGTTAGATATTAGTAACTCTAGTTAATTAGCTAACTAAGTTAGTTGGGTTGCTAGTTAGTCTAGCAAATTTCTGTTGTAAGCTCTAACTGAAAATCCCTCCCTGAAAACGGATATGCTGTAATACAAATACAATGTACAACTGAAATAATACTTAGAGTTTTTCCTTCCATATCTTCTTCCTCTCTACAAATTGGTACTAGAGCTCTTGCAAAAGGGCCTGAATATCAAGAACAAGCAATCTCAATTTCTTGGCGTGTAAACGATGACGGGAAACGGCAACGGAAATGGCGGAGAAAACAACTACATGCAACCTTCCATACCTCGATTGGACGGGCATTACGAGCATTGGTGTTTGCTCATGGAGAATTTCTTGAGATCGAAGGAGTACTGGTATTTGATCGAGAAAGGAATCGAGGAATCAGAAAAAGGAATCGCGGTGAGTGAAGCACAGCGAAAGAAAGTAGAAGAGTCTAAACTCAAGGATTTGAAGGCCAAGAATTACTTGTTTCAAGCAATTGATCGTGCTACGCTTGAAACCATATCGGATAAAGATACTGCAAAGGCAATCTGGGATTCGTTGAAGAAGAAATTTCAAGGAAATCATCGAGTCAAGAGGGCAACATTGCAAGGTCTGAGAAAGGAATTCGAGGCAATGGAGATGAAATCAGGGGACACCATCACAGATTACATTCCAAAGGTTATGCAGATAGCTAACAAGATGCGAATTCATGATGAAAAGATAGATGATGGAATTATTGTTGAGAAGGTGTTACGTTCATTGACTGAGAAATATAATCACATTGTGTGTTCAATCTCTGAATCACACGATACTGACAAAATGACAGTGGATGAGGTTCACAGTTCATTAATCGTGCATGAGCAAAATCTAACCAGATTTCACAAAGTGAAAGATGAAGAGCACGCATTGAAAACAGAAACTCAAGGAAGAGGAAATGGTAGCAGTTCTCAAAGGGGTAGAGGAACAATAAGAGGAAGAGGTAGAGGCCGAGGAAGACAAAGCAAGGAAACTGTGGAGTGTTTCAAATGCAAGAAATTGGGCCACTACCGAAATGAGTGTCCAGAGTGGGATAAGGAGGCGAATTATGCAGAAACAGAAGAGGATGAATCGATGTTGTTGATGACAGTTGAATGTGAAGAAGATATGCCTGAAGTGTCTGATAAGAAAGAAAGTGATTGTGCAGAAATTGAAAACAAGACAGATGAGGACTTGGTTCTTATGGCCATTGCACAGATTGAAGAAAGGGAGAAAAAGAGGATTGATACGTGGTATCTTGATTCAGTCGCTTTCGAATCACATGAGTGGGAAGCAGTAAGATGGTTCTATGATTTGGATGAAAGCTTCAAAAAGACAGAAAGCTTGGCAATGATACAAGATTAAAGGTGGAGGGTAAAGGGAATATAAAAGTCAGAATGAATGGTGTTACTCACACCATAGCAGATGTATTCTACATTCCTGAACTGAGAAGCAATCTTTTGAGCATAGGTCAGATGCAAGAGAGGGGTTTGGCAGTTCTGTTTGATGAAGGGTACTGCAAGGTCTATCATAAAACAAAGGGTTTAATCCTTGAATCAGGCATGGAAACAAATAGGATGTTTAAACTCTTGTCTGAGCCAATAAATGATAGTGAATATGTTGATGGAAAATGCTTGCAGGTTGCAAGTGAGGATGATACATATCTTTGGCATTGTAGATATGGTCACCTAGGCCTCAAGAACTTGAACTTGCTTGAAGCTAAAGGAATGGTGACAGGCCTACCAAAGCTGACAGAGTCAATGAAGGTGTGTGAAGACTGCTTGAAGGGAAAGCAGCACAGGGATCCTATTCCTAAGAAGAGCAAGTGGAGAGCAAGTGAAAAACTCGAGCTAATTCATGCTGACATATGTGGACCAATTGCTCCAACCTCAACTAGTAACAAAAGGTACTTTCTTAGCTTCATAGATGACATGTCTAGGAAAATTTGGACATATTTGTTAGTTGAAAAATCTGAAGCTTTTGAAAAATTCAAACAATTTAAGAGCATGGTAGAAAAGGAAAGTGACCTTAAGATCAAATGTTTGAGAACTGACAGAGGAGGAGAATTTACTTCAAATGAGTTTGATAAATTACATTTAGAGGAAGGAATAAAAAGACACCTCACAAGAAGATATACCCTCAAACAGAACGGGTAAATTGAGAGGAAAAACAGAACTATTATGAATGCTGTTAGATCTATGTTGAATGGAAGAAATTTACCAAAAACCTTATGGCCAGAGGCCTTGAACTGGACAGTATATGTGTTAAATAGATCCCCAACTAGTGCTGTGAAAGATAAGACCCCTCAAGAGGCTTGGAGTGGATGTAAACCAAGTGTCTCTCACTTAAGAGTTTTTGGATGCATTGGGCATGTTCATGTCCCTGATGCAAAAAGAACTAAACTGGAAAATAAAAGCAAGAAATGTATTTTACTGGGTATTAGCAGTGAAACAAAAGGATACAGAATGTATGAGCCCATTGAAAAGAAAATAATTGTAAGTAGGGATGTGGTGTTTGAGGAGAGTGAATTTTGGGATTGGAATGAAAGTTACAAGCAAGATGTGAATGCTGCCTTGGTCTGGAATGACTCTGAAACAAGCAATGGAGACAGTGAAGACAGTGAAGACAGTGAACTTGAACAGAGAAATGCAGTACAAAATGCACAAACTCAAGCAGAGCAAGTGCAAAGAGGAAAGCAACAATGAAGAATGTAATCAAGGTGGAGGAAGAATCGAAGACCTCGGGTTGGTTAGATGGATTTGTCACTGGTGAAGGTTTATCTGAAGGAGAAGAAGAGGTACACATGGTTCAGTCTGATCCAGAAAGCTTTGAGCAGGCTGTGAAGAATGCAAGATGGAGGGAGGCTATGGATGCTGAAATGGAATCCATAGTCAAAAATGAAACATGGCAACTGACTGATTTACCTATAGGAGCCAAGAGAATAGGAGTAAAGTGGGTGTACAAGACAAAATTGAATGAAATGGGTGAAGTAGATAAGTACAAAGCAAGGTTGGTTGCAAAGGGATACTCACAACAACAAGGGGTTGATTATACAGAAATATTTGCACCAGTGAGCAGATTAGATACTATAAGAATGATAGTGGCAATTGCAAATTTCAAAAAGGATGGACTTTGTACCAACTAGATGTGAAATCACTTTTTGTATGGAGTTTTGATCAAGAAGTATATGTTGATCAACCAAAGGGTTACATTGTGAAGGGTAGTGAGAACAAGGTGTATAAACTACATAAAGCTTTGTATGGATCAAGCAAGCTCCAATAGCTTGGTTCAACAGATTGAAAAGTACTTCACAAAGCAAGGATTTCAGGCAAGTAAGAGTGAGCAGACTTTATTTGTCAAGCATGGAAGTCATGGAAAGATTCTGATGGTTAGCATTTATGTTGATGATGTAGTGTATACTGGGAATTGCCCTGCTATGCTAGCAGAATTCAAAGAAGAAATGGAAAAAGAATTCAGTATGAATGACTTGGGTAAAATGAAGTACTTCTTAGGCATTGAAGTACTTCAACTATCTGATGGAGTTGGTCTGGTGCAGAGAAAGTATGTTGCAGAAGTTATTGAGAAGTTTGATATGAAAGAGTGTAACCTTGTGCTTGTTCCTATGATGGCAGGGTGTAAGCTTGACAAGGATGAGGATGGTGAGAAGGTGGACAATTACCAGGATAAGCAGCTAGTGGGTAGTCTAATGTACATCACTGCTACTAGACCCGATTTGATGTATACTGTCAGTGTATTAAGTAGATATATGAGTAATCCCACTCAAACACATTGGTTGGCTGCCAAGAAAGTGCTAAGATACTTGAAAGGAACCATGGAGTTTGGTATCATGTATGAAGTGGTCGATAAGGTGAATTTGATAGATACACCGATAAAGTGACTACGCCGAGATATGTGTGATAGAAAGAGTACTTCAGGATATGTTTTTATCATGAGTGGAGCTGCAGTAGCTTGGTCATCGAAAAAGCAACCCATTGTGACACTCTCCTCTACTGAAGCAGAGTTTGTTGCTGCAGGAGCAGCAGCTTGTCATGCTGTTTGGATAAAGAAAGTGCTGAAGGAATTGGAATGTCTTGAGAATGAATGTGTAACCATTATGTGTGACAATTCCTCTGCTATAAGGCTATCAAGAAATCCAATCTTACATGGTCGCAGCAAACACATTGAGGTAAGATATCACTACCTAAGAGACCTTGTCAAGGGTAAAGAAATTGGGCTAGAGTTCTGTGGCACGAAAGAGCAGGTGGCTGACTTGTTCACCAAACCAGTGAGCAAGGAGACATTTCTAAAACTAAGAGGACAGCTTGGCATGCATGACTTCAATGCAAAGGGGCTATGATACCTGGTGTGCAGCTTTGCAAATGCAAGACAGGTCTCAGATGTTTTCTTCTGTTTGATGTAGCTTTTCTTTGTTTTTGTTATCTGGTAGTTTGTTGTAAATAAGCAAAATTGTTGTAACACTTTAGCTTAAGGGAGGGTTTGTTGAGTTAGATATTAGTAACTCTAGTTAATTAGCTAACTAAGTTAGTTGGGTTGCTAGTTAGTCTAGCAAATTTCTGTTGTAAGCTCTAACTGAAAATCCCTCCCTGAAAACGGATATGTTGTAATACAAATACAATGTACAACTGAAATAATACTTAGAGTTTTTCCTTCCATATCTTCTTCCTCTCTACACTTAGACCCCCACCAATTAGTTTATTTTTTAAGATAAATTAAAATTGATATATGAAATTTATCAAATATTTATATTTTTAGAAAAAACAACTCTTAAAAACTACTATAGTTTTTTTAGTATAAATCGGGTATTCTCTACGCGCAACTATAGAGACTAATCCCCCGAGCCAGGTAGGATCACAATTGGCGGCAAAGCTCTCCCTTAAGA
The DNA here is from genome assembly GCA_020916435.1 of Oxytropis ochrocephala. Classification (NCBI taxonomy): domain Eukaryota; kingdom Viridiplantae; phylum Streptophyta; class Magnoliopsida; order Fabales; family Fabaceae; genus Oxytropis; species Oxytropis ochrocephala. The sequence goes on from CM037090.1 coordinate 11,420,815, forward strand.
GATTTAACACTACTGCATGCCCAAGGCTGGATTCGATCCCAGAACATTGGTTAAGCTGAAAGAGACCATTACCATCTCAAAAACTACTATAGTTTGGTCACAAAAAAACTACTATAGTGGTAAAGATGAAATTTGTAACCCAAGGGACCTAGGTTTGACACCTGTAGAAACCATCTTATCTTATGTTTTCTTTCTCTAAAAATAACTAATTAAAACACAAAATAAAATGCCTCCTGGGGTTTCAACCCGCTAATAGCGCAAATAATAAATTTTGACCTTGAACCAACAACCAATTCATTTTGTTAACAGAAATACGTAGTATATAAATAGGTTTTAATCAAGATTGGGCCTTTAGACCGCCCAAAGGGGAAGGAAGTAAAATAACTTGTGCCTAAAGGGAAAAGAAGATCACCATCGATCGGTTATAGGAAAAGGAATATATATATATATATATATAGAGAGAGAGAGAGAGAGAGAGAGAGAGAGAGAGAGAGAGAGAGAGAGAGAGAGAGAGAGAGAGAGAGAGAGAGAGGTCGAGAGAGGGGAGACAGCTTTTAGACATAGAGACACTTCAGAATCGAACATGTCCGACAACGCACTGCAGGTCCAAAGCCATCGTTGTTGTAACTATTCGACATTATAAAAAAAAAGTTATTTAAGTACATTGGCTCTCATTGTGGGCCCGATAAAACAATTATTTGCCACACCTTCAAATATTTATGACGATCATGTGGTCGTCCCTAGCACACCTTACTTAGAAAACACTAATCTAAGTCCTTTTCGAATTTCTCCCATCAATTATGTTCTCAACACTACGCTAGGGGATTTTTAAAAAGTTCTGCAGTTTTTGTTTTTTTACGGCAAATTGTCTATTTCATCCCTAATTTTTGACAAATGTAAACGATCTAAGATATCTAAATTAGATTTTTTCCTAGCATTTGATTTTACTGTATTAGAAAACGGGTAATTGTATTGGAAGAAAAGTGGAACTAACTTCAGTAAAAAAAAAGTGGAAGTAAGGTAATTTTTCAGACAAAACTGTATAATATAACGGAAAAATGTTTAGTCAAAATATTACGCACCGACGCTTTGGATTCATCTCCGTTTTTCTTCCTTAACCGATAATCAACCTTCTATTTCCGGTAAGCCCGTGGGTGCCATAACTGTCGGCACTGACACGCCAGATTCATTCCCGGTCATTTTCAAAAAAAATTATTTGCCTTTGTCCCTTTCTACGTGCTTTCACAATCACTGTTTTTTTTGCCTTTAATGCCAGCTGGGCTTTCACGTGACACGTGGCTTGGAGATATCCAAGGAAACTACTACTCTACGGTGTGGTTGTGGAGCAGAGTAGTACTGTGTACCCGATTAGAAGATACAATTTTTGGTATAAACAAACAGTAGGACTTATTTGATCTTTTCAATTAAAAAATGCTTAAATACGTTTTTACCCCCTGCAAATAGGGGGTGTTTTGCTTTTACTCATTGCAATTTTTTTTTTTTAAAAAATCCCTTGCAAAATCAACTTTTTTGGTTTTAGTCCTTCTGTTAGATGGACGTTAAAAAAACGTTTATGTAACATTTTTAAATACGTTTTTACCCCCTGCAAATAGGGGGTGTTTTGCTTTTACCCCTTGCAAAAAAAATCTATAAAATCTCCTTCTTCTTCCTCAGCACCCACTCAACCTCATATCAACTTTTTCATCTCCAACACAAACCAACGCTTCCATATCAAATCAGAACACATCTTCTCATCTTCTTCGTCTCTCTCTCTCACAGAACTAGCAAACCATGATCACAACATGTAATTAAATTTTATTGCGATTCTGATTTTACGGTTTGTTTCAAGTTTTATGGATTGTTGTTTATGGATTGTTCTTCATCTCAAAATCAAGGTTTTATGGATTTAATAAATGTGTGTGGTTTAAAAAATGAGTCAATAAACAAATCAAGCTAGTACTTGATTTACAATGCAGCATCTCTGACTTTTTAAAATTCTTTGATTATGTGTTTTGCATGTTTTCCATTTTTTTTCTTCATGTTTAAATGTGTTTATATGTTAAAATTAAAGTTTATTCTTTATCCAGGGTCAATGACCGCAGGAGAATAACAATCAAGACCTTAACTCTTATGATCCATAAAACCTTGATAATGAAGAACAATCCATAAACAACAATCCATAAAACTTGAAACAAACCCTAAAATCAGAATCACAATAAAAGTTAATTATATGTTGTGTTCATGGTTTGCTGGTTCTGTGAGAGAGAGAGAGAGAGACGAAGAAGATGAGTTCTGGTTTGATATGGAAGCGTTGTGTTGGAGATGGAAAAGTTGATATGAGGTTGGGTGGGTGCTAAGGAAGAATAAGGGGATTTAGATTTTTTTGCAGGGGGTAAAAGCAAAACACTCCCTATTTGCAGGGGGTAAAAACGTATTTAAAAATGCTAAATAAACGTTTTTTTAACGTCCATCTAATAGAAGGACTAAAACCAAAAAAGTTAATTTTACAAGGGGTTTTTATTTTTAAAAAATTTTGCAGGGGGTAAAAGCAAAACACCCCCTATTTGCAGGGGGTAAAAACGTATTTAAGCCTTAAAAAATTATAAAGTGTTCATTTTTTTTTGGTGACCTTTATAAAGTGTTCATACATACAAAATAAAGGATGATAAAAATATCCTATGATCGTTTATAATGTTATTTTTCAAAATCTCTAATAAATCATAATCTCAAAAAAAAATCTCTAATAAATCAACACGTAAACTAGGGATAGCAAAACGGGCCGGGCCGAGTAGCGATAACGGGCGGGACGAAGTTGGCCCGCCAAGCACAAATGAAGTTCAAAAGATCGCCTACCCCGCCAAGTGATTTGGGTTGTGGTGGGCATGGTCATCATCCGCTATTTTTTTCAATATTTTTGAACAAAAACTCATGTTTTTAACATTTCAATTTCAATAAGATTTTTCACCTGTTTTTAAAACAGTTTTTTTATAAAGTTTTTTTAACATATTTTTACTTTTAAAACTCTTGATATATTCAAAATAAAAGTATAAAATCATAATAAAATTGGAATTACTAGGATTAACTATATAGCAACTACAATCATCAAGAAATATCACCTAGAACCATAAACTAAAAGGTCCAAAACCATAATTCAAGTATTGAAACAGAATACTATAAATCATTATAATTACTATAATGAAACAGAATACTATAAATCAAATTACCGTAAAGCATTATGACAATACAATAAAATCAAAAATTAGAAACAAAATACTATAAATCATAATTAGAAACAAAATACTATAAATCAATCATAGTACTATAAGTTAATATAGCGAAACAAAAAAATTATAGTACTGAATGAATTTTTTTACAAAATTAACTTACATCATAATACTAAAAATTATACTGCTGAATGAAATTTTTTACAAAATTATAATACTATAAAAAATTAACTTACATCATAATACTAAAAATTAACAAAAAAATCAGAGTACTGAATGAAGTTTTAAAAAAAAAACAAAAAAAATGGGTTGGCAGGCCGACCAGCTCTGTATTTGCTTTAGCTCGCGGTTTTTTTCCTTTTGGCGGGACGGCCTCAAAGAGGACGGTCTCAAAGAGTCAATGGTCCCAATACTCCACTTCAACTCGCTTTTTGGGCGGGTTAGCGGGCCAGCTTCGGCGGGCTAAACCCATTTTGTCATCCCTAATGTAAACTTAGTCCTTCGAAACCTTACACAACGGAGATGCAACAAAAATAATACTGGACTCAGTTTAAATAAAAACGCGAGCCCGAAAGACAATGAGAGAAAAGAGACTCGATCAATAACACCAACCACACATAAACCCAAATCCAATTTACACCACATCAACACACACAAAATGTAGAACGAAGAAACCCTAATAATCGCTTATAGGTTCCTCTTTTTCTCCTTCGTTTTCTCTGTAACAAATCTCAATAAGTCAAAGAGATTGAAGCATGCTCCACAGTTTCTCAGAACAACAACACCAACGAGATTCCAAGAACGCGAGGAGCCCCAACTTCCATTTTGGTTAATCGCTCCTTTCGGTTTCAATCTCGCTTGCAGTTATTTATCTCAATCAGAGAACCCAATTTCGTTTGGATCGATTCAATCTCTCTAATCCTATTCCCTTCTCTCAATCTCTCGCTTCTTTCTATTTCTCTCTCAGAAAAACGAAACTCACAGATGAAGAAATGGAGGGTTGGAAAGAAGAGAAGAATGAACTGAAAAATATATTGAAAGATTAAAACTTTTATTGTTGTTGTTGTTGTCATCTCAAAGTATTGAGGGCTTTTATACACAAAGTGTTAAGCTAACTTAGGTTGTTAGCCTAACAACCATAACTACTAACAATCAAAAATAACAGCCCTAACTACAACCAAAAATAGTTTTAACTACTAGTATTTGCTAACTACCAATTAGCTACTTTTAACTACCCTCTAACTTTTCTAACTGAAATTGAATTTTTTGAATTAAAAACTGACCTATATGTTCACTAGTGTTTTGGACAAAATATTATCTAATTTCTTATCAAGTACAAGTACATGCACAAGTGTTTCTCATGTTTCTATCCTATTCTATATCACTATCTTTCTCATGTTTAGGCGGAGGGTGGCGGCAATCAGGATCATTCCAGACAATTTAGAGGCCCTATTCGAGATTTAAAAATTGGACTTCGAATATAGGGTCCTACTTTTATCAGGATCTCTCTCTCTCTCTCTCTCTCTCTCTCTCTCTCTCTCTCTCTCTCTCTCTCTCTCTCTATATATATATATATATATATAAAATGATAACAAATTGCTGGATTTATTTATTTATTTTAATTTTTTTAAAAAAATTTATGACGGATTTGCGACGGAAGGTGTCGAGTTTGCCACGACTTTGCGATTTAAAAATTTGCGATGGATTTGCCACGGTTTATGACGGAAAAATTTGCCACGGAAAAGTCCGTGGCAAACGATTTGTGACGGCGTTTTTTTGCCATTTTTTGGTCCGTGGCAAATATTGTTTGCTTACACGGAAATTTGTACATTCATGACGGAAATGTCCGCAGCAAGAAATCGATGATTTTCTCAGTAGTGTTAGTAAAAAAACAATTCTTCAAATGTTTTATTAACAAATTAAAAAGACTGGGACTTGGTTTTGATCCTTTGACCTCGATAAACAACTGCGACATTGGCTAATTTGTAACAAAAATATAAGTCTTATAGGATAAATAAATGTATAAATCTCCAATATTTTATGGGCCCTAAAAAGTTGGTATTGGGCAGGGCCCAGTACAGTAGCACAACCCAAGGGCTGGCCCTGGCGATAAAAAATGTCCGTTCAAATGGTAATTTCCTTCAAATCTCAACCAAAAATCTTAAGTTGTAGTATTTGGTGTGACCAAAACACGATCTATTGGGAGAAGATCGATCACACAAAGTGACAAAGTTAGATACAATGGTAAGTCAGATTTTCCATCGTAAATTAATTATCGTTACTATCAAAACCAATGAATATTGTGTATTAATAACACGAAAAAATTATGTATCCGATCATTATCCCTTCAAGCTAATTTTTTTTATTTAGAAAATTAGTACATGTGATACGGAGCCATTAAAATGGTTTATCGTGAATTTTGTTACAACTTTGGTTGGGAAATAATACTACATGGGATGAAGCTACTAATTATTTTTGTTATCGTGTTGGTGATGCGCAATTTCCATCAGTTTTGTCAATGAATAATCTATATAGGGAATTTGGCTGGCCACGAATACCCAACTTTACCGGCTCGTGTGATTCTCCATTCCCAATAGAATTTTTATCACATCCAAGATCTCATTTCGAAACCTTAAACGGGGATCCGAATCCAATTACCATTCGGACCGACCTTATTGGTTGAGCCAACTGATTTGTGAATTTGGTTAGAAATGTTTTTCTGATAAAAATGAATAAGAATAAATTAGAAGAAAAGTCGTGCTTTGAGATTTGTATTCTACTAAGAAATTAAGAACCAGTTCTCACTTTCCAATTGCATATAGCCACGTGATCCAAGTCCAATAATTTAACATTAAAATAATAATATAATTTGTCAAAGTACACATCATTTTTTTTCAACTCGTTGTTACTTCGTCGTCCTGTTTGATTCAAGTTTTCAGCTCACTGCGGACTTTTCCTGAGCTGTACAAACCATTCAGACAGTCTTATAAACAAGCAGTTTCTTTAATTTTTATTAGTTTTATATAGATATACACAAAATGAGCAAATTTATTCAATTTTTTGCCAGAAAAAACTTTATTTGCTTTGAAATTTAGTGTCCTAGAAGTAGAACTCATATTGGCCACACATAATATATTCTGTTGTATAGTTCAAGAAGTGAACTTATATGGAATATTCTTTTTTTCAAAACTAATATGGGATATTCTTATATTAATGTGACGATCGAAATTTCATAAATATATATTGATATATTAATCAAATTCAAATTAAATCATGTCATTATCATACAAAAGTATCATATATATAGTGAGTTATAAAGTAATTTTCGATCTATTTCTCAAAAGAAAAGTAAATTTCTATTAACCAATAAAGATTTGTTTAGTTGGTAAGGATAATTCGTATATCTCATGGGGTTTGTTGAAGTGAATTCAAATTTTGCTCTCCATGTAATTGTGAGATATCATTGTTGAGTAATATGTAAGTATATGTATAAGCAATTTTTGAGTTTGGAGGTTTTTTAATACAGAAAAAAAAAACTTTCAAACTCAAAAATTGCTTATGCTATCACTTTAGGAATTTATTTTCAAATATTACTCTCTTTGTCCTTAAATATATATACCAAATTTAAAATAATTAAGAAAAATAGCATTAGCATTACATTTGTTACCTATTGATATTATTTTACAAGTTTACACTTGAGAAATAGTTTATGTTTCTATTACAATATTTATTACAGGTTTTAGAAAAATATATAACGTAAATAATTATATACATGATAATTAAAGAAATGAATATCGCAATTGAAAATCTGAAAAGGGTCTTATACGGGTAGATCTACCCCTATCGTGGGGTCAACCGCACACTCAAAAAAACAAAAATAAAATTAAACTTATTTACCTTATAATTTTTTTTTTGCACAACCTTAAAAAAAGAATTTGCACCAAAACTCCTAATTTTGCATCTAATCCATAGTAGACCACACTCACAAAATCACTCACATCAATTCCTCTCCCGACCACGTGTCACGTGTATATGATGATCAATTATAAGTTGTGTAATTTATGTAATTAAATATTTTGAAGTTTTTTGATATATTTTTAATAACGCACGAATATAAAAAGTCTCCCTAACTCCGATCCGCCATTGATCTAATAATAAAAAAGGCACAAGACAAAATATCAAGAGAGTTATATATATATATATATATATATATATATATATATATATATATATATATATATATATATATATATATATATATATTATAACTAGAAATAACTGCACATGTGATGCACAAGACGTAGTTATAAGGAGTTCTGTAAAAAACATTAAAAAAATTATGTATTGCAAAGTTAGTGGTTGATACAAATTGATAATATACAAATAAACATAGAATGAAATTTTTATGTTAACTGAGTTGTGCTTATATATGATATATTTATAAGATACGCACCAACGCGGGATGGTGATTTAAAATGTGAGAAACTTAATTCATAAAAAATTTGATAAAAATACTCTTTAACAATAATGAGGGTAAGATAGTTCACAAAAAAATGGATGTGTGTACTATTGGTTAAAAAATATGGCTGTGAAGGTTTTGGTGTACTTTTATACATAAAAATGGATGTGTGTACTATTGGGGAACAAAATGGATGTGCGTAGTTAAAAAAAATGGTTGTAAACAAAATGGCTGATGACTAATCTACGTTGGGGAGTCTGGCTAACCACGAGTCTCCCATCCCAACAGAGTTTTTACCACATCCAAAGTTCTTCTTTTATATTTGAAGGTTTTCTTTTTTTATTTTTATTTTTTATATTTTAAGGGGTACTTTATAGTCTCGAAAATTTTTAGATGTTTAAATATACAAATTTTTGGTGGAAAACTATTTAAGTTCATGACAAAACACAAAAAGTGCAATGCTAAACAATGTGATTTGGTGTAGTTGATGGGGAAAAATCATTTTGTAACTAAATGTGTAAAGTGAAATGTTAAGCGGTGTGCTTAGGGGTTCTTTAGGGTTTAGAAAAAAATTTAATTTTACCGATGACTAATCTACACCTGGGAAACCTGGCCGACTACGAGAACTCGGCTTTGTTTGGCTTGTGTGGTTATCTCCTCCCAACAGAGTTTTTGCCACACCCAAGGTTCTTCTTTTATATTTTATGGTTTTGCATTTTTTTTTCTTTTTTATATTTTAAGAGGTACTTTACAATCTCGAAAAATCTTACATGTTGAAATATGAAACTTTTGGGTGAAAAAATGTTTAATTTCGTAAGAAAAAAAGTAATGTGAAATGCTAAACAATGTGCTTTGGTGTAGTTGATGGGGACAAAATTATTTTATCGCAAAATGTGTAACGCTAAATTTTACGCAGTGTGTTTTGGGGTACTTTAGGATTTCGATTTTTTTTTAAGTTTTAAAATACTAGAAGTTTCTTCGTAAATAACCGATTTGGTAAAAAATAATAAGTTTGTGACAAAATACTTAAAGTGCAATGTTGACAGTGTATTTTGCGGAACTTGAAGTGCATGAAAATATTTAGATATTTAAATAAGCGAAGTTCGTTCCTTAATAATCTGTTTGATGAAAAAAATTCATGACAAAATACATAAAGTGTGATTTGGTGTACTTTAGAATAAAAAAAATTACATGTCCAAATTGATATTTTCTTCTTTATTTAGATAATTTTAGATCAAAAAGTATTAGAAAGATACTTAAATGTGATGTCCTTCTAATATTTAGAATTTGTTTAGTAAAAAAATACTTAGATTTTTGTTTGATGTGTGCATATTACGTTCCGCCAAACATTCAAGGATGAAAAATACATACCTTGAGCTACACATGGGTGTGTCCTTTGTTAGGGAAAAAAGCATGAGTAGGAGATTTCTTTAAATTGAAAATTGGTGACTCCCATTTGACTTTGTTTGTTGATATTATTAGGAAATCCGTAGAGACATAATTAATCAGAAGATTTACCTTTCTCTTGAAACAATATCCATTGGCCTTTAAATATCCAAACCGCTTGATATTCATTAACAAATATCATTTTAACTATTTTAAACATGTCTTTAACAATTACCAACTTTAAATTCTCCAACAAATATTAGTCTTAAATGATTTTATATCCGAATGCTTTACTTCGCTTCAACACCTGCTGGCAACAAATTCATCGGACGGTCGTGAGACTAGTTTTAATTTAAGCCATAATTGTTGTCCTAAATTAAGGATTGATTTGTAGGACAGACATGACCCACAAAAGTCCCTTGAGATCACATTCGGTCGCGGACCTTGTTTTGGTATGACACTAGCTCCCATGACCCACCTCCACATGATCCATCCAAATTATTTTTAAAATATTTTTAATATAAAAATCCATCTAAAATTTTCAATAGTTTCAGTAATACCAGTACATCATGTCTTATTTTATATGTAATTTAAAATTGTTTCACACATATTAAGAAAAATAATTATTAGTTTAGATTTTATAAAAAGTGTTGCTCAAAGTACCATTTAACCATCTATTTATCTACATATATAAACGTTAATCATTTATTAAATATAAAAAATTGTTATGATTAATAAGGTCAATAGTGGAAAAACATGTTAGATAATTTCTTGAAAATGTAAAACAACAATTAATTTGAGACAAATTAATTTTACTAAAACAACTTATAAAATAGGACGGGAGGTAGTAAAAAAAAAAGAAAAATATATTTTCTTATAAAAAAAAGTAAAAACAAAAACTAGTTCAAGGAATCGGGTAGCACTAGCAATTACTACTTTGACACAAAAGTCATCAAGGACACGTGGCAGGATGTGATACGCTATAGTGAAGCAAAGTGACGAATCGGAAGCAATAGAAGAAAATAACGTGGCAGGGGTCACGTGAGGAGGCCCCCACGTCGCGTGTGGTGCTTCTGCTGAACAAGCTGGAAGGTGAGTGGAGGTGATTCCGTGGGTGGGGTCCACAGTAACTGGATTAGTCCATATTCGCCACGTTGATCAACGTGTGGACCGACTCTTAGAACATGCAACGCGGGACCCACGGTTACTGGAACATCGTTTGATTTAGATTTTTGTTTTTTTGAAGCAACAAGGTTAAGCAAGCTCATTTGTTACTTGCTCGCACGCCTTCTTTCTCCTTCAGTGACACTGCGAAAGTGCCAATATGAACACGGATACAGATACGATCAATGACCAATTCACCCTGGTTTGTTTTTTTTTATAAGAGAGAGAAAGTCTAGTCAAGTTTTTTTTTGTTGTATAAATTAGGTTTTCTATGCACGCAATTACAGAGATTAATTCATCCAGTCAGGTAAGACCACAAGTTAAATTCTGATACGAATGATTATGATAAAAACATTATGTGACACACACACACACACACACACACACTATTAAAGTATTCATTTTATTTACTGTATTGTATTTTACCTTCCTACCCTGCTTAGTTACCTTAGTCATATAACTCTAGTTAGTTAACTATCATAGGTAGTTTTTAGTTTGTTTCTGAATTTGTTATTCAGTTGAGTCTTCAGTTAGCAAGTAGTTAGAGTCATTCTTGCTGATCTTGATCCATAGCTTATATATAAATCAGCATTAGGGATATTGTAACATTCATTCAATTCAATAGAATCATGTATTGTTTTTCCAGTTTAATCCATCACATTCAATTTGTCAAGACACACACACACCTTTTTGGTACAAAACGAAAAGGTGAAGAAATAATGTCGTATTTTGTTATGCTTACCGCTAATACATATTGTGCCTCCATAGCCTTCGTGTCGAATTCGATCAAATATTAATTACTATCAATCGTACTAGTACCTCACTTGCGCACATTTCTTTCTTTTTGAAAAAAGAAGAAAAGTTGAGATATTAACTAATTATGTAGTAATGCTAATATGTGATCATATAAGAAGTTAAGTGATATATATGTGTACTTGCGTAGAAATGGGGAGACCGACTCCTTAGCAAGCTAGGGTTTTAGTCTGCAAGAGTGAAGTCTCTTTTTGTGTCTGAAGGACCTTTTAATAGGGTTTGACCTCCGACATGCAAGAACACCTATTTCTGATTGATTGACTCCTCTTTGTCTCTCCCGCCGCCTCAGGGTTAGGTCATCTGCCTTGTAGGCGAGTTCTTAACCAGATCAAGTTAGTTGTACTCTTAGAAATGTAGTTTAGGCTTAACTCAACCCGACAAAACCAGCTTGTAAGGCGAGGGATGCCACCCACTTATAAACTCTTTTTCAGGCCATATTACATCCGATGTGAGACTCTTAACACAGCCCCCTCACGCCCAGAACTAGACAACTGGAGCGTGACTCGAGTGGCCCGATAGCGGGTGGCCCAGCGGATCTTGGATTGACTCTGATACCAACTTAGAAATGTGGTTTAGGCCTAACTCAACCCCACAAAACTGACTTGCATGTAAGGTGAGGGATGTCACCCACATATAAACTCTTTTTCAGGCCATATCACATCCGATGTGGGACTCTTAACATGTTCTGGTGTGATACGCCTATGCCTATATTGGTGACCTACTTCGTTGCACACCCCTTCATGGGCAACTTGTTGAGCTCAATACGCAAGTTGTCTTGAGTTATCTATGGGTCACTGGCCCCTAAACAGGGACGTACTAAGCCCAGTACAATATTAATTTGGGTGTTTTTTTGTACCCCACCATATTCCCTTATACCCCCAAAAAAAAGTGAAACCCCAAAACGCCCTTCAATAAACGCGTTTATTTTTAAAAATTGACACCAATCGTATATATGTTATTTTGACATATATAAGATGTTAAATTTTTAGGCATCGTATATATGGTCATTGTGTGTATATACGATTGATACGTTTTAAGTCAATCGTATATACACTTTGAGGGGGTATATACGATGCGTTAAAAATGAACATCGTATATATGTCCCACCAAGGGTATTAGGGTATATACGATGGCTATTTTATTTGTTTTAATTTTAAAAAAAAATGTTTTAAAAGGCTACAAAAAATTCGTTAAAGAGTCAAAACTAATCAAAAAAATTATAAAAACACCCTAAAAATCTTACAAAACCAAAATAAGTCTATGCAATTTTTTTTAGATTTTTTGGAGACTATGAAAAAATTAAAAATTACAAAAAATAGTAAACGATAGAATTTGGGATTTTGGCCAGTAATCTCCGTAAGAAGTCTCTTCTACAGAGAGTCATGCTCGTTGATTTTTTTGGATTTAATGACGGTGGTTTCATTACAATCAGAGTAAGTTGCCCGAAAACTGATTTTTTAGCCTAAATTATTCGTTCGACGTATAACATCGTCACGTGTTAACGAACTAGACACTAAATAATTTAATTAATTTATATTTGACTAAAAAAACAAAAAAACTATATAGGATAGTATATACACCCTCCAAATCGTATATACATCATCGTATATACCATTTTGGGTGTATATATGATGTGTAATTTGGTTATCGATCGTATATACACCTGCTCTGAGCGTATATACGATTGGTCTTCAATGACATCAACCCTATATACGCCATCAGGAGTATATACGATGTGCAAAATTATAAGGTCGTATATATGTTCATTGAACATATAGTCTTAATTTAAAAAAAAAAATACGTTTTGTCAAATGTATTTTGAGATTTCACTATTGTGTGGGGGTATATGGAAAAGTGGTGGGGGTATGAAAAAAAACCCTATTAATTTTAGGGGTAGTTTGACATTGAATATCTGTTTATGTATCAAGCATCAATCATCTCACGACTCAGACTATGGTTACACACCCATGTGCCATTTTCAATTCGTATTGGTACTTGACGATTTTGTTCTTGTACCGACGTACACACACAACTAATTTAGCTTGCAACTTAAATATTATCACTTAGGTTTTTTATGTTTATAAATAATTGTAAAAATCTATTCAAGCGTTGAAAACAGGAGCAGATCATGCGACTCCACCTTAATTCAATTAATCAATCACCTCACCAAGGTTGCACGTCGTATGTATATTCAATTTCGTTATAGGAGTCGTGAGAGTTGTGACTGAGTGAGAATATAGTCGGTGCCACAGCCACCACTTCACGTTTATTTATTTACCTTTTCCAGAGGTAACCTATTAATTAATTAAATTATTAAATGACATGAATATTATGGTAGGAGTATTGTTTAAAAATAAAGAGAAAGAAAAGAAGCGAGAAAGTTGCTTGTGATGAATGAACTGTATTTCTCATGTGAAGTCAAAAAAAGTAGTAGAAAATAGTTGTATCGTGTTGAAATATATCACTTAAACAAAATAAAACAACACGCTCTCTCATATCTGGCTTCACTCACTACCGTTGCGCGTAGAGGATATTCGATGTATACCAAAAAAATATCTCGCTTCAGTTATTTTATTTTTATTTTTAGTTTTCCATCTAATAGAAATAATAGTAACCATAGAGCCAAACTAGCTTAATTAAATCAAGGTAGAGTGCCTAATTAATAATAGTAGGATACAATTACAATGTCAAAATTGCGGAATTAATCCCAAAACATGCTATGGAAGGTAGACTTGTTGGTATAATTAAACTATAAATAATATAGTGTGTTAGGCTATTTCGGAATTGATATTTGTATGTTTATACAAGTTGTTTTTCTAACAAACTTTGAAGTGTGCAATTTTAGGGATTAATTGCTATTAAGCCTAACGCTAGCTTGACTCTATAAGTTTATAATTGGGTTTTGAACCAATTATAATTATTATCACGTTCCTTTCGTTTGAAGAAGAAGGATAAGTCTCTTAGAAGAAAGTGATTCAAAGAGTGGAACCCAAGTTAGTTAAAGAAGTAAAGGATGAATGGAAGCTGCACCACTGCACTACCACACATTATACCACTGTCCCCTTTTAACAGATTTTTTTTAGAAAGTGAGATTGGGAGAGTATTTTTCAAGGGATTGATTCAAAGAGTGTAAATGAAGGGAGTTTATTAAAATATCTTTTCTATATGAGAGAGTGAACCATCATTTCTATTTTTCCCAAAGCCAAACAAACACACTTCAGTTGTGCAGTCACTTTTTTTCAACCTTTTCCTTTTATTTTTCTTAAATAAATATTAAAAGTTGCATCACGCTAATTGTTAATTTTAAAGGAACGTTTCAATATTTTGAAAAGATCCTAACCTACTTGAGATGCTCTGGTTTCAATTTTTTAAGTAAATATGAGCGTGAAAAAAAGGTAAAAAAAACTGGTCAAAGTGTAAATTAAAGCAATTCCCCCTTAAAATTATTTTAGACAATCCTAAAGCATCGCTTGACCTACCTTTTTCACCTACAATTATAATTTTATTAGTAGTATTCTAGTTAAGAAATTTAGCCTTAATTCCATTTGTCTTACAAATCGATTTTAAATTGTAATCCTTCGTGTTTGTATTAAGTCATCCTATTTTAAATGAAGTATATATTGTGTAAAAATGAGTTTTCTAATATTTTTCTCCCGTTTATTACAATTAAGTCAGCCAACATGATTTTGAGCCTTATCTGCCTATGCCTCCAAAAATCCACTAATGCGATCATGACTTACCAATATGTACGTACAAAATTAATTACTCCCATCGGGCTCATTTTTAACCAACGAACAATTTTTTAGGTTCATTGAAAAAGTTGTTAATTTGTTGCTTAAAAACGAGTCCAGACTAATATGTGGTATCCCACTCATTAACAAAAGATTTAGTGATCATCACTAAGCAAAAGATTTAGTGATCATCACTAAGCAAAAGACTTAGTGATGTAAGCCTTAGCCCTTTTTCACCTACAATTATAATTTTATTAGTAGTATTCTAGTTAAGAAATTTAGCCTTAATTCCATTTGTCTTACAAATCGATTTTAAATTGTAATCCTTCGTGTTTGTATTAAGTCATCCTATTTTAAATGAAGTATATGTTGAAATATCTAATTTCAAACACTTAGTGCTATTGGCTAAATACATTTTTCAAACAGAAAAAAACATGTTTAAAAGAAATAGAGCCGTTAGCACTATCTCATAGTTAGTTACAAGCAGTTAATAACTGCCTAACTAACTCTATCTCTACCTAATTCAAAGTCCAGCATGTATATAATGTAGTTTACATTCAGAAACAATTGTACAGAAAAAATACATACAGAAATACAGAAATAAAATTTTACATTGTTTTAATTCTGCTCCTTTATCTTCCTTCTCTAAGTGCTCTTCAAGTTTCCTTGTGTTTTAGTGTGAGAGACCTCAAGAAGAAAGAGCAAACCGATTTAGGGTTTGCTCGATTACCTGATAAAGGAAAGGGAAAAGAAAGAGAGAACCGAGGGTAAAGGGTTACCTGTGTGTGTAGTTCTGATTCTTGAAGAGTTCCTTCAAGAAGTGGAGGTGAGTTTCACCATCAGTACCAGAAAGGCTTGCAGCAAAGAGAACAATACAAGTCAAGGTTTTGCTATAAACTCAAAATCAGAAAGGAAAACAACGAAAGAAACCTGTATTACCTTCGTTTTGTTTCGATCCAACGCTTGAACACCAAACCTGCAGAAAACCATAAATCTCAGATTAGGGTTTCATTCTCAATCTCAATCAAATCAAAGTATTTCTTTGGGGGTTTTGTAGAGGGAACAAAGATCTACCTTTTGGTGTAAGTTTGGTGGTGATTGAAGCTGCGTGGCTAGGTTTCAGAGGAAACCCTAGCAGAGAGAGTTGGAGAAGACGAAGGAGGAAGAAGAGGCAGCTTCGAGGGAAAGAATAGAAAGTGAAGTCTAACGTTAGTGTATCCGGTCTTGTTGTGTCTAGGGTTTCTTGGGGTAGGGTCTCCTTGCACAGTGTTGGGTTTTTGCTATTTGCAACCTGCAAATTTACAAATACAACCCTTGTTAGTTTTAAGTGGAAAAGTGGAGAAAAATTATAAAGAAGTGCAAAAATTCTACATGGTATCATCAGAGCTCAGATCAATTCTGGGATAAAGGACAATTTCTCAAACTCTAAACTGTTTAAATTTCAGTTCTTTAAAGCTTTCTTTAACTACTTTCATTACACAGCAGCTAGCTGTGTAATTTCTGTTTTACTAACAAGTTTGTGTAGTGTGTGCAGATGGCACACAAAGAGATGAACCCTAGTTTTGGCACTCAAGTGCCTGTGTTGACAGGAACTAACTGGGACAGATGGAGTCACCAGATGAAGTCAGTATTTGGGTGTCAAGGGGTCTTAAAGATTGTGAAGGAAGAAAGTGAAAGAACCTCGAGAAAATGCTACTTTGCAGGAAGAAAAAAAGCGAGATGAAGAGGATGAGATGAAGGACTATAAAGCACTTCATCTTATCCAAATTGGGTTAGATGACTCAAATTTTGATGAGAATAAGGGATGTTGAAAGTGCCAAGAAGGCATGGGACATCCTGGACTCTTACTACAATGGAGCTGCAGAGGCTAAGCAAGAAAAATTACAGCCCTAAAGGCTCCGTATGAAGCCTTAAAGATGAAGGGGTGATGAGAACATCATCACCTATTTTGGCAGAGTGAAGAAAATCACAAATGCCATGAAACTAAATGGTGAAACCTTAAAGGATGAAGACATTTGCAGAAAGATACTTAGATCTCTAACTAAAAAGTTTTATGTTGCAGTTAATGGACTTGAAGATACCTGCAAGGTGGAGGATCTTAAAGTTGAGCAACTACAAAGTAGGCTAGAGGCTAAAGAAATCAGACTGAATCTGCTAAATGAAGACTCAGATGAAGACAGTCAAGCTTTCTTCATTCCTTCTAAGAGTAAGAAAGGTGGGAAGGGTGGCAGCAAGCAACCCAACAAAAATAATGGGCCTAAAGGTAAGCCCCAAGGTAAGTTTTCTAAAGGAAACTCATCTAATAAGCCTAGTAATGATGCTAGCAGTTCAAAGAAGGATAAATCACACATCCAATGTTACAAATGTGAAAAGTATGGTCACTATGCAAGTGACTGCTGGTCTAAGAAAAATAATAAGGGCAAAGAATGCGAGCAAAGGGCCAATGTGGCCAAAGAAGACTCAGATTCGATTACAACTCGATGAGTGTTTAGTCTTTATAACAGATGATCCTATTCCTATGTCTAAAATTGAACCTAAAAAGGAAATTAGTATAACTAATGTAGAACTAGAAGTAGGATCAGAATTTGTTGTGTTTGCTATAACTACCAGTGATGGAAAAACCATCACTGAGATTTGGTATTTAGACTCAGGATGCTCCAATCACATGACTGGTAACAAGGAGTGGCTGATTGATTTTGATCCTAGCAAGAGGACCACTATTAGGTGTGCCAGTAATAAAGTAATTACTGCAGAAGGTATGGGAAACATTCTGTTTAAAAGAGAGGATGGTAAGACAGTTTTGATTCAAAATGTTTTTTATGTCCCTGGTGTGTGCTCAAATCTGATTAGTTTAGGTCAATTGCTTGAAAAAGGATTTTCTATTGTAATGAGAGACCTAAAACTAAAGTTGTATGATCCTGAAAGTAAGCTTCTGTTGACCACACCTTTAGCCAAAAACAGAACTTTCAAGACTAGTATTTGCTCTTCAAAGGCAAGGTGCCTGAGTGCAATTACTAGTTCTGAAAGTTGTTTATGGCATAGAAGGCTTGGGCACCTAAACTACAAGAGTTTGACAAACCTAAGTACTAAGAGTCTAGTAATGGGTTTGCCTAAAATAGAGGCTCCAAATGATTTGTGTACAACATGTCTTCTAGTGCAAAACAAAACTAGGAAGAGTTTTCAAAAGGAGTTGCAAGGCAGATCAAAGGATCTCACGCATGTTGTATATCTGATGACATTTGTGGCCCCTTTGATGTTTTATCACTAGGTGGTAATAAGTATTTTGTTTCTTTTGTAGATGAGTACTCAAGAAAAATGTGGATCTATCTAATAAAGACTAAGGGAGAGGCCCTAGCAATTTTCAAAAATTTCAGGACATGGCCAGAAAGACAGAGCAGCCAGAAATTGAAGATCCTAAGGA
The DNA here is from genome assembly GCA_020916435.1 of Oxytropis ochrocephala. Taxonomy (NCBI): domain Eukaryota; kingdom Viridiplantae; phylum Streptophyta; class Magnoliopsida; order Fabales; family Fabaceae; genus Oxytropis; species Oxytropis ochrocephala. The sequence continues at coordinate 11,439,013 of CM037090.1, forward strand.
CTGATGGAGGAGGTGAATACACCTCAAAAGACTTTGAGGAGTACTGCACCAGCAAAGGGATCATTCATGAAGTCACATCCCCTTATACTCCACAACACAATGGTGTTGCGAGAGAAGGAGAAAGCAATAAAGTATTAGACATGGCCAGATCTATGCTAAAACAGAAGGGACTACCTAAGAAGCTATGGGGTGAAGCTATTACTACAGCCACCTACATTCTCAATAGGTGTCCAACAAAGAAACTTGAAGATAAAGTTCCTGAAGAGGTTTGGACAGGTGACAAACCAAATGTCAGTCACTTTAAGGTATTTGGCTCTCTAACCTATAGCCATATACCTGATCCTAAAAGAACAAAGCTTGAAGACAAAAGCAAGCCTTTGATTCTAGTTGGATATCACCCCTACGGGTGCCTACACAGATTGTACAACCCTACAAGTGGTAAAATTGAAGTCTCTAGGGATGTCACGATCCAGAGGAGGAGCAATGGGTGTGGGATGAACCACAACAAGTAATCTCAACACCCACGAAAATTGAAACTATTGGAGGCAGAAATGAAGTACTCGGCAAAGTCAAGAGATACTTCTGTGGTGATGAGGAAGGTGTTCCTCAAGAAGAAGAAACTATTGAAAGCAGTTATTATGCCTAATGGTCAAGTGTGTGATCGGACCACAGAGACCAAGAAGAACTCCTAGGAACCTAGCGGACTATGAAATCATAAATGATGATGAGGTAATGAAGAGGGATCTCATCCACTTTGCTATGCTAGCGAATGCGAGAACACGTAAACTACTTAGAGGCCTTAAAATCTAAAGAGTGGAAGGATGCAATGCTAGAAGAGCTTAAGTCCATAGAAAAAATGGAACATGGACCTTAACTACTTTACCTAAAGCAAGAAGGCCATTAGTGTAAAGTGGGTGTTCAAAGTCAAACTAGATCCTAATGGCAAGGTAACTAAGTATAAAGCCGATTGGTAGCAAGGGTTTTCAAAGAAAAGGAAGGCCTAGACTACACTGAAGTATTCTCACCGAAGAGCAAGGCACGAAACTATAAGGTTAGCATTGCCATTGCTCGTAATAGAGGGTGGGAACTATACCACCTTGATGTGAAATCGCTTTCCTCAATGGACCACTAGAGAGACGGTTTACATTGAGCGACCCCGGGCTTTGAGACTAAAGGTAAAAGGAACTATGTCTATCATCTACACAAGGCTCTCTATGGGTTAAAGCAAGCCCACAGGGCATGGAATAAATGTATTGACAAGTTCTCTTTCTGAGAAAATGGGTTCAATAAGTGTGGTTCAGAATATGGTGTCTACACCAAAGGTACTCTACAAACCTATTTTCTAATTATATGTCTATATGTTGATGACATGCTTGTAACTGGCAATTGTGCAAAAGAAATTGCCAAGTTCAAGCAGTCTATGGAATCTAAGTTTGAAATGACAGACCTTGGAAGGTTGTCATATTTTCTGGGAATGGAATTCCTAAGAACTCCAGATGGGATAATCTTACATCAGTCTAAGTACACTAAGGAAGTGTTGGCCAGATTTGAAATGGAGGATTGTAATCCTGCCAAGACACCAGCAGAAGGTAACTTGACTCAAACAACTAAGGAGGATACTAGTGAAGTAAATCCTACTGAATACAGGCAGATGATAGGGTCCTTAAGGTACTTATGTCACAGCAGGCCTGATATTCTATATGCTCTGAGAATTGTGAGCAGGTTTATGAATAAACCACTCAAGGTCCACTATTGGGCTACTAAAAGGATACTTAGGTATCTACAAGGTACTCTGAACTATGGTATTTGGTTCCCTAAAGGAAATGGTGAAAATACTACTCTATTGCTAGGTTACACAGATTCTGACTGGTGTGGAGATAAAATTGAGAGGAAAAGTACCTGCAGGTTTTTCATTTAAGTTCCTAGGGGCACCTATATCCACGGAGTTCAAAGAAACAATCTGTTGTGGCTCTGCTCCTCCGTGAGGCAGAGTGTAGTAGCAACTAGCGATCTTTGCATGCCAAGCCGCTTGGCTTCAGAGACATCGCTAAATGAGCTATTGGTTGAGTTAAATCAACCACCTACTATCCTAATTGACAACAAGTCTGCCTTGAGCCTTGCTAAGAACCCTGTGGCTCATGGCAGAACCAAGCATATTGAAACAAGGTACCACTACTTGAGGGACCAAGTTTCAAAAGGTAAATTACAGGTTGAGTCTTGTCCTACTAAAGATCAAGTGGAGATATTTTTACTAAAGCTCTCAAAGGAGAGATCTGTTTGCTAAGCTAAGGAGGAATTAGGAGTAATTTCATTCAAGTCAAATGAATGACTACTCCTCTGAAAGTCGACTTTGGAGGCTTGTTCCAAAGGTTATTGTTTAAAGGCTATCCCGAGGGCTTGTCTTGGGTTTATGTTTCCTATTAGCTTAGCTCTATTCTATGTTTCTACTCAACCTAAGTGTTTGAATTAAGGGAGAGTGTTGAAATATCTAATTTCAAACACTTAGTGCTATTGGCTAAATACATTTTTCAAACAGAAAAAAACATGTTTAAAAGAAATAGAGCCGTTAGCACTATCTCATAGTTAGTTACAAGCAGTTAATAACTGCTTGCTAACTAACTCTATCTCTACCTAATTCAAAGTCCAGCATGTATATAATGTAGTTTACATTCAGAAACAATTGTACAGAAAAAATACATACAGAAATACAGAAATAAAATTTTACATTGTTTTAATTCTGCTCCTTTATCTTCCTTCTCTAAGTGCTCTTCAAGTTTCCTTGTGTTTTAGTGTGAGAGACTAAGAAGAAAGAGCAAACCAGTTAGGGTTTGCTCGATTACACTGATAAAGGAAAGGGAAAAGAAAGAGAGAACCGAGGGTAAAGGGTTACCTGTGTGTGTAGTTCTGATTCTTGAAGAGTTCCTTCAAGAAGTGGAGGTGAGTTTCACCATCAGTACCAGAAAGGCTTGCAGCAAAGAGAACAATACAAGTCAAGGTTTTGTTGTAAACTCAAAATCAGAAAGGAAAACAACGAAAGAAACCTGTATTACCTTCGTTTTGTTTCGATCCAACGCTTGAACACAAACTCGCAGAAAACCATAAATCTCAGTTAGGGTTTCATTCTCAATCTCAATCAAATCAAAGTATTTCTTTGGGGTTTTGTAGAGGAACAAAGATCTACCTTTTGGTGTAAGTTTGGTGGTGATTGAAGCTGCGTGGCTAGGTTTCAGAGGAAACCCTAGCAGAGAGAGTTGGAGAAGACGAAGGAGGAAGAAGAGGCAGCTTCGAGGGAAAGAATAGAAAGTGAAGTCTAACGTTAGTGTATCCGGTCTTGTTGTGTCTAGGGTTTCTTGGGCCGGGTCTCCTTGCACAGTGTTGGGTTTTTGCTATTTGCAACCTGCAAATTTACAAATACAACCCTTGTTAGTTTTAAGTGGAAAAGTGGAGAAAAATTATAAAGAAGTGCAAAAATTCTACAGTATATATTGTGTAAAAATGAGTTTTCTAATATTTTTCTCCCGTTTATTACAATTAAGTCAGCCAACATGATTTTGAGCCTTATCTGCCTATGCCTCCAAAAATCCACTAATGCGATCATGACTTACCAATATGTACGTACAAAATTAATTACTCCCATCGGGCTCATTTTTAAGCAACGAATAATTTTTTAGGTTCATTGAAAAAGTTGTTAATTTGTTGCTTAAAAACGAGTCCCGACTAATATGTGGTATCCTACTCATTAACAAAATACACAATTTTTTTTAACCAAAGAAAAATAAATTTATTAAAAAAATGAGAAAAATGAAGATAAAAATGATCCCAAAGAGGGACTAGACCAAAACCCAAGGCAAGAGAGGAAGACTCTGTTTGGCAAAAAGTAGCGGATAGCGGATAAGCTAGCGGATAGATGATAAGTTAGCTTATAGCAGATGAGGTAGCAGATAGCAGATGAGGCAACAGATTGATTTTAAAGTGTTTGGTAAAATTAGCGGTTGAAGTAGGTTATAAAAATAAAATTACATAAATAGACATTTGTAATTAATGCTTACAAATGAGAAAGAAATTCATTTAATAGAGGATAAATGAGAAATTTAATTGAAGTAATGAGGGTAAAGTTGGGAGAAAAAAATGAAACGTTATAAGTTATAAGCTCAAACGCTACTTTAAGTAGCGTTTTAAAAAACACTTTTTTTTTTGGTTACAAAAGAGAAGAAAAAGCAAAAAGCAAGATTAAGGCCGCACGAACGGCACTCCTTGAGCATCAGCTTGTAGAAGCTGGATCATTAGCGTTTTAAAAAACACTATAAGCTAATAGAAAAACGATAAAGCTAGTTGTGCCAAACACTTACAACTAGCGAACCCACTGTAAGCTATCCGATGTAAGCTAGCGGATGAACATTGCCAAACAGAGCCCAAGTTACACAAATTTGGTCAAAAAAAGCAAGTTACACAAATTAGGGAGTAGATACTCTCAAGTAGAAAACCCTTAACATTTTCGTATTGATGGAATTCTCACCCTTAATTACTCTCTCTCATATCTTTTTAATACTTCTTCTGTTTCAATTTAAGTGTCATATTTGGTGTTTCACATATATTAAGAAAATTGTCTAAAGTGAAGAAAGAGAAGAATAATTTTATACGTGAAATTAACCTAATTAGTAATCGGTGTATTCACCTCTATCATAAGTGCAAAGTAAATGATAATGTATTGTGAGTGATGCTCATAATATTAATTTAAGGGTAATATTGGTAAAATGTTAGGTAAAAATAGAAAGTGTTATTTATTTTAAAACTAAATTTTTAGTGAGTAGGACAGTAAATTTGAAATGGACGGAGTATTAAACACTCATTCTCTCACTTTTTTTAATGGAAGGTTTATATTTTATAGAACTATAAAGTCGTAGGAGATAATCTTTTCCCCATAACGTATGTGTTCCCCTTTCTCCTCTTTCCCAGGTCTAGGACTAGTAATTTCCAACTATCCAAGGATGGAGCCGAGATAGGATTTCAATTTAGAGAGGACCAACTTTGTTATTAAATTTGCACATAGTCATTGACTATTCGACTCAGTCAAGATGTTGAGTCACTAACTGAATTGCATGACTCGGTCACTATTGAAAAACAATCAAGAAATTCATGATATGTATGTACTAACTTCTTGCTTGAAAAAATTATTAAAGAAAAAAAATCATACCATACCTTAAACACCTACGCGGCATGAAAAATCTGTTTTTTTTTTGTTTTTGCGTAAATGCCCTCACAACAGGTAAACCGATGTTTTTTTAATGGAAAATACAAAAACTCAACACTAGTTTGTTGAACCGTCTCCACTGGCAGCAATGATGAACTAGGTCATTGGTTCGACCACAAACCTTTTTGGGTCATACCAAATAAGTGAAATATTTGGTCCAGTTACGTACTTAGACTGTCCATACCATCGTCACGTTTAACATTTTTATGAGTAGAATTAAATTTAAATTAAGAATTTATTCTAGCTTAAAAAACTATGATTTGTATTGTTTACTTCAAAGTGTAATTTTTTCAAATTCATTTTGAATGTCACAAACAACGCTCACTTTTTTTATATTATAGTCCAAAAACACCACTCACTTTAAATTCAAACATTTTTAATTAAATTTTTTTTTTTAACATCAATTTATTTAAATTCATGAGAAGTCCAATATCTTTTTTATCATCCCTATTTCCATGGAGTATGTTTTTTTTGACAAATATTTCCATGGAGTATTGGCAGCCGACAATCTGGATGTGCATATACAAATATTTTTATTTAAATATTTTTAATTAGAAAACGAGGCAGCTTAGATTTTTTTTTTTTCTGAAATTTTGTTTGTTTGTTTGTTTGTTTGTATGTACTAACAAGGAATTTTTGGTTTTATTCAAATTTAGGTTTTCTGAAACTCGTATTATTGTTGTATTCGCATTTGCGCTATGACTAATTTTTATAAACGTCTCTGTCTTTGTTTTAGAAAAATAATAAAAGTCTTTTTCTTTGCCTTCTTTCAGTACAATATAATGAAAAGCATTTGTTTACGGAAGCAAGCTAGTAATCAAAATGGTCCAAGCAAAATTTTTTTGTTCGCAATTACAAATGGTTGGAGCTAGAAAATGTGAAGGGAAAAATGGAGTATTATAGGTTCAAGCATAGCCATCTCAAATAATTTGAAGGTTTTTTTTTCAAATTTTAAAAATTGGGTCATTAATCATACTTTTTTCGAATGATTCACTAAAAGTTCAAACCACTTTATTTAAATTTTAAATAACATATTAAGACAACGTTAAATTTGGTACACTCGTCTTCAAACGATGGATATACGTAGGCGGAGAGCAGGGTTCTTCTTGAGGGAAAATTATCTAAGAAAAACAATTATATATGTTTTTCGTGTGGAGAATAATGAGGTTTCATTTCTTGGCTTCACAGTAAGGAGTTTGTCAAATAGCCTCATGTCTCAAATTCGACACCTATTGCGCTGGCTCTTTTTTTTTTAGCAATTTTTTAATATTTAGATTTAGAGCAATGTTTTAAGAACTGGATCGGTGATCCACTCGATGAAGGGTCGGATAGAGGGGTAAGTAGTTGAGTTGCACCGCATTTATTGATTTGGTCTCGATAAAAATATTTTCAAATTTTTAGGATTATAAATTTCATACATCTAAACTTAATTTACTAAATTTAAACTCATGAAAAACTAATGGATTGAGTTTCTCTTCATTAGAAGTAGAGTATATTTTTATATAAAAAAAAATATAATGCTCGTGGAGAGTACTTAAAAAGGTATAATGCTTTCCTAAAAAGAAAAAGAATTTGTGTGGTGGTTTGTTTTTATAATAAATTAAGGGGTAATATATAAAACTATGTGCAATAATTTACAAGAGCACCAGTAGCAGAATGTTAAAATGTATTCAGTGAGGATCAAACACGCGAACATTGAGTCACAACGTGGATGCAGCACCCCCAAACTAGGTTTGATTTTGGTATAGTTGTATCAAATATTAATTATATATATGGATGCACAATTAATTTCTTTGGGCCCTAAAAAGGACATTAGACCAAACCAGTCACGGAATCCATGCAGAAAGACAACAACTGCACCTGGCCATGGTTTCAATTCATGCTATCTACGTACACACAACATGTGGTGTATTTTTTTTGGTATACCACGACATGTGGTATATTAATGGTTAATACTTGGTCTTAGATTTAAATATAAATTAAATAATTTTAGTTTTTTTCTGAAGATATTAAGAATTTTTTTTTTGAATAGAAAGATATTAAGAATTTTTGTTAATTATAATTAGTGTCTTCACATCATATGAAAAATAGTCTATTTTTTAAAGTATCATTGGTGATATTTAGTTACATTGAAAATTGTTTCGTGCTAAAACATACTGAGATATTAAAGTCCATCATGCAGTTCGTTTTGACAGTTATATGCGGATTCGAACCTTGATGTATTCGTTGGACAATGTGTGTAGGATTTATTTATTATTTCATCTTAGCTTACTAAAAATAATGAGAAATTAAAAAAAAAGAAACTTAGGATAATTCAAGGTGTATGTTATGGATAATATTAAATTTGGACAAAATTTAATTATGTTTTTATAAAAAGTGAAATTTTAATTGGTCATAAAAAAGTCGAGAGGGAAACACATTAATCAATTTTGTATTTCATCTTATTTTATTTTAATGTTGCATACGTGCAAATACTTTTTAGCTATGAAGTCCGGATACGAGATACGATACGTAAATACGGAAAAATTTAGAAAAATTAAGATACGATACGGCAGAGATACTTCAATAAAAAATTAAATTAAAATTTAAAAATATAAAACATAAAGACGAAAGACGAAGATCAGTATGCACATAAACCAAATGCCCCACATATTTATCTCCCCTTTACCATATCATTTATCTTTCTTAGACAAAAGACGAAGATTAGTATGCACATAAACTAAATGTTGTGCCTTTCTTGGATCCATTTTATTTCTCTTCAAAAAATGGATAAAAGAGTAAGTATCTGGTCGATTTTTGATTTAAAAGTAAATATAAATTCTAGGATACTCCCGGGATATGTATCCGGTAAGTATCCGATAAGTATCCTGTAAGTATCACGGTATTTTTGATTTAAAAATAAACATAAATTTCGGGATACTCCACGGACACGTATCGGAAGTATCGGACACGATCGCAGATCGGACACAGTGCGTGGCCTATTTTGGAGTATCAGGGCTTCATAGCTTTTTAGTTTACCGAAGACATATGTGTAAATATGGGTCAGAATAGGTCAAACCGAACGACAAGAGCCTATTATGGTCCAACCTACGTAAAGCCAGACCAGATTTTTTAAGCAGTAAGACTTAGGTTTTTTTAAAGTCTATTTAGGTAAAAAGACCCGAGTATATGTCATTAAAAAAGTCTTTAACACCTACCAGACCAACCTATTTAAAATAAAAATAAATAATATTTTTATTACTACTATTATTATTATTATTTTAATTTTTGTACTTAGTATTAAATCACAATTTTGCTAATATTTTCTGATAATTTAAACATATTGACATTCATCATTTTTTAACATATTTAAAGTTATTATAAAGTAGAATATAAATTAGATGTCATATAAAATAGAACTTAATTTCACTGATCTATTAGCTTTTTAGTCTATTTGCAAAATCATACATCACTTAAGGATTAGATGTTTTAGTAAAAAAAATATTTGTGAAATAGGTTTTTAAACATATATATTTTGAGGTCTAGTCAGACTTTCAAAAAGGTAATACCAGACCTAAAAGTTGAGCCTATAACAAGTCACAAACTAGCTCACGCTGAGTCCAAGTAATGCAAAGCCTAGCTCGATCCGGTCAACTTCCAACCCTAAGGATACTTAGGCTCTGTTCGGCAAAAAAGAGCAGATAACAGATAACTTATAGCAGATAAGCTAGCGTTTGAATTAGCGGTTTAATTAGCTTATAAACATAAAATGACATAAATGGATATTTGTAATTAATGCTTAAAAATGAGAGAGAAGAATTATTTAATGGTGGATAAAAGAGGAATTTAATTAAAATAATAAGGTAAAAGTGGTAGAAAAAGAAAACGATATAAGCTATAAGCTATGTTTATAAGTTCTCAAACGCTTACTTCAAGCGGCGTTTCAAAAACACTATATAATTTAGTGAAAAAAATGCTTTATGCTTGTAGATACAAACAACTACCACTTAACTTATACGCTATAAGTTTAGTGGTTTGGCTTTGCCAAACAAAGCCTTAAAATAGTCGTAAATAACACTATCCAAAATTAGCACCGGTAGCAGCAACAACAATAGCAGTCCGCGGCGAAGATCGACTCTGCGCGATAGATCGTTCGACCTGCATGCGGTTTTTTTTGTGTTGCAGGAGTTGGATGGTGACTTGAGACGTGTGTGGTGCATGACTTTATGGAGTCTTTGGACTAGCCGTAATAATTTGGTGTGGAATAAGCGCCGCGACTCTACCTGGGGTGTCGTTATTCGAGGTGTGGTATTTATTTGTTGGCGATTGGATCGCTAGTGTTCTTTGCTTTCACGAACAATACTTGTTGTCCCTGTTGCCCAGCCACGGATTGCAGTCGCATGTTGGCGTAAAACCTCCTCCTAATTTTGTGAAATGCAATATAGATGCAGCCTTTGATATTAGTGGTAATAAAGTGGGCTTCGGAATGTGCATTCTCAATGAATTTGGGAGTTTGTTGGTGCCAAAGTTTACTCATTTTCGCCTGTGAGTCTACAAAGGTGTGGCTCTTGGACTATTAGTGGCAGTTGACTGGGTTCATGAACTCCATCATGTGAATGTCATTTTTGAGTTCGATGCAAAATTGGTGGTTGATGATTTCCATAAATCTTCCCCAGTTTTTTGTGATTATGGTTGTATCTTCACTATTATAGGAGCTTTTGATTCTTAATACGAAACTCATATGAAGATTCTTAGAGAGAACTAACAAGGTGACTCAAATTCTAATAAGAGTAGTATTGTTTACGGTGTCTTCTCAAACTTTTGATGATGTCGCTGTATATATTTTTTCGACTATTTGAATGAAATGAATTAGAGAAAAAAAGAATTAGCACCGGTAGCGTATATAGAAAAAAATCGGTTCCTTAACCCGAAACGAAAATAACAGTAACGCTTTACGTGTATGTTACGCGCTTGGAGGAAACTCGGAAACTCCAACCAGCTTTTGAACATTTTACGGTAGAGTACGGTACAAACCTTATTGCAATGCAATGCAACCCATGCAGTAATTCTTAGTTTTTATTTAAGAATTAAGAAAAGGAAACAAAAAGGAAGAGAAAGAAACAGTGTGTGAAACTGAAAGAACGGCGGTTAAAGGCTGACAAGTCCAATTGTATCTTCTGTTTTCTTCTATTTATGCAACTTCGTACATCTATCTCCTTCGTTACTTACTCACTCTTTCCTCCCTCTCTCTTAAATTATCAGTGTTTGCATTTCATCATACAATTACAAACTAAACCGCAAGCAAAGAAGAAAGGTAACTGGCATAAAACTGACCTTTTTTTTTCCTCAATTTCTCAACCCAAAACTCATTTATGTTTATTATTGTAGTTTTTTTTTGTATTTCTAATATGATTGAATGAAAAAGAAGGTAAATAAAAATGAATAAAATCCGTGAATGAAGGAAAGAAAAGGGGTGTTGGGTGTGAGTGAGAGAGAGAGAGGTGGGAGGTGTGGGACCTGTGGTGTGAGTAATAATCTGAAGAGAGAGAAAGAGAAGACTTCAACATCACGACAGTGAGGGGGATAGTAAAAGACAGCTAGCAATGAAGGAGGAGCCTCACCTACCAGTGCCCATCACATTCTCTTTTCCTCTTCTTCTCCCTCCTTCATAATCCCCCCCCTTCCCATTTAAGACTTCTCTACTCCCCTCTCCCCCCCTTTCAAAAACCCTCTCTCTCTTTCTCTCTCTCTCCACCTTTTCTACCACTCTCACTCTTTTCAATTATTTCAGCTCATACAAACAACCAATCAACCTTTACTTTCAGGTTTGCCCCCTCTCTGCATTCTTTTCATTTGCTTCACAATTCTGTCGGCTCATCTTCAATTTTGAGCCAATTCCTTCAAAACCAAAATTATTTACGTTTTTTTTAATCTTTGTAACCTCTACACACATTTCATTCCGCGTTTTCCATACAACTTATTTTTCTTAATCATGAAGAATTTGAACAAGGTTGGGTAACTGGCCTTATTCAACTTTACCTCAATTTTCAAATTCTCGCATTCAATGCTGCTTTGATTTTGGCAAGAAATGAGAAAGCGGAAAGTAAATAAAAGGGAGATTTTTTTTTTTTTGTTTTTGAAATTGGAAATAGTGAATTGGTCATTTAATTCATACATATCCTGAAAAATCTTCCGTTTTGGATTTTCATTTTCACTAACAAGGAATATATGTAAATTCAAAATAAAATCCACCTTTACCTTTTTCAACTTTTTTTTTTCTTTTCAAATAATTTATTACTTACCAGGCAAAATATTAAATTTTCAAATATTTACATAATTGATTGACGCGCAATGCTAAAATGAGCCGGGAGCTCCCATTCTATAAAAGCTGCTATCATTTCTCTTTCTTACTCTGTTTCATCCTTTGAATTTTCTCTCTGTTTTGAATTTTCTCAGGAATATTTTACTTGCCGAGAAAATGGTTGGACCAAACTTCATGGATGAGATTGACTGCGGCAACTTCTTTGACCACATCGACGACCTTCTCGATTTCCCTGTTGAAGACGTTGATGCCGTTGCCGCCTCATTGCCTTCCGTCGCCTCCGCCGGAAACTGCAACTCGCTTGCCAGTATCTGGCCTCCCGAGTCTGACTCGTTTCCTGGCTCCGACTCCGTGTTTTCCGGCCACAGTGCTTCCGACCTCTCGGCCGAGCTCTCCGTTCCGGTGAGTTTCCTAAGCGTTTTATTTTATCCACCGTGTAATTTATTTTTATTTTTATTTATTTTATTATTTATATTTCCACCTGTGTATTTTATTATTACATTTATTATTTAAAAGATTTTGGCGCGTTCACGTCATTTACATGAACTGTTCCGTATTACTATGAACGTACACGTTTCAACAGCTTCCGTTGTGACCGTCTGATTGTTTTATTATGACGTCATACTTTAATGCACGGACCTGATTGTCCGTTTAAAAGTTTATTATTGCCAGCCTGTCATTACGCTTTACCGTAAACATGAAAATTTATGGGGAAGATTTCGTTTTTTTTTTTGGTATAAGTGAGGAAGATTTCTAGTGTAATGTTTACTTCATGTATAATAGTCCCATTTTTTTTTTTAAGTTAAGGTGGGCCAAAAAGTTCAATTTTTTTGACTTGAATTCGAAGACATTATTGCTATTATTATACAAAGTATAAAATATATTGATTTACACAGAATATAAATTATTTCGAGAGAAGGGCAGTTTGGTCATTTCAAAAGTACACTTGATTGTGTCGGTGCCATGTGGCACACCACTTCCCCCTCTCTCCAACTTGGGGTTGCGCTGTCTCAATTATTTGGATCATCATTATTGGATGTCATGTGAGTTTTCATGTGAGGATCACGTGATGTGAGTACCCACATAAATAAATAAAATAAATAATGAACCTTTAAATGGTAGTCAATCTAGCCAGCATAAACCCATGTTTGATGTTTTTATTTTTAAACACAAATTCTTATTCTTAGTTGTAATTCTATGCAGTGTAAAAATATTTTACCACATCCTTGAATAATATATTTTCATTTTAAAACTTATTTTTTTTATAAGCAAATGTTAGGGAGGGGCTAATGTTAGTTTCTCGAGTTTGAACGTAGGAACTCCTACTTGCGCTCCTTTAGTGCACTCGTTCGTATTCTTTAGCTCGGTAACAGAGCTACGTACCTACTCAAGATAATTCCTAATTTGACAAAGCATTATGTGTAAAATAATTTACATACAAATTTTTAATCCTAATTTGAGCAGTCCTTTTTTAGGGAATTTGAACTGTATTATGTTTAGCTTTTATTGTGGTATGCTCTAGTAGGATGTATATTTTGCATGAATTGCAGACATTGATCAAATTGTTGTTACTTGTTATTGCAGTATGAAGATATTGTCCAATTGGAATGGCTGTCAAACTTTGTGGAGGACTCATTTTCTGGAGGGAGCCTCACCATGAAGAAACCAGAGCAGCAACCATCATCAAGTGCTACCAAAGAGGATTTGGTGCACAATCAATTCCAAACATCAAGTCCAATTTCTGTCCTTGAAAGTAGCAGTTCCTGCTCTGGTGGGAAAACTGCAGAGGTTTACATCCCTGTGCCTTGTGGACGTGCACGCAGCAAGCGTCCACGTCCCGCGACATTCAACCCTCGCCCCGCTATGCAGTTCATTTCAACTGCTTCCCTTTTGTTAGGGAAAACATGCAGCCTAATGTCATCTCCACCAAGACCTTTTCACATACTGAAAATTTTGCTGAGTCTCAACCTGTGAACAAGATTCCAAAGCCAGCTTCAGGAGAGAATAAGAAGAAAAAGAAAATCAAGCTGCAACTTCCTGCAGGTCCAGCTGATAACAATCAGAATGCTTCAAACCAACCTATTAGGAAATGTATGCATTGTGAGATAACTAAGACACCACAATGGAGGGCAGGGCCAATGGGGCCAAAAACACTCTGCAATGCTTGTGGTGTTCGCTACAAGTCGGGTCGTCTCTTCCCCGAATACCGGCCAGCTGCCAGTCCAACTTTCTGCCCATCCTTGCATTCCAATTCACATAAGAAGGTTCTTGAAATGAGAGTCAAGGGTGTTGACAATTCAGCTGCCTCTCCTGAACTCATTCCAAACACTAGCAGCATCCTTGCACTGGAATATATGTGAAAGTTGGAATGATCCACTCTCATTGCATCCCCTAGTGTTATGTCTCTTATGTTATTTCTTATTGAGGTTTTATTTCTTTTTCTTCACTGGGTTTTGTACAGGGTTGGACTGGGGGAATAGGAGCATAGATGATGATAATGATGATCATATTTTAGCTGTTAGAAGAATATTGTAATGAGAATGGAAGAAAAGGCTTAGAGGTGGAAAGTTAAAAAGAGTAGGGTCTTAGGTCTAGTAATAGGTTACTTAAGGTCGTTAGGAGTTGGTGTCTCGTTATCTTTTTTTTTTCTTGGCATTCTTTTCATTTTTTGCTCTTTTTTTTTTTTATATATATCCCTATTCCTGGGAATTCTTTTTGCAGTTAATTTGTAGCCAAAACTTTGAGTTGAGTAAGAAATTTCAAGATTTGTATTGACTCATTTGTTTTTTTTAATCACTCTCTTGCGCATATCCTATACGCGTAGTACTTGTCACTTCATCTGCAGACAAAAAAAAACTAAACATATTACTTTGATGAATGTTAACATGATGGTATCAGATTCTTCCCATGTTGCATATATTCTCTGCTGAGCACAAAAATGTACCATGAAAACAAGCATCAATACCAATCCTTTCTGCTATGCCAGTTGGTTTTAAGTGCTTACTGTCCATAAAGGATAAATGCTACTATATCAGCAAATCAGAATATGAAAAATAGTGATCTAGAAGAAGTTTTTGAGTTCAGAAACAATTTCCTTTGTAGTGATTACATGGGATTAAGATTTGACTCTTTAACAAAGTAGTGGGGAGTACATGGAAATAATAGACATGTTAGTTGTTAACATATTATAATATAAATTACTTTACCTATATTGGTGGTAGACATCTACCAAACAAATGAAATGATGATGGTTCTTATTGGTAAGACTAATTCATGCCTTGTAAGGTAAGAAGAATGCTTATATATATATATAAATCTAATTATATGGTTTAGAGGTCTTTAAAAGCATTTGGCAACAAGTCATGATCTCCCATTACTGACATTAAATTAAATGATATTTTGCTGGTAAACTCAATGAATTTCAATTACTTGAACTTCTCCACTCAAGCTGATATGATACTCTTTCAGTAGTCACCTAGATCTCCCATATTTTAAGTTATGCTTAAATAAAAGGACAAGCCACCCTCCATCATGTTTACTTTTTAAGTGTATTTAATTGCCAACGTGTGTACCAATAAGGGTTAACTATTCTAGAATACTGCATAACCATTTTAATATAATATGTATATGTGGAAATTGGGTCAATTTCATCACCAACCTCTTATGTCTAACCAATCTGTTTCAAGTTCTCTATCAGAATGGGGTAGGCCTTAGAAGAGTGAGAGCAAGTTCCAACTCTTTCAATAGAAAATGACTGCATAATCAATGATATTTTGGAGAGAAATAAATTGATTTGGGATAGAAACAGTGGAATTCTTTTGCAAGTGATGCTTTACTAGAAATGTAGTAAATTATGGAGAAGAGCTGCAAATGCAAAAACAAATGCCCTTGGGAATAATGACTGAGATTGTCATTGCACTAAAGAGTTGGTTTGTTTTAGGCAATGCATATATTAACTATGAACCACAGACTCGACATTTATTACGCATAATCGATTAATCGCTAATTTATAAAGTATAGGACATCGACATCGATATATATATATATATATATATATATATATATATATATATATATATATATATGATTATTTACTTACTATAGTTCAATAAAATATGAACATTTTTATTAGAAATCTAAATTGAACAATATATTTCCTAACAAAAAAAGTTCTTAAACAAAATATGATAGTTTTTCACATTCATTCTCCATCTACTATACCAAAAAGTTAAAAATGATGTAATCAAGTTTAACGTTTTCAACCCCCTTAATCATCACTACTTGGATACATCTTTAACATCTCTAGATATGTCTCCGAAGTGCTCAAGGAGTGTTTAAGCCTATAAGGTGTGTCAAGCAAAGAAATTTTTGTTTTTGGGATACTTGTTGGGGTATCAGAGGCGTATCGTATGGGTGTCAAACATTGAGATACGCCTAATCTCAAAGGTGTTCGTGCTTCATAGTATATTAATATAAAATATTATGAGAATTGCTTGCTGAAAATTGGGCAATCTTATTAGTCACTTATATAGAAACTGGTTTCTAACACGTCTAATAAACACATCAGGAATGGCGTTCTACTAGGCACATGTAATGTAAACACAACAAGTAGATGATAATATGGAGTTCTGCTATTTTGAAGTGGAATTTGCATCCATGTAGAAACTTTGAGGCCCAAATGTGTCATAGAGAAAGGCCCATACTTCGTACAACCCCCCCTCTACTTACTAAACACCCCATACTACCATTTATTCCCAAAATACCCCTGAATTTAAAACTTTTTTTTAAAGATTAAGTACTGTTCGGCCAAGCGTGTGCCGAACCTGTTAAGTGTGGTTCGACCATGCGTGCGCCGAACCGGTTCGCACTTGGCAGGGCCGAACCTCCCTGATTGTTGCTGGATATTGAATTGTTTAATTTTAACTAATTTTTAACGATTTGATTTATTCTTTGCTAACACTAGTTTAATTTTAACAGATTTTTAACGATTCAATTTATTCTTTACTAACACTAGTTGTTTAATTTTAACTGATTTTTAACGATTCGATTTATTCATTGCATGAATTGTTTTTTTAGACCTTTTCGGTTTGTATGACTTGTTGCACTTATCTATAATAGGTGTGATCGAAAATGAGCCGTTGATTTAAAACAATCGAAACCGTTAAAATTTTAAACGTTGGGGAGAATTCAAAAATTTAGCCGTTGACTGGACGGTGGAGAGGGTTTGGCGCACGACGGATCGATTTGGATCGGCCCACGCTTGGTCGAACCTAGTCAAAACATAATTTGGGGTGTCTGAGTAAACTTTGACTGGTTCGGCGCAGCGAGATTCGATCAAGTTTGATCAAGCATGCGCCGAACCGTACTTAATATCTAAAAAATAAAAATAAAAATTCAGTAAGAGTTTTTGATCTTTTCACCCCAAAAAGAGATGTCTCAGTGAAAGAGGGGGTGGCAGATTTAAGCATGGGCTGCAGAAAACCTAAGCCCAAATTGATATAGAAACCTGCATCGTTATAATGTCCAACTCACTCCAACATGATTAGATTCAGGGTATCTTGGATAATTTAAAGTGAGAAAATCAGAGTGAAATTGAGGGGAATATAATGGAGTAGAGCATAATGTAAAAATTTCCACTCTATTGTTCGGGAATTTTACGATGAAACAAAATTCTCACTCCACCATGTGGACAATTAAGAGAACAGAATAAATTATAATTTTTTCTTCCTTTCTTACCCGTATTTCAAAAAACATTATTTAAAAACACGTACTATTGCGTGTTAGGAATTATGTAATAAGTGAAGTGATATATGCTGAATTAGAAAAGTGATATGTATTGAATAAACATCATGTAAATTATATGCTACCACATATAATTTCAGCACATTAAAAGCGAATATGAAAAGAAACAGGTGCAGACAATAAACATGCATAAAATGGAAGCAACGAAACATAGGAAGGAACGAACCGTGAAGAAGAAGTCAAACAATTCAAAAGGAGCCACAAATGTAAATATGCAATATAGTTTAAGTAGGTAAATATTTAATAATCTTATTAGTGTTGATGATTTCATTGCATACCTCTAATTAGAGGGGGAGAAATTAAAAGTGATGGGGTGTAACGGAATATGAAGGAATAGATTGGATTAGGTTCCATTCAATTCAATCAATCTTTTAAAGGGGAAAACAATGGAACTTCATCACATTTTAGTTTATCGTTTTCATCTTTTATACCACTAATCTAAAATCTACCCTAACAAAATTCAGGCATTAGATAGTATTCACACTCCCATTTTTCATAGCATGCAGCTACCATATGGAAGTTTTTTTTTTCTTCCCAGGAAAGCATAGTTTGTATAGTTTTTTTCTTTTTAAAAGAAATAGATTTGTTCGAAAATAAACTTCAAAAATGCACCTCCGTCAATATATTTCTAGAGGGGTGGTGCAATTATAGAAAGTACGGGTGTAATTACAATTGCCCTTGCTTTGTTCTCTTCATTTTGAGCCCAAGTTACTGTTTGGTGCCTAGTTTGTTCCTCATTGAGTTGGGGTTTTGCTTTTCCCACTCCCCCTCCTACTCAAAACACACCACATAAGGGTGTGAACACGTTCGAACAGGATCGTTCGAGTGTGTTAAATATTGACAAACGAACCCTCTTGTGCGTAATTTAACCTGTTCGAATGACACCAATCGAACAGGTTCGTATAGCCTTGTTCGAACACACTATTTTATTCTCGCTCAACGCCTCATTCGAGTGTGTAAAATATGATGACTCACACCACATTCACCAATATTCCTTAACACCGATGCATGCATGCTCAAACATGTTCGAATAAGGCCGCTCGGTCATTAATCACGCCCCGCAAGAGCATTCCACTGAGAGTAGGAGGAGTGGGAAAAACAAAATCCTTGAGTTGTATTTGGTTTGGGTCTTGCCCATTTGAATGAAAATCAAACTATTGACAAAAAAAGGCCTTTTTTGAACCCCACCACTATTCTCTCTACCCTCACAAGACTTTTTTGATGAAAATACCCTAACAAAATTGGACACAATCATATATACATATGGGAGGGGTACATACGACTTTGAAAATTAACAAATCGTATATACCCCCATAAATACGTATATACGATTTGTTAAAAAAACAAATCGTATATACGTATTTATGGGGGTATATACGATTTGTTAATTTTCAAAGTCATATATACTCCAACCCATACATATACACGATTTGTTATTAAAAAAAAATTGTGGGGGTATTTAAATTTTAAAAAAAGGTTATAAAAAGACTACTAAAAATCCAAGTAAAGAGTCATAACTAATCAAAAATTGTTAAAACACCACTAAAAATCTAATACAACCAAAATAAGGCTATGCAAACTTTTTTAGATTTTTTGGAGACTATAAAAAATAGCAAACGATGAAATTAGGGATTTTGAGCCCGTAGTCTCATAAGAAGTCCCTTCTAGGGGTGTCTTGGTCCTTGATTTTTTTTCGCATTTAATGACCGTGGTTTCATTACAATCGGAGTAGGTTGCCCGAAAACCGATTTTTTAGCCTAAATTATTCGCTCGACGTATAACATCGTCACATGTTAACGAACTACACCCTAAACCGATTTTTTAGCCTAAATTATTCATATCTAATTTATTTATTTTTAAAAAATATAATTTTAATTTTTTAAATGATTTATTTATTTATTTTTGACAAAAATTTTATTTATTTTTTATTTGGCTACCAAGTCGTATATACCAAATGTGAGGGTGTATACGACTTTGTAATTTTACAAATCAGATATACTCCCACATTTGGTATATACAATTTAGGGGGTATATACGATTTTTATTTATTTATTGAGTTCAGGATATGTCGGGAGTTTTTAAATTTTGTGAAGGGTATTTTGGTATTTTCGTAGGGAACGTGGGGGGGTAGATGGGAGTGTAGTTGGGGTACCAAAAAAACCCTAACTAAAACATTAATCATGGTTCAGAAATCAAATAAATCTGGTCCATCTCTTTGGCCCATGTTTTTCCCAACACCTCACCTACCCAGTGCACACCCCCAAGCCTCAAAAATTTTAGAAATACCCTCACGTGAAACACACTCTCAAACACCTTCACACTACATTTTCGCTTGGTACGACACCTTAGTACCGAACTGGTTCGACCCTAAGGCACCGAACTTAACTTTGATATTGTAATCAACCAAGGAAATACAATGTAGAAAGAATCAAAGAAGTGGTTTGGCAGACATGACCTGAATAGGCTCGGCAGACATTCCTCAAACTGATTTGACAGTAAGCAATCGGCCCAGTTAAAATCACAACAGGAGGGTGGTGTTCACAAGACAGTAGGCACGACACCTCTACACCAGACATGTTCGGTTATTGGGGTCCGAACACGTGAAAAATCTGGAAAAAAATAGAGACGCGCTAAAAACATTTTTATTCATAATGGTATTTTTGTCATTTCGAAGGGTTTTGGGTGTGGGCTGAGTAGGTGGGAAGGTTGGGAAAAGCATGGGCCATTTCTTTTTGTATGGGGGTTTTGCTTTTCCCACTCCCCCTCTTACTCAAACACCTCATAAAAGTGCGAAAATACCAAAAGGCCATTAATGAAATGGTAACGCGTCTTTTTTCCAAAATTTTCACCGGTTCGGACGCAGGCATCTGAACCAGTTCGACTAAGAGCAACCGAACAAACGTTTTTTTGAAAATTAACTGGTTCGAATGGAACCATCCGAACAAGTTCGGTCATGCACAAACAACAACACCGCCCCTCGTTAAACTGCAGATACTTTTCCCATTATCATAATGACTCTTTCGTTAAATCGCACTACTCCCAAGTAACTTTTTCTTCACTTTTCTTCATGTAAGGTTCTATTTGGGTTGAGATCCTTCATCATTTCTCCATTTGGAGAGAGATAGACACAACATTCATGGTGGGTCATAACATTAAATTTGTAATAATAATTAATGCTATGGTCTACCATGAAATTTGTATCTATATCTCTCCAAATGGAGGCCTCCATTTCTTTTGAGAAATAGAGAGGATCCAAACCCTTCTATTTCTATGTACCCATTTTCAGAATTAACATCATGAACTCTAAATTCTGAAACTTTTTCATCAAATGAAGATGCTTTCTCCTCCATATTTTCTTCTATCCTTTCCTCACTCATACTCACTTTTAAAATCTCAAAATTGAATCCTTCATTGCTATTTTTACCACTAAGAAATTTATATGTAATTGAATCATCTATTTTGTTGATGTTGCCCCATATTAAACACTGAATGAGGGAGATTCGGCGGGGGTGATCTGAATCCTCTAAAATTGGAAAAAAAGGGTGTGTCTCAAAAAAATACCCGTTCGGTTGCCCTCAACCGAATTGGTTCGGCTGACCGTATCCGAATTGGTGAAAACACACACTCTACTTAAGGGTATTTTTGGAATATTGGGAGTTAAGGGGCGTGGGGTGAGTAGGAGGGGATGTGGGAAAAGTAAAACCCTTTGTATGGTACATTCCGAGCAGTTTCTATCTACAAGTACAACTTATTAAGGTCTTTTTTTTCCACACACTTCCTCTTACTCACTAAACAAACCCTGACTCTGCAAAAAGACAAAAATACCACCCTTAATGAACTAATTTTTTCCAACGTGTCATTTTATTTTCTAAGAATTTAGAAGTCAAGACTTAATTTGAATTAAAAAGCTTATATAATCGATACTACTAGTACTCCTACACAAAGGGCTGGACAAACGGTCGGCTTGTCCGGATTCGGTTTCAAAAACCTTAATCCAGTGCAATCCATAGCTCTATATTTTAGACCCAATTTCGTCCGTTTGAGTGTTCGGTTTGGGGAAATTGGTTTGGTCGGTTATTGGGTTATTCGGGTGGGTTGAAACGGGTAGTCAAGTATAACACAGGATAGTGGAAAAAGAAAAGTTTAGATTTGTAGATAGAAAAAGAATGGAGCTTCAATGTAAGCTGCTTGTTATCCGCAATGTTTTGCTGCATCTTGGTGGCATCAAGTGGGAAACCTATTGAAACCGTATTGTGTCACCCGGAAATCCTAATACTATATAACCCGACCATTTTATCAGACTTGGCTACGGGTAATACGGATATGGGTCGGTTATCTTTTTTTTTTCCACGCCTATACACAACACAAGTATCTTTACAAGCTGGAGGGGGGAGTGAGCTGAAGCAAAGGATTTAATCCTTGTCAGAATATAATAATTAAGTGGTCACTTATCCCAATTTGAAGAACACAGAAGCGAGAGCGACGGCCACGGCCAGGGCCATCGCGGTTCGGCACTAGAGGAGCCTCCGGCGGCGTGTAATCACGTGCACATTCATTAATAATCCCACACATTCTTCTCATCAGTTTATTACTACTATAAATAAATAAATCCCTCCTTGCTTGCCATCGCTGAGAGACCCTTCTTTATCACTCTAAATACACATAATTTAAAACACAACACAACTAGGTTTTTTTTTTGTCATTCCATGACCTATAGAGTATCTCAACGCTTTTAGCAAAAGACTAATCTCTGCTCGTGTTTAGAATCAAATTTTACATTGACAAACATCAAATTGTTCACAACAGAAATCAAATCGGGAGTATCGATCCCAAAGAGAAATTTCGGTTGCATGAAATGCAATGATATCAATGAGTCAAGCACCAAATGAAATAAGAAAAAGAGAGCTCAGAGTTTAATCTCCGAAAACTAACATTTCCCCCTCCCCCACCACTAACATTGCTTATCCAAAAAAAAGAGGGAGTATCGGGTCGACCCATGTACCCTAGGGTATTAAGCCAGCGGGCCAAGGATGTTGGTTAACACAACTAGGATTGAGATGCAAGCCAAGTTGCTATTTTTCATTATTGGAATTAATAATTGATGACCTCAATCCGTAGTATGTTATGTACGTTTGTCTTTGGCAGAATTAGTTAAAGTTTTTTGCAAATATTTTTTGTTTTGCATCCAACATATGAAAACTACATCATGCCTAATCTTAATTTACAATATGAAAGTATTTATTTATTTCTACACTTAAATGTAGGACTTGTAAACCAACACAATAAACTGATGAAGATGACATAGTACCGCAAAGTTCTTTAATAAGTAAAGTGGGTGCTTCTTAGTTCTTATTGAGAAGACGATGTAGTCTTCATTGTAAGTTATACAACAATTTTAAGGTTGTTACAGGACAAACTATACTTTTAAATTTTACCAAACAAACTTATTAGCTATAAATGATGTCTAAAACTGCAACCATTTTTCCGGCCTCCCAACCTTCTTATGTGAATGATGATGATATTTTTGCAGGAACAACGTTGGAGCTCAAACGCCTGTCCCTATGTTGTTCTTCTCACTGTCCATCACTTCACATTATATTGGGTTAGGACATTGTTGTACCGTGTTAGGGCCGGTCCTGGGCATAGGCTAGGGGTGCGACCGCCTAGGGGCCCAAAAAAATTATACTAAGTCTAAATTATACTAGTTATTATATCCAAAAAAAATTAAGTAGAAAGACAAAAAAAAAACCTACAATGACTATTTCGCTTCCTAAAAATAAACTCACGTGGAAAACATCTATGCAAATCCCTTGCTGCTTCATTGTTCTTCTCATCCAAACCCACTTATAATCTAGAAAAGAACCCAGAACCCAAAAATTCAATAGTTTTGTCCTTCTCAGGAACAGGACTGACCGCAACAATACTAATGATGACGTTGTTGTTTTCCTTTGTATACTTTACCACTTTTATGAAGACAAAAAAGACAAACAATAATTTATTGTGGTTTTGATTCTTCTATTGAAAGGTGTGTTTTTGTTGAGGGGGAGTTAACAAAATATCAATTTGGATGATTACAGGCGACTAAGTTGTGCCGCTGTGACGATTCTACTTCTCAGATGCTATTGTTCTATACTTCCGTTTAGTTTCTACTTGAGTACTTGATTTATTTTAAGATGTTGCCTAAAAATATTTTTATCCGATAGTGAAAAAATGACGAAAAAAATGCTTTTCAAGATTATACCATTGTACTATATTATTTCCAATGTATATAGTTCATTCCTCATTTTTTTTTGCATCTATTGACTTCTATATCCTCTAATTCTTCTGTATGAAATAAACTGGTATCACACTGTTCCTAATTATTTTCTAGAGTGGAACTTAGCTAGAACACAAATGTAGAGAACAAAAATAGAGAACGGGTATTCTGTATGAATGCAGAAATGTGTTGTCCTTTCGTTAGTCTCTGAGGGCAATATATAGTACAAAGGGTAAATATTGACATTTATTATACATTATATATGACCGTTGTGGTCGTTACATGACATATGAAACAATTACAGGAATTCTCATGAGTGCTTGTCTGCCGTTATGGATAGGCCGAACCGAACGATGTAATAGGTCGAATGGATAGGCCAAACCGATGACCGAATGGTTGTAAGAGCCGGCCGAACGGATACACTACAAAAAAAACGGTCATTAGCGAGGGACTATTCGGTCGCTAACATGACCAATTTCGTCGCTAATTGCCATTAGCGAGGGAATTAGCGAGGGACCAGTTCGGTCGCTAATTCCCTCCTCGATAATGCAATTAGCGAGAGAAATTGTGTCAGTCGCTAATTACCGAGGGACAGTCCCTCGCTAATTCCGTCGCTAATGCTGACAGCACGCTTCTCGAGTCTGACTGGCACGCTTCTCAATTTGAGTTTATTATTATTAGTATTATTATTATTATTAGTATTACTGTTATTATTATTATTAGTATTATTATTATTATTATTATTAGTATTAGTGTTATTATTATTATTAGTATTATTGTTGTTGTTATTATTATTATTATTATAACCAAAATTTTCAAAGAGAGAGAGAGAGAGAGAGAGGAGTGAGAGTGGTGGTGGTGTGGTGGTGGTGGAAGAGAAGAAAAGAGAGTGGTGGTGGTGGTAGTGGAAGAGAAGAAAAGAGAGTGGTGGTGGTGGTGGTGGAAGAGAAGAAAAGAGAGTGGTGGTGGTGGTGGTGGTGGTGGAAGAGAAGAAAAGAGAAGAAGAGAGTAAATGAGAGAGAGTGGAGTGAAAAGAGAAAAAGAGAGTGGTGGTGTGGTGGTGGAAGAGAAGAAAAGAAGAGAGTGGAAGAGAAGAAGAGAGAAAAAGAGTGTAAATGAGAGAGAAGAAGAGGTGGTTCGGATTAATATTAAAATATGACAAGTTATGCAGGAATTAGCGAGTGACCCAAATGCTAATTCTGGCCGCTAATCGTAAAGTGTATCACAATTGTCCGAAGCGCATCGCAAAGTGTATCGTCAAGGTCGTAAATTAGCGAGGACCCGTAAATTCCGCCGCTAAGTGTCTTGAAGTGTGTGTGTACAGTAAATTAGCGAGGACCCCGTAAATTTCGTCGCTAATTACTGAGTTTGCGAGGGACCTAATATTCCCTCGCAACGTCCCTCGCTAATCACCTGTTTTTTTGTAGTGATATGCTGAATCGATTACCGAATGGTTGTAGGAGTCGATCCGACGAATGTGGGCCGACCGCAAGAAAGCTCCTGCTATGTTTTTCTTCCTTTGAGTGCAGTATATCCGGTCGAGTCTTCCTAGATACCGGTCGGTTTGATTGTAAACACACACTTGTAACAAAAAAAAAAGAGTAGTTAAAAAATGTGAAAAATTTAGGCAGAAGGATAAGAACAAGCTAACCTAGCTAGCAGCCCGGCCGCTCCGGATCTTATGGGTTTGGGGATGCAAACCATTTGTTTAGGGCCAAAGAGTTAGAGCAAGCCTCGGGCACCATCAACTTTAGTTGACTATCCTTAATGCATCCATTTTTGTTTGCCTTAATTTCAGCACTCATTATCAAAACACGAGTGTACTACTATCAATAATCTCTCTTGGATCCTTTTATTACACCACACTAGACCACTACATCGAAATGCTTCTTTACATTTCTAATATTGAAGTTAGTACTCCTCAATTAGAGAAAAATAAATAAACTAAGATTCGACATTATTTGAATTAGAAAAAAAAGAATAGAGGGAGCAAAGTGGTGTTGTCTGTCAGAATTGAATGCATAAAAGATTACTGCACAAATTCCTGGATGCTTCTGTTCTCTGATCGTTAGAATATTTAATCTTGTTTCGTACTACTAGCGTAATGTGAGATCGATGAACCCCATAAATACTTTGTTAGGTTTCCTTTTCCTATTGTATTGTATGTATCTGTACAGTAGTAGTACATTGAAAGTTTCATCCATTTGATTTATAATTAGTGTTGGCATTAACTAGTAACAGCATTAATATTTGCAACTTAAAGTTTGCATGTGGTTTCTTTTCGTGGTAAGGAGCGTACGATTTACTCCCTCCGTATTCAAATACTAACTAGAACTAAGAAGAATTATCAGAAATTTCAATTAATGAAGCCTAAAAGATATCAGTAAATGCACTCAAAAAGAATACAATGAGAAGGTCTGAGATTCGACCCTGGAAAACCAACATTCTGTCCTCCCCCACAAACCTGAATTGAAACCGGAGACCTGATAATTATATATGTGAGTTTCAGGTGATATTTATCATTTTGATCATAGACAAAAAAAAAATATGAACTACCTAAAATCTCATTTATAAAGATAAAATTTTAATAATATTATTTTTTTAGAAAATTAATGGAATTCTTTTAGTTTTTTTTTTCTCTAGAGATAACATACTTCCCATGATTAAAATTATTTTAGACAGTCCTAGCTGTCTACAGATAAAATATAAGAGATCCACAATGGTGTTTCTTATAGTGTTTTTTTCTTATTAAGGATCATTCTTAATAAGGAATACCATTGTGGGCAGAAAAAGTTTTATTCCTTATAGAAAATAGTCTTTGTACAATGATTTTCTCTCTCTTAACTTAAGCGGGTCCCATTTAAAAGTTTGTAAGTTATTTGTTGATAAAGTGATGATGTGTAGTTATTTCATGACCTATTTAAGAATTTTTTTGAAAGTGTTGCCTTGGAATGTAGTGCTTATTAGTATTAAAATATATAAAAATTGATGATACACGCATTGATCTATTTAAAGACTCAAATGGAGAGTCCTCTATTGTGATGCTCTAAGTAAAAGTAGAGTTTGAGTTCCAACATGTAACACTCAACTTTTCCTTTTACTTTCTACATACCAGTTGTATTTTAAGGATAAAAAACGTTTTTTTTTTATAAAGTACAAAATAGTTTACAAACTAGAGAGTGTGATTTATTTGATAAGAAGTCAAAAAATGTAATCAACTTAAAAAGGCCGGCCTAAAAATATATTTTGGTTGGAAATTTTTTTCTTCAAATTTTTTTATACAAGATATTTTTGCTTTGTAAAAATTAGTGACGAAATATGAAGTCATTTTATTAACATTTCCTTTAAGGTGATCAAATCTACTTAAACAAAAATTGCAAACGGATCCAAACCAAATCGAAAACCTCAAAAATCACTTTGATTTGAATGTGTTCGGGTCACCTTTCAATTAACCATCTAGTACGGTTTCGATAGCGTTTTTTTTTTTAAAATTATTTTTATATCATGTTATTAAAATAAAATAAAATGCCTATTTAAACTAGTCACACTACCACACGTTCTGCCTTAGACTCACACACACTTACGGCTTAATTAGTCACAGACGAGTACACAGATAATTATACACGCAAAAATTGAAATTAAAAACTAAACTACTTAATCAATTTTGGTTTTAATTCAATGGGTACTACCCCGATACCCAAGGAACATTCAAACCTGGGTTGTGTCTCAAGACTAAAAAGCAAGAAATTGAAGAAAAAAAAAAATTGATCGTTAGATATAAGTTAACACTGCTCAATGGTGAATTTAGTCTGTCGCCTTTTAATCTGGTTTCGAAATTTAGTGCTTTAAAGTTTCTTATAATTTGTTTAAGGTGAATTGTTTTAGAGGGGTCTTCAAGTTAGGATTCCCTATTATTGCTTTAACTTAATTTTCTATCTTATCGCTGTGACGGCCTAAATCCCCTATCGCTTTCTTCCGTCTTCTTTCTCTTTTTTTAAAATAAAATCAGGAGAAATACTCTTTTTATATCTTGATGTTTTTAAACATCAGAAGATTTTAATGAAACTTATTGCTTCTATTTGTCAAAAAAAAAAGTTGTTTCATTTTTTTTTGTGAGAATTAAGTTGTTGTTTATATTAACTTTTTAATGCGGTCTCTATTTAATGTTATCATATTTTAAGTTTGTTATTTTTTCCGACTATTTAGAGTTAAATTATTCAATTTAACTCAATCTAAACCACATTTATTCAGTTTTGCACCAGTTTTTTACAAAACTCAACCACACAAATCATTAATTTTTTACTTTGTAATTCAAATTACTTTTATTTAATTGAAAATTGAATCAAATTGAACCAAACTAATTTTTCTTTCCTCTACGAGCAAGTTTTTTATTATTAGTGGGAGTGGAGAGAAAATATTAATTTTCTGACTGAACTCGATACTCCTTCTTTTTCTCATTTAATAAGACTCATTCAAATAAGACTCATTCAGAAATTCTCCTTAACTACTCAATTGAAGTACCTACTCAAGCAAGTAATTTTGATATGAGTGAAATTAGATATATTTATAAATTTTATTTTATTTACTACATTTGACTGGGTTTGTTTGTAAAGTGTGACTAGTCTCGATTTTCTTGCCTGTTCATGTCTGTCAAATTCACATCCTGGTCGGCAACTCAGTGACGCGTAACTCGTAAGAGAGAGAAACAAAGAAGTGTTTGTGTTTTTGTCTCTCTCTCTTTTATGTACTTGAAAAGTTGCAACTCTTTCTTTCTCACTCAAACCACTCTTTCTCATTTCCTTCCACATCACTTCTTTCTCATCACATCCACCAATCAACAACATTTCACTTTTCTCACTCTTCTTCTCTGATCTAATCCAACTCTCTTCTTCTTCTTCTTCTTCAAGATGTTTACTGTTATGAATTCAACAGAAAGAACCACAGAAAGGTGTTTAGATTCACAACTATGGCACGCATGTGCTGGTCCCATGGTTCAAATGCCACCTCTCAACTCCAAAGTCTTCTACTTTCCTCAAGGTCACGCTGAACACGCTCATCAAAATCTCGATTTATCTAATAATCTCCCACCTCTCATCCCTTCCAAAGTCTCTTCTCTCAAATACATGGCTGACCCCAACACTGATGAAGTCTACGTCAAAATCAAACTAACCCCTTTCTTTGAAAAAGGGTCATCATCATTTCAAGAAGAAGAAGAGGGTGATCATGATCAAGATCAAAACCAGCATCTTTTGCTAAAACACTAACACAATCCGATGCAAACAATGGTGGTGGTTTCTCTGTACCTCGTTATTGTGCAGAAACTATATTTCCTAGATTGGATTACTCAGCAGAACCACCTGTTCAAACCATCATAGCTAAAGACATGCATGGACAGTGTTGGAAGTTTAGACATATTTATAGAGGAACACCAAGGAGACATCTTTTAACAACTGGTTGGAGTAATTTTGTGAACCATAAAAACTTGTTGCTGGTGATTCCATTGTGTTTTTAAGAGCATTAAATGGAGATCTTTGTGTTGGTATAAGAAGAGCTAAGAAAGGTATTGGATTTGGTGCTGATTTATTCCCTTTTGGTGGTTTTTTATGTGGAAAAAGTAGTTGTTGTAGTAGTGGTGAATCTGTTATTGAAGCTGTAACTTGTGCTGTTAATGGAAGACCTTTTGAGGTTGTGTATTATCCAAGAGCTAGTACTCCTGAGTTTTGTGTTAAGGCTTCTGTTGTTAAAGCTGCTATGCAAATACAATGGTGTTCTGGTATGAGATTCAAAATGCCCTTTGAAACTGAAGATTCTTCTAGAATCAGTTGGTTTATGGGAACTATTTCTTCTATTCAAGTTCAAGATCCTATTAGTTGGCCTCATTCTCCTTGGCGCCTTCTTCAGGTAACAAATTGCTCCACTCCTGCTTCATTCAATAGGTTAATTGTTCTGTTTCACTGCATAAGTTAAGTATTAGTAAATTTGGTCTCTCTATTTACTGCTCAATGTTTCAGAAGGATGGAACAGTTTACTCTTTGTCAGATTCTTCTGTTCTGATTCAAATTTGTTGTTTATGACTTCTCTTTGGTATTTTCTAATTGAATAGTTACTGTCTGAAAATTGACTTTTTTTGTGTGTCAGGTGTATGAGCTGTTAAGCATAAAATTAGATTTAGAAAGGATATTGGTTTTTTGCTATAAATAGATTTTTTTAATGATTTGGGTTGGGTTCATTTGAAGTAAAAAATAACGGTTAATAGTATTAATCACAGTATGGTGTAGCAAATCATATCAACTACTGTTTTTCTGTTCAGTGCTGAAAATTGTTCCTTCTATAATGTGAGATTGTTCTAAATTTCTTGATTGTGATTTGATATTTCAGGTAGTGTGGGATGAACCAGATTTACTTCAAAATGTAAAGTGTGTAAACCCATGGTTAGTTGAACTAGTATCAAACATGCCGCCAGCTTTCAACCTCTCACCATTTTCACCTCCAAGAAAGAAACAAAGATTTATCCAAGACCCATATTTTAACCTCATTAATCAACTTCCAATGCCACCATCACTCTCAAGCAATCTTCTGATCAGTTACACAAACTCTCTCTGTAACATTCAAGACAATAATAATAATATTAATAGTTCTTCAAGCATACAGGAGCCAGGCATGCTCAATTTGGACCAGCTCCTCCATCTGATTTTCCCTTCAACAAATTACAGCAAAACATGTTTCTTCAAAGCTTCAACAACCTAAGACCAATGACGTTGATATATCTTGTTTGTTGAGTATGGGAAATTGTGGCCAAAGTTATAATAAGGAATCATCATCCAATGAAGTAAAAGCACCACAGATATTGTTATTTGGAAAGCTTATTCAAACTGAGCACAAGAGTTCAAACAGTGGCTCTATTAGTACTACTGGGAATACTAGTGTATCTGATGGAAATTCTCAAAAAACTTCAAATGCTTCTTCTTCTTCTTCTTCTGATAATGAGATTGGTTTGCATCAAAGTAGTCCAGTTGAGAATTCTTCTGATGATGGAGGGTCTCCTTGGTATAAGGATCAACATAAGTCTGATCTTGGAACTGAAAATGTTAGCTCATTATGTATGGCTTTGTAAAACAAAGTCATTAACTATTCTTAACAGATTTCCTTTTGTTGTTGTATAATTGCTGTTTTGTTTATTTAGGTGCAAGTTAACAAAAATATTCCTTGTTTGGATTGGAAAAATATTATATATGGTTTGATGAATTAAAGGGGTTACTATTTTCGTTAACTTGCACTTAGTTTAAGTTTTCTGTCCTTTTAGATTTCATTAGTAATTGAGGGAGAATCCCTTTTCCTATTATTATGGGATGATGTAACTATGAATTTCTATCAAGGAATTATTGTTATCGATCCTAGAGATTGTATTGTATCTTGTGTTTTATTTGTTAAATTAGTTATTCAAGTTAAGGTGATCATTGTGCAAGTAACAGAGGATCTTCATCCTAAAAAGAGGAGAACGAAGTCCAGTTAACTCAGAGAGAGTTTCTCAGAGACCGTTTCCTTCCCTCAAGACATGATAGAATTCACACTTGGGTATGGCGTCGCAGAAGAAGAGCATACATGGTTGCTTCACAAAAGAGATAACATCTGATCCACCGAACACAACATTAGTCACCAAGTTGCTGATGGTCATAACCAAACCATGATAAACTCCAAGTAATTCAATCAAGACAACCTCACCATGCCCATCATTCCAGGAGATCAGTCCCTCTCCAATTCAATATGTTCTAAGTAAATATGAACTAAAAAGTCAACTTATGTTGCCAATTGAATTTGAATTACATTCATTCCTACTTTTTAGTTCTATGAAAGATGTAGAAAAAGTCAATTAAAGAACCAGAAATAGTTAACTATGAATTACCTTGGTGAAGAAGTGTTGTTACTTTATGAGACAGTCAAACAAATGAGCAATTGCAGTCCTGAATGAATAAAACAAATAAGCTCTTTGTTTTCTGTTTTCTTTGAATTGAATTGAATTGAATTGAATTTCACGGATATTAGGATTTTTGTTTATAATGAAAAGACAACCATCACCTTCTATCATATCACTTGAATTCAGGACCCACGGATATCACTTGTCAATGTGGGATTTGAGATTTTTCCTAATAATGAAAAGACAACCATCACCTTACAAGTTGGTTTTGTTTTGTGGGGTTGAGTTTAACCTAAAACCACCATTCTAAGAAGATGGCCCACGTATTATTGGTGATCTCAGGATCCACTTCACACACAAAAAGAAAGTTTTCTAGGACATTAGAACATTAAGACAGAGATATATAATAATATCATATCATCAGTCATCAATCAATTCTCAATATAAAAAGGCAAAGACAGAGATTAGGTTAATATCTGATTATCTTATTAAGCTAATGGTTGAAAATCACAATGTAGGAAGGAGGCAATTTAATTTATGTGAAGGATTTTAGCAACTTGTAGACAGACTCCGTTGCCTCACAATTCGACAATAAACCGCGTTTCTTAGTGGCAAGAGTATCTCCTTTAAGAATCTTCATAAACATTTGTCCCATTAAAAAACTACATAATCGTAATGGTGATGTTTTATATAAAACTAACAACCATACGTCAAAAGAAAATAATAATAATAACAACAACATTTATATGTTAGGTACGACCGTACGATGAAAAACAAAGACGGGTTGTCTTATGATCAAATTTCTTCACTTTATTTATTGGATCTTTAATTGACGAGGTAAAAACAACACTACAAACAAAAAAATTGTGGAGAAATAATCAATTGAAATTTTAAAGTAAGTTGAAATGAAAATTAAATAGTTACATTTTACAAAATGGTGAACGTATCGTAGAGATAAAATGTGAGATAATTAATGTTTATTGTGCTTAAATGGAGTACAAGAGTGGAAGTTATATTTTCTCCTATAGAATGTTGAAGAATATCCAACCATGTTTTTAAATGGTGAGAGAGTCTTACGCGATCATTCGTTATGAGATGTGAATGTTATCATTCTTTTCAACTCTTAGAGTGGAGAGTATTCAGAGGTGATGCACATGATGAGTTGAGTTACAACTATTGTAATTTTTTAAAACAAATGCATGATCGCTCGAATTTATTAAAAAAGGAAAAAGACAGAAAAAAGCAAGGGGACTAGATCAAACCCTTGCCATTAGATAAGCTCGAACCAAAACATAATAGAGATTTCTAAAACATCGCAAACAGAGAGGCTAAACAAAACCAATCAAAATAACAAAAGATTAGATAAGCAACCGTGAGAACAGAAAACCCAACGAGGCGCTGGCTAGAAAAAGATAATCAGAAGATCCAATAACCCTCAAATCAGATCAAAAAGAAGCAGAAACAAAATTAGTCTTTGAGCGAGTGTTATACACTGCTGTCTTCTGAGCCGATTGCTTTTTGTGTTTCTTCTTTCGGGAAGTGGATACCACCTGACTTGACATATTCGCAACAGAATTGTGGGTCGTGTGTGGTCATCCGCATCGCCTGACACATCACCCCAATGTTCCCCGAAATGCTCATGTCGGAATCAACTACTGTAATATCATCAGACTTTGAGGCAAAAATCGAATCAAGCCTAGTGGTGGGAGGTTGACTGGAATCACTACCAGTTCGGCTAGCTTCAGAGGTGTTCTCATGGAAATAGGCAAGAGGTGTCGATGCCAACCCACGTAAATAATTGTGTATTCCTTTACTCTCTTTGCAGTTTGTTCGTGTACATTCTATCAAAGAACCTTCAACGTGTGGGTTAATCCGTTGACGTGTGTTGTTTTTCCCAACAAAAGCACATAGCAGGCAAAAATAAAAAACGTAGCATCAAAACAACGAACAACAATAACAACGCACTCATACGATGAAAACAAGAAAATGTACGAAATAAAAGCTAGATTTATATAGGGACCACTTATTTAGACAAAAAAAAGGCAGAAAAAACAATGCATAGGGGTAATTATAGGCAAAAAAAACCACTCCCTCTAATGGGTGAGCAAGAAGGAAGGGGTGAGTAAAGAGAAGATTGAGAGAGACAACTTGGTTGAGAAGTTTAATTTTTTATATCATCGCTTCGCTTTCTTGATGAGAATTTAATAAGACATTTTTTTCCTGTTTATAAGGCCGACTTAAGATAAAACGAGAACTAAAGTTATGTTTGAGGTGTTAAAATGAACCATCATGAAAATGGCATATGTGTGTAACTTTTGTTAAATATCAAAATAGAGATCATGTATCAATACGCGCCAAATTTCATTTAGTAAGAACGCTGAAATTATTTGACTTGATATTACATCTAAGTTCGATCTTCAAACCTCATAATCGTGTGTAAGTTTTACATGCAGATTTGTCATCTAAAACAAATAAAGACAAGGTAAAACTGAATTGGAGTGGCTGGAAGGGTAAAGCAAGGGTTTTAGTGGCTTCCTTCTTGGGCGATAGCAAACGTGGTTAACTCAATTTTGTGAGTGATTAATTGGGTATTTAATTGCCATCAATGAACTAACTAATTATTAGCATATTTATATTTACACAACAACTTGGTCAAAAAAATACTATTGCACTCATTGCTTATATAAAAAAAATCATATAATATTAGCATATACACAACAATAATCCCACCATTAATCATCTATTGCACTCATTGCTTATAAAAAAAAATCTATTGCATTGCATTAATTTTCCTTCCTGGTATATATCATCTTAAGAACCTTCCCCCCAATTTTCCTCTATTCTTGTTTCTATTAAACAAGGTTGAACTAGATCCTAGAATGTGAATGGGAGAGAAGTTTGTACCCTAACTTATAGTCCTTTTATTCCACTTAAAAATATCATAAACAAGGTTGTAATTGGTAGCATAATACAAAACAATATAAATCAGATGGCATTTGGAGAAAAAACATATGCACGTGACTTTTCTTTTCGACAAACAAACAAATAAATAAAAAGATTAGTTGGAAGGAAAAATGTTTAATTGTAGAGGTAGGGCATGCCTTATAATTGAAAGTCCTCCAATCAATCTCAAGTTAGTTTACTATTTACAAACGACTTAATTATGTACAAAACATTTTGAGTAATATTAATATATTGATTGCTAAATATTAGAAAAAGACCTAAATTTTTAAGTCTAGGTAGTATAGCTATAATAAACAATATAGCGTACGTGTACACACGGTTTTTATTTAGACTAAATTACTTTTTCCTAGACCAATAAGTGATTTGATGGTTTGGTATTAGACTTATCACGTTTTGAAATGTTTGTAAAGCTTGATGTACCATTTGTACCCTTCTACAAATTCATCAATATTAGTTTGTCATTAAAAAAGAAAACCCAACAAAAAATATATGCCACCTTTAAGTAGATTTAGTTAAAATCACAAGTCAAAAACTCTTAAATCTCGAGATACTTTTTAAAAGGTTCACACATCATTCATAGAAAAGACTATGTCCAATATAAATTTTCAGAAAAAGCTATTTATACGGTAGTTGTTTAATCGCAAAGAAAGTTTGAGATGTCTAGTGATTTTGTCAAATAAAAAAAGATTTAACTCGACTAATATCAAAGTATGATATCCCCAACGATGAAACAATATGAGGTTAACAGAGCTCCAGATTAGTCATAACTCATTCCCTTAGACACTCAAGTAGGTCAAAGACCTGTAGGAAAAAAACTCTTGCTAACTCCACTAAAGAGCATGTGTCGTGTAGATGACATTGCAAATTGCAATGGTACTAGATGCTACTCTTACGCCTTAGAAATGACTTTGTAATCCACGTTTCAGATCCCCAAGTATGCTGCAGTTACAGGAAAATCAACTAAATGTTCCCTTGGGATCTCAGTTATAGCTATTATATTTATGTGTGTGTGTGTGTTGCAAAGAAAGGTCAAGAAAAGAAACACAGCTACCTCAATTCAACTACTACTAGGTTAGTTCATGCCCCAAACATCGGCACAAGTTGTGTTCTAGTGTTGGACAAAGATTATGGACTACTACACTTGTTTCATACTTTAATCTATAATTAATGTGTTGCACGTGAGATGATCTTAATGCTGCTTTATTACAAGGGCTGCTGGATGGAGATTAGTTGTCTACTCTTCTCTGCCATGTTATTTTTAAGGATCAATAACAGATCCCAAGATGTTTCAATTCAATGACATGATCTTCTTCATAAGTCAACTAATTGTCCCACATGGAGGATGGGGATTGTCAAATGCCAACTTCACTTGCTTCAATATTCATTTTTAATTGGTAAGAAACAAAGATAACATCGAAATGAACAAGCTTGTTCATATTGGTTGAGTCAAAGTTGGTACCCCCAAAATAAAGTCAAAAGCATCATTTTCAAACATGGGTGTGAATTTGTTTTGGTTTGTCATCTGTCCATGAAGTTGACTGTCTTTTAGCAATTATTTCAGTTATAGGATTGTGAAGTATTATCACTCATTTATTTTTTATCAGCAAAACATACTATTCCCTTAGAAAATACTCCCAGTGTCGTGCCAGAGCTAGCATAAATTTTATGAGGTGATCATTAATTATAAAAATTTATTTTTGGCGAGTTTCTCAACTTCCTTCAATTCGTGAGTTACTTTTGGTGAGTTTCTCAACTTTCTTCGACTAGCAAGGTGATTAACTATAAAAGTTTACTTTTGGCGAGTTACTCTTCGTTTTTCAACATTCTTCAATTGGTTATTTTATTTTACTTTTGACAATTTTGCTCTTATAGTTTGGTGATTTTGTCCCTATGGTTTTTTTATTGCATTTTTGGTCACAAAAATCATGGATTATGCAATTTTAGTCCCTTATTTTCCAAAAATTCAAGGTTTTTGGGGACCAAAAATGTAAATAATTCATGATTTTAAGGGAAAAAATTGTGAAATTAAAAAAATTGAGAACCAAAATTGTCAAAAGTAAAATAAAGGGACCAAAGCCACCAAGTTAACAAGAAATCACCATATTTATTTGGGATATATAATAATAGACTAATGAACTTAAATTGATGAACTTATTGTTGTTCTTTTATCTCCTTAGACAAATAAACTTAGGTAGGATAACTAAATAATATATTATTATTTGGAGTAGCTAAATATAAAATATATCTAATTACTCAAATAGATATACTATTTTTGGAGTAGTCAAGACTATTCCATAGTAATACTACCATAGTAATACTACTATCTGCCTCTGGATAATATTAGTATGTTTTGCGATCGCACCATGAAAAATAATTTTGTTGCCAAGTTGCTATAAGCATCAAATAACAACAAACCAATTAAAATATCTAAAGTTAGTGTTTTGGATTGGGCCATGAGGCCCGATCCAGCTATGAGCCCTAGATCAACCCAATAACGAAGGTCCAAATCTAAATCCAATGCAATTCAACTTATCCATACCTATCGGACATCAACGGCTAGGATTGACTTAGACAATCCAACGGACCAGAGCTGACCTAGTGCCTATAAATATGAGCCCACACTACTGAAAAATGTACACTATTCATTCTTTGCTACACTTAGATTCTCAAATACTAACTTGAGCATCGAAGTGACTCGAGGTTAACTCTGACACTCAACTTCGAGCAAGAGCCTTACCAACTACAATCTCAAATCTACCCAAAGCAAGATAAGGTACAGAACGGTAGTTAGCAACACATACATTACTCCGGACCCTAGTCACACCAATCTAGCAATAGATGGAGTACCACCACACATTGTAGGGTTTTTTTTCGCACCCCCTTCCTTCTCCATCTCACCCCCATAATTCCTCCCTCTCCTGTTTTACCCCTGGTTTGTTAAAAAAAAATTAAAAATTTCGGAATTACCTCTAAAAAAGGTAATTCCGGTTCAAAAAATAAAGGAATTTCGGATTTACCCTATAATTAGAAAAGATTTTGAATTACTCAGAATGAGTAATTCCGGTTCACATTTGTGAACCGGAATTACCTATTTCTGAGATAATTCCGAAAATTAATTTTTTTTTCAATTATTAATTTTTTTCGGAATTATTAATATTTTTTATTTCGAACGAATAATTTAGGCTAAAAAATCGATTTTCGGACAACATACTCTGATCGTAATGAAACCACAACCATTATATCCGAAAAAAATCAAGAATCAAGACTCCCATAAAAGGGACTTCTTACGACTACGCCTCAAAATCCCAAATTCCATCGTTTTATTATTTTTTACGATTTTTTTAATTTTTCATAGTCTCCAAAAATCTAAAAAATTTGTATAGCCTTATTTTGGTTTTGTTAGATTTTTAGTGGTGTTTTTATATTTTTTAGAGTAGTTTTGACTATTTTTAGTAATTTTTAGTAATAAAAATTAAAACAAATCGTATATATATGTCATTTTGACATATATATACGATGGCTTACTAACCGCGAGCATGAATGTCACGATACACCGAGCCTCTCGTAGAATGTCCGAGAAGGAGTATCGCATCGCTGGCCCTCCCAAAGATGTCTTTGTCGTCGACCATGGTGTCAAGCCCGAAGACTCATTCTGCTTACACCGCTGGTCGCTCTACTCGCCATTGTTTAAAAAAATATTAATAATTGAAAAAAAATTGTAATTTTCGGAATTACCTCAGAAATAGGTAATTCCGAAATTTTTAATTTTTTTTGAACCGGAATTACCTTTTTTAAAGGTAATTCCGAAAAAATTAATTTTTTTTAAAAGACAGGGGTATTTTTGGGTTTTATTGAATTATGGGGGTGTAGGAGATAATGAGGGGGTGGGAAAAAAAACAGCCCACATTGTATTATGGAAGCAAAATACAGAGTTGTCACCATCAACTTCATTAAAAATTATGCCACGACACAATAAAACATGACGAGTAGGTAGATGATTCAACAATAATACCCTGGAAACAAACACGGGTGGAACAACACTCCACCAAATCCCTTTCAAATATTTTTTTTAGTTGAATTATATTTATTACTTTCGTATATATTAGAGACTAAATATGAGAAAATGTGTAAACCTGACAGATTTGGATGAAGTAATTTTTTAAGTTAATGTAATTTTTGACTGGAATTGAAATAATTTAGTTCAAAAAAATTACATCAACCCAAAAAATACTTCATCCAACAAATCCTGCGTACCAAATAAATTGAAGATTTTCTCTTAATTAAATAATTCAATTTATTGATTTCATTGAAAATTTTCAAAATGGATTTCCAACAAATCCTGCGTACCAAATATCTTGAAATGAAATATTATTTCACCCTAACCCAAAGTTCTAAAGCTGCTACTAGAGTCTAGGTGTATCTATAAATTTAATATTATCAAAATTAACTCTATTTTTTGTTCAAAAAAAATGTGGTTTTTTGATTGTAGCTCTTTTCATCCTTTCTGTGGGACTGATTATCCTTGGGTTTTGTTTTTCCCACTCATTTAAAATACACTTCATAAGAGTGTGAAATGACCAAAAGGTCAATCAAAACGTCTTTTTTTTTCAAGAAATTTCACGTGTTTGAACACGGGTCTTCGAACGACATCGTTTGCGTGATTGACTTCACACCTCTTGTGCGTAATTTCACCTGTTCGAATGGGGTCACCCGAACATGTTCGCATAACCTTGTTCGAACACTCTATTTTATTCTGTTCGTATGTTGTTAACCGAGGCAACAATAATGGACCCTCACACCACATTCACCAATTTTATTGCGTTCGTATGTTGTTGTTCGAACGTGTTCGAACAAGGTCGTTGGAACAATGTCGTTCGAACCGTCATTAAACACGTCATCCACAGCGTTACACACGAGGTTATTTTTGGAATAAAATTTGTTAAGGAGTGTGAAAGAGTAGGAGGGAGAGTGGGGACAGTAATATCCTTATCCTTAACGCATAACTGGGTTTTATATGCAATGAGGCCCGAAAAGTTAAATTGGACTGGGGGAATTAACATCGGGTTTTACTTTCCCCACTCCTCCTTCTACTCAAACACACCTCTTAACCAACTTTATTCCAAAAATAACCTCGCGTGGACGCTTGTGGAGGACGTATTTAATGACAATTCGAACGACCTTGTTCGAACACGTTCGAACACATGCATACGAACGCAATAAAATTGGTGAATTATGTGTGAGAGTCCATTATTGTTGCCTCGATTAACATCATACGAACAGAATAAAATAGGGTGTTCGAACAAAGTTATGCGAACAGGTTCGAGTGACCCCATTCGAACATGTGAAATTACGCACAATAGGGTGTGTGTGCGAATATTTAACACACTCGAACGACTTTGTCCGAACGCGTTCGAAAGCCCGTGTTCGAACAGGTGAAATTTCTTGAAAAAAAACACGCTTTGGCTGGCCGTTTGGTCTTTTTCCACCCTTATGGGGTGTGTTTTGAGTAAGAGGGGGAGTGGGAAAAGCAAAATCCTTAACTTCCTTTTTTGTATAGGGGGTTGGTGTCCACACCCCATTTTTGGGCGCATACACCCTGTTCCTTTTATTTATTTTCCATTTTTACCAGACATTCTACCTAAGCTATGTAATTTTTTTTATTTGGATAATTGTTGACTGCTCATAGAGTGTCTCAATACTTTCAATGAAAACTAATCCTTGCTCATATTTAGGAGCAAAATTTACACTAGCCAACAACATGTTTGTTCACCATAGAAATCGAATCCAATAGCACCTAGCCGACTCTGCTTCCTAGATAGCTTATAGGCTTTTGGTTTTTGCACCCCCCTCATTGTCTATCCCACCCCCATTTTACCAAAAAACAATTTGTGAACCGGAATTACCTATCTATGAGGTAATTCCGGAAATCCAACAGACCCCCACCAAAAGCGTAGGTATTTTTGAAATTTTTTGTAAAATTAGGGGTATTTTTGTCCAAAATAGAATTTATGGGGGTGAGATAGACAATAAGGGGGGTGCAAAAAATAAAAGCCTAGCTTATATTACTGGACTAACAATGTTGGTTCCTAAGCTCTATAAATATATATAACGTTTGTAAATATATTTACGAAAATTTATTTAAAAATGATTTTTTATAAATACTTAAACATGTTTTTAATACAATTATCTTGAAGGATTGCGTGATATGCATGAGTGATGTGAGCAACATTCACTATGAAGGTACTGAAAACACGAGAAATGGGGGATTTGGATTATGTTGACCTTTTTTTTTAAATATTCTTATTTAAGCTAAAAGGTGTTTTTCTATCAAAACATTAAGCTTCAATTTCAAGACTAGTTATATAAATGAATGAAATTAAACCACAATGAACACAACTAAAGTAAAGAAAAAAATATTGTAGAAGAGAAATATACAAAGTTATTTTCAACCTAATTCACAACACCTATTGCTGCTCTTAATCCACCCGTTACAACGTGATTTCTCCTTTTTTACTTGAATGTCTTAATCCACTCAAACAAAGAGTATTCTTTACTCCGCCTCTTCGAGCACATAGTATTTTTGTAACGTCTCTTCAGGAGAAAAAATACTGCTTACCTTCCTCTCTAGGCATTCCACTAGAGACTTATCTAGTCTTTGATCTTTCAATATTTTGACAACCACCGTTGAGAAACTGAGTGTTTATCTGTCTCTCTAAATTGGTTTCCACAAAGGAATGCCACTACTAGACTGATTACAAAAGGAAGAGTTTGTACTAGTGTGATACAAAATCTTACATAGGATTCTAGCTCTCATTGAGAGCATATTATAATTTAAATCCTAAACGTTTAAGGCTTTTTCAACATATTTATTTTCTTTTGAACATGCCTTTTTATTTTCTCTCTTCCATGGATGTTCAGTATGAGCAATATTCTCATGGTGACTAAAGTTATTGGATATTCAATGAATTAGATTTAGCCATTTCACTCATTTGTACAACTAATCGTTGAGGTGGATAAAGTTATATCCAAGTTGTATTGTGAGAGAGAGGGCTACTAGTCGTTGACATATCTACTGGCTAGGCTTCTTAGATAATTTGAGTCATCACATGTATCAAATGCTTGATGGCAGCTTCTCTTTAACTCGTTGCGATGATCAAAATAGAATGTGATCTTTAGATACTTTGATCATCATACTCCTTTGCATGCTTCTTCTTCAGATGGATGCGTTGAGATCACAAGCTGATGTTTTTCCTTTTTATTCAACAATGCTTGACTTGATGCTTCACAAAACATATTCTTTTGTGTAGCATTTGTTCTTGTAGCTTGTTGAGCAGAAGATTATTCTTTTAATCCGATGCGTCTGGCTTCTTTAGCGAAGTCACTCCTTGAGTTCATACATTGTCTTCAGCAGATTTGATGACGAACTCCAATTTGACTCCATGCTTTCGATGCTTTTAGCATTCTTCTTGTAGGTGCATATCTTCTGTTGACTTGGTCATGACCTTCATCTATAATCTTTACTGCCCATAATATTTTATAGGACTAAACTTAGAAACAATACTATATAACTTATTGTCCAATAAAAACATAAGACATCAAACTATTAATAATATGAGTCCTATAAAAGCAGCGATTTAAATGTGATACATTATGTTTTTATTGGATAACAATACCAACGGTCTGTAAGTTTTGTCTTATTTTATATTATGTCTAGCAAACAATTTTAGTGGCACACCACCAATGAAGAAAAATTAACTAATACCAACACTTTGTGGATTCTCGTACACGTGCAAGGGGTTGTTGTGTTGTGCGTTTGGGTTGGTGTGGAGTGGAGTGGAGAGTGGAAGAAGGTTAAAGAAAACATCCATCCATCTATCTATCTAGTTATCTCAGTTTCTCCGTCGTCTTCGTGGGTGGCAATTGAAGCGCTCTGCAACTTGGATCACATCAAATGGCAGGTCGATTTTCAATCCATCTTCCCTTCTTCTTTTCTTTACTTTTCATCCAATTCAATTCAACCCTCTAACTTTCTTTCTTATATTGTACTGTAATTGCCGCTTACTTCCCATGTTTCGCACACACCTACTGAATTGGGGGTACCTAATTTCATTGCACTCTCCTACCAGTCTTTAATATTTAGAATCTTGTTTTTAATTTAAAAAGAGTTTAAAGGACTAATCTTGTTAAATAAAGGTATAGTAAAAATCACTTTGATTTGTAATTGGAATTGTTGGGTGTTTCAAGAAATCCGATAATCTGATAAAGGTGTAAATGTTTATATGTATGCAGAAACATCATTGAAGATTGTCCAAAATGTTTTTGTGTCACAGTGCTGCCAACAAAATCGAAGGGACTATTTTGCCCCTTGTAGTAGTACTATGCGCAACTTGCTTCCAAGGAAGTTGGCATTGACTGCCATGCAATTGCGCACATTATCCAAACCTTACAATCATTTTACTATCCAGAGAATTATTCACTGCAATGGTCTCTTCTTTAACTCTTCAATTCTTTAACCAAACTTAAAACATTGCCTTCTTTCCCAAGCTTTTTATATGAACAACCTGTATAAGAACATCAATTTCATTTGTATTTTGATAGAATTGATTTCATTCTTGCTTTGTTTTTAGTTTTTAAACTTTTTTATTTACTAATGGATGTTTGTTTCTTCCATTGTAGCAGCTTCTGCATCCGGTACTGCAGTGGAATTTCTAGACAAGACTGACTTTCTTAGACTTCAAAATGGCAGGTCTGTATCACTTGACTACAAGCAAGCTTATAAGTTTACATTCCACGCTAACTTTGTGTATCTTTTAAATGATGTTAATTTAAATAAATAGTGACATACGCGGTGTGGCTGTTGATGGTGTTGAGGGAGAGCCAATTAACATTACTGAACCTGTTGCTGAAGCAATAGGAGCTGCTTTTGCTGCATGGTTAGTGGATAAAAAGAAAGCAGATGCTTCTCAGCATTTGAGAGTTTCTATTGGCCACGACTCCCGCATATCAGCCAAATTACTACAGGTTTTCAATTGTTCCTCATCATTGGTTAAGTTTTGACAATCTTTAAAATATAAAAGTCTTTGTTGATTGTGTTAAATTTTTACAGTGGTTTTTGTGGACTTTGTGATTTGTATGTCTAAATCAGATCACAGTAAGTTGTATTTATAGTAGGGTTGCAATACATATAATATATAGTCCTAATTGGTATTTTTTTTCAGCTCAGACATCCTAATTGATAAGTACAATTCTTTTGGGGTCAAAAGAGGTTCAACACATCATTTTAACTTTTACTTCCTTCTTCAGAGACTTTCATTTTTAAATTTGGTTTTGCAAAGATTTCGTA
Organism: Oxytropis ochrocephala; assembly: GCA_020916435.1. Lineage (NCBI taxonomy): Eukaryota > Viridiplantae > Streptophyta > Magnoliopsida > Fabales > Fabaceae > Oxytropis > Oxytropis ochrocephala. The sequence goes on from CM037090.1 coordinate 11,482,845, forward strand.
GCTTGAAGTGAATGGAAAATGTTGTTAAAAAAAGGATTGATCACGCAGTTCGGCCGATAGTTGCCTACGTCTGCGACTACAGAGCAGCTGTAGTTCCGTCTTATTGATTGTATATTGTATGTTGAGTACATGCACTAATGAGTTTAAATAGGCTACTCTATGTGTAAACCTAACGGGCCTAGTAAACGGGCCCAATACATATATAAATAAATAAATCTACTATTTACAACATATCTCAACAGCTTACAACCCTCTTAGTTTGAGAGCATGCATATGTTTGAGTAGCTTGATATCTTAAGCTTTAAAACTGACTATATGGTTATCAACTTATCCAATTTCAGAATGCGGTTTCTCGAGGTCTTGCTGGTGCTGGCCTTGAAGTTGTCCAATATGGGTGGGTGATATTTATTTTGTGCATCAATTATTTATCTTTTTTATTTACATAAGGACCAGTTATGTCAGCGATTTTGAACTCTAATGACTGCAATCACCTGGCCAATCTGATTCCTTTACATTGACTGCGACACTGATTATTAGGATATAATATGTATTCTAGGTTAGCATAGGTTATCTAACTTAATCAAACTTGCATACAGTATTGGTTTGAAGCTGGAAACTATTACATCATCCTTATATACTATTTAAAGGAATGTATTCAGCGTAGTGGCCAAATAAAAAAAGGGACCAAAGTCTCCTCTGTTTTTACAGCAGCAGAGAATCCCTCTCGTCTCTTCATATTTCTTTCATGTCCTCTCTCTTTCCCTTACTTTCTCTGCATTATCAAAATCTATTAGGATTTTTCGACACATAATTATTCGATTAGTTCATGGGGTCAGACACATGTTACCACTTCCTTAGGTTTCAATTTTGAGAAATGTGACTTTCATTTGATCATTTTCACCGTTGATAGTCATTAATATTATATCCTAACTATTTTGATGGCCTATTGAATTAATAGATTTGTTTTCTTTGTAGATTAGCATCAACACCAGCAATGTTCAATAGTACACTCACAAAAAGTGAAGCATTTTTGTGTCCTGCTGATGGATCTATTATGATAACAGGTACAATATGAAGTTGTAGTCAATTGACATTATTCTATAGTTTTTAGAAAACTTATTTTCATCCTAAATGCTTTAGCTTATGTCTCTGAACACGTCCTTCTATGCAAAAGCCTTTTTCGGATTGTATGTGAAGATTTTGGACATAGCACAGCCAACTTTTTACTGAAACTGTATTGGATCACTGATAGTTTACCAGCAAGGATCAAATTATTAAGTTTCTCTTTCTTTGAACAGCAAGTCATCTGCCTTTCAACAGGAATGGATTCAAATTTTTCACAAATGCTGGTGGTCTTGGGAAGGCTGACATCAAAGATATCTTAGAGAGAGCTGCAAACATATACAATCAATTTACAGAAGAAAGTTTGTCGAATTCCGAGAGAAAGGCTTCATTATCTACTAAGAAAGTCGATTACATGGCTGTGTATACATCTGATCTAGTAAAAGCAGTTCGAAAAGCAGCTGGAAACGTAGGTATGACTTTGCTGAAGTAAAACTGTAACTTGGTGCTATAATGCTTTGGCTAGCTATAACGATTCTGTTTGTTATTGTATAATTTATAGTTCATTTTGTCCTCGATTTTCTGAATGTTTTGATCTTATTTGCTATATTTTTATTGGTTGTCTTCCCACAGAGAAACCATTGGAGGGTTTCCATATAGTTGTTGATGCAGGCAATGGAGCTGGTGGTTTTTTTGCAGTAAGTTTCCTTTATAATGTCATTAACAGTAATTATTTTTTGAATAAGCTTTTAGGATAAGACATTTTTACTAGTATTATTTTCTATTAAAAAATTGTATATCAGTATACCACGATATCTTAACTAGTTTTTCTTGGAAAAGGATTCGGTGTCTTTGGGGCGGGTAAGACACTGGGCCTTTATGTCGAACTTGATATTCAATGCTACTTTTTGGTGAATAATAGGCAAAGGTGCTGGAACCTCTGGGGGCAACAACTTCCGGTAGTCAATTTTTGGAGCCTGATGGTAATAACTTTTACATCGCGGAATAATTTCAGCTAGGTATAGTACTTGGAATTTGAGTAACAATGGCTTCTGTATTCAGGCTTGTTTCCGAACCATATCCCCAATCCCGAGGACAAGACAGCAATGAAAGCTATAACCCAGGCAGTCCTCGACAACAAAGCTGATCTTGGAATTATCTTTGATACTGACGTGGACAGGTAATGATCTTCTGATTAATTGGTTTTGTTTCATTGCATTTGAATTTGTTAAACACCTGTCCCTTTCATCTAGATCTGCTGCTGTGGATTCCACTGGCCGTGAATTCAACCGGAATCGTTTGATTGCCTTAATGGCAGCAATTGTTCTTGAGGAGGTAAGGCTCTTATATTTTGGCTATATCATCAGGCCTAGTTTTTTAACCTTACACTTCTTTGTATACATTTTCTTAATTCTTTTTCTTCTATCATTTTTTCTAGCATCCTGGAACAACTATTGTCACAGACAGTGTGACTTCTGATGGCCTTACCACATTTATTGAAAAGAAACTCGGTATGGACGAATCCAAATTCGCTGATGTTTTGTCTATCCCTCCCACCTCGCTCAAAGAGTTTCATCATAAGCTATAATATCTTTCTTTAATTCAATTTGAAAGTTGGAATTGCATATTTATTTGAATTTAGAAATACTATTAATAACTTGTTAATGCAATTTTTTCTTCAGGTGGCAAACACCATCGGTTCAAAAGAGGCTACAAAAATGTGATCGATGAAGCTATTCGTTTGGTATGATGATTTTTTGCTTGCAAAACAGCAGCACAAATGTTTGAACATAGCATTTTAGTAATAGAAGTAAAAATAGGAAATGAAAATATAAATAGGTTTTGAAATTCTTATTTTCACTATGTAAGTTAGATATTTGATTATTGAGACTATACTGGTGACAGAACTCTATTGGTGAGGAATCACATTTGGCAATTGAAACTAGTGGACATGGAGCTCTTAAGGAAAATCATTGGCTTGATGATGGTGCATACCTAATGGTAGGCTTTCATTGTAGTCATATTGTGTATAACTAATAATCGTCGAATTAATCACTGTTAATCAATTCAAATGACATTAACACACTTATTTGGGAACGGTTAAATACCCAAGACTTGTAGTAATTAAACTACCACACATTGTGCAGGTGAAGATCTTAAATAAACTTGCTTCTGCAAGAGCTTCTGGAGTTAGTGGTGGAAGCAAGGTTTTGACTGATATGATAGAAGGTCTCCAGGAACCAGCTTTTTCTACAGAACTGAGATTAAAGATAAACCAAAACCATCCGGATCTTAACGGAGGGTAAGTCGGAGTACAAACGTTGTTTGTTTGCATGCATCGATATGTTTCGAACTCACTATAACTTGCCAAAACTTTCAGATCTTTTCGAGAATATGGCGAAACTGTGCTGAAACAATTGGAGAACTCTATTGGCTCTGATCCAAACCTGCAAAAGGCTCCTGTAAACTATGAAGGGGTATGCTTAATTAGCACTACTGACCATTAGAAATAGCATACAATATAATGTGTGCAAATCTGTAACCTGCAATGATTGGTTTGTATTTCTATTATAATTTATAGCTTGTCTAATCTAATGTTGAATCAGATCCGAGTTTCTGGCTATGGTGGATGGTTCCTTCTTAGATTATCACTACATGATCCTGTACTTCCCCTTAACATTGAGGTAAAATTTCCTGAGAGCTTGTGTTGGAGTTTTATAAGCAATATTAAAATATTGTATTTAATTCAAAAAGAACATGCTCATTGCTGTAGGCGCCTAGTAATGACAATGCGGTGAAGCTTGGACGGGCTGTGCTTGCAGCTGTAAAAGAGTTTGCTGGATTAGACATATCAGCCTTGAACAAATTTGTAGGATCGTAATTCGATAAGCTTGGACGGGCTGTGCTTGCAGCTGTAAAAGAGTTTGCTGGATTAGACATATCAGCCTTGAACAAATTTGTAGGATCGTAATTCAATGCTTTTGCTTCTGTTTCTGCATTACACAAGGAGGTTCGATTTATGAGCATCAGCACCAAGTTAGGGTGAATTAATGGTTTAGAATCCTGAGCAATTTTTAACAGTGTTATAAATCAAAGTTGACGTTATATGGGTGCCAAGAGTTGTCCAGGATTAGAAATATCAGAGATTTCTAAGATGGAATTTTAGTGAGTTCAGTGTCATCAGTATATGTAGTAGTGTAATTTTGTTATACTTTGAAATTTTTACTATTATTGACTTTCTTCCGGTATGTATACCTTTGGGTTCATCTCTTGGTTTTCAACTTCTCTCTGTCTTGATAAGAAAATAAGAAAAATCGGGGAAATTTTATAAAAATTTGAACCAAACCAATCCGATATTGGATGAGTTGGTTGCGGAAAAAAATTCGCCTATAAAAAAACGAAAAAAATTTCAAAATTTTAAAACTTGCACCAAATTAAACTCAAACCCATTAATAGTCTTACAATTCATAGTATTGAAATTTTAAACTTGATCATAAATTATTAAGATAAAAAGTTTAAGCAAATAATATCTTGTGCTTTTAAAATTACAAAACTAGTATGGGTTTGTTCGGTTCGCGGGTTTGTTTTTTAAAATTTGTTGTCCGAACCGAACTACAATCAGTTGGTTTGGGTTTGTTCGAGTTTAACCTGATCACGAAAAAGGTCCGAACAAATATATCGGTTTGGATTGGATTGTAGGTTGGTTTGGATTTGCCCGAACCATTAAACACCAACTATTAGCTTATAGTTTTTTCCACTAGATTATAACGCTTATCCAAACACTACTTGAAGTAATGTTTGAAGTTATGACTTATAACATTTCATTTTCCTCTATTTTCTACCCTTCTTATTTTAATTAAATTTCTTAGTTATCCATATTAAATGAAGGGCCTCTCTTGTTTTTAAACAATAATTAAAAATGCCAATTATGTCATTTTATATTTATAAACTAGTTCACCTACTAATTTTATTAAACAACTGTCATATACACATTGAATCACTCGGTACAAACAAAAGGTTTAAGAATGTTTTTTCCTCTAATTTCTTGGTTTACTTATATACACATTTCAACATGACACAGTTCCATCTTAGTACATTTTTTTCTTAAATACATTGCATTAAATATTACACAGCACAAGTAATCTGGCTATGAAGTATCTAATTAGGTTTAGAAGCAGATTTGTTGAGAAGCTTCATCATGAAGTTGAAGTTAATATCCGGAGAGGTCTTTGGTTGAGGCCAATTAGCTCCTTCAGGAACCTTGATCCTTCTGAAACCTTGACCTTGGTATAACTTTGTTGCAGCAGGATTTTTTAAATCACAGTGTAATGCAATGGCACGACACCCCCAACTTCTTGCATGTGATTCTGCCTTAGCCACCAATTGTTTAGCTACTCCCTTCCTCCTAAATTTTTCCCTCACTGCCACATTTGATATATATGCAATTCCACTCCTACAACAGTATTTCAAAAAACAAATCATTTAATGATAGTATAGTTTTTGATACATTGAATAACTGATGTATCTGGTCTATAGTATATATACCAGACACATTAGTTATTTAATGTACCAAAAACTGCATTGTCTCTTATAAAGTGAACCGGAGCCCAGAAACAAGGATTAACTGACCTTCTCTGTCGAAGTGGCCCCTTTCTAGGAAGAAAGTCTGCAACTGTATCTACTGTTAATACGCCAGCTACATATCCCTTTCTGAGGCTAAATTTGCCATCAAAATCCCCAACCTTGAAATCTTCCCCTCCAAATAAGAAAGTTTGATCAAGTGAGTTTCCAATAACAGCAACCAAACAGGTTCTTTTGCAACCATTTGGTAAAGAAAACCTGCTAACATAGCCACCAATCTGTCCATCCTCAACACAAAATCTAATGGAAAGGAATATTCAGGGAAGAAGGAGCTGCAGTGAGTCTCTGCCACTTCCCAACAGTCCTCTAATCTCGCCTCTCGGACAGTAATTTCAGGAGATACAGTTGGGAACAAATCAACAAATTGACTTGCTCTACATAATCCTACATCCAAATATCATTGCCTTAAGTTCCTAGCAAAATTAACATCACAAAGTATAACAAGTAGGACTAGGGTACAATTAAGAAGAGTTAGAATCAGTGTTATCAACAGCGGATTAGCGGTTTGCTCAAATTCCGCTATGCTCTATGAAGCACCGACTCTGACATGGACACCGGACACGACATAGACACGCGGACACTGCTAAAGTCCAAAATATAGTACACCGGGACACCACATATATATAATTATTTATTTATTATAATTAAATAAAATATGAACATTACCTATAAAAGATTTAAATTGAGCAATTTATTTCATAACAATAAAAGTTCTTAAACAAAATAAGATAGTTTTTCACATTCATTTTCCATCTACTATATCGATAAGCTAAAATTGATGTAATCAAATTTGATATTTTTAACCTATTCCTTGACCATTACTACTTTTACACTTCTTTAATCTTCGTAGAAGTGTCCCAGGAGTGTTCAAGAAGTGTCTAACATGTGTTGAAGCAAAGAAAAAGAAAGATTTTTTTGGGACCCTTGTCTGAGGTGTCAGACACGTGTCATATGAGTGTCGTACGAATGTCAGACACTGACACGTGTCGGACACCGAGACACGTCTAATCTCAGAGGTGTCTGTGCTTCATAAGCTATGCTATAGCGCCACTATAGCTACTATTTGACAATACTGATAGGCATATCGCGAATCACGAACAATAGCGGTTTGTTCAACACTCTACTATGCTATGGAGTTACTATAGGCAAATGTTAGTGGTTAATAGTTACTGTTAAGGGAAAATGTTAGTTTCTAGAATTTGAACTCTGGACATCCTGCTTGCACTTTTTCGGTATCCCGTAGCTCAACAACTCAACAACTAAGCTATCTACTTAGGGATCGCTACATGACAACACTGGTTAGAATTATAATAATTTGGGGAACAGCATTGCCGCATCATTTTCTGATGCTGAAAATGGCTTTAATGGAAGTAAATATGGTATCAATAATTCATTTTTTTCCCTGTCATACCCCCGTGGAACACTCATTGAAAATCGTTTTAGCTTAATTCATTTTCCCCACATTTCTCTTGCAAGTCAACCTAATCACCACTTTCAAATTTCTCAGACATATTCATCAGCTTCCAAGAATTTGATAAATTTCACATATCAAACAATTGAAGAGTTTGACAACAAATTCAACAAATCCATCTACTGAAGAAAAAAAAGAGAAAGTTAAATATGTTGAACCCAGCTAGCTGAGAGACAAAGTAAGTTTTGAAGCCAGTCAACAGAAGAACCAATTAAAGTAAAGAAAGAAGAAAAATAAAAGGTACCTACCTGATTGGGAGATAGAAAGAATAGAGAATTGATGAGAAGAGGGTGAAGGGCAAGAAGGGAAGTTGGTTGATTTGTTAAAATGAATATTGAAAGGTGAGATTTTGGAAGTGTTTATAGGATTTGGAGATACTGAGGTTCCCAAAGGAATTGACCGCATTTCTGCTTCTTTTCTCACCAAAAGAAAGAAATAATCCTAAGATTGATTCACAACAAACACAAGAGAAAAGAGAGAAGGGTGAGAGAGAAGTTGGGTTAGCTTAGCTAAGCTAAGCTACCCTTACAAATTGGTTAAAGCTTCCAATCTTGTGGGGTCACTGACATTGACAGCCTCAGACAGACAGGAGTTGAATTCCTTGAATCTCCATCTATCTTCTATCCATGTTTTCTGATTTTTTATTTCCTATTATTCATGATGCTACGATTGTGATGATGATGATGATTAGATACTATTTTGTGTTGGCTTAATTTTTTATAGTAGTAATAATTTGTTCCAAAGTATGTTTATAAAAAGTAAATCATTTATAGATGAATATTTTATCATAAATTAGCTTTTTTTGTGATTGAATAAAATTTGAACTAAATTATATTGGATGGATAAAAATAATCCATTCATCTATTAACTAATACTAGATAGCGATTTGCATGATGCGATGTGAGATGGTGACATTTGCGCCTGATGTAGTTTTAAAAACATCAACATTTTATATGGGGTATAAAAATACGCAACACACATATATAAGACGAAGAGACAACAATATTTCTTGGTGAGGATGATATGCAACAATGTCGATCCAAAAATATAGAGTGTGGGTATATTGGTAAACAATGGGGTACAAAATGAGGGGTACATTTTGATAATTTAAAAAGGTGTTGGACAAAAAAATTTATCGAGGGTATGTCGGTCCAAAATATAGAGAGTGGGAGTATATTGGTAAATAGTGAGGTACAAAATGAGGGGTATATTGGTAAATTGTGGGGTACAAAATATAGAGTGGGGGTATGTTGGTCCAAAAATATAGAGTGGGGTATATTGGTAAACAAAGGGAGTACAAATGAGGGGTATATTGGTAAATGGTGGGAATAAAATTTTCCCACCAAAAGTGGATAAAAAAAAGTGTTGCACCAAAAAAATTTGCTTAAAAAAAGGTGTTGGACAAAAAAAAAATTGTCAGTGGTATGTCGGTCCAAAAATATAGAGTGGGGGTATATTGGTAAATAGTGAGGTACAAAATGAGGGGTATATTGGTAAATTGTGGGGTACAAAATATAGAGTGGGGGTATGTTGGTCCAAAAATATAGAGTGGGGGTATATTGGTAAACAGTGGGTGTATTGGTAAATGGTGGGGTACAAAATATAGAGTGGGGGTATGTCGGTCCAAAAATATAGAGTGAGGGTATATTGGTAAACAGTGGGGTACAAAATGAAGGGTATATTGGTAAACAGTGGGGTACAAAATGAGGGGTATATTGGTAAATGGTGGGAATAAAATTTTCCCACCAAAAGTGGGGAAGTCAACGATTGTGTATTAATAGTTCTCGGATAGAGTGGGGGTATATTGGTAGAGCAGTGGGTGCAGACAAAATGAGGTACATTTTGATAATAATAAAAAAAAAGAATGTTGGAGAAAAAAAAATTGTCAGGGGTATGTCGGTCCAAAAATATATAGTGGGGGTATATTGGTAAACAGTCGGGTACAAAATGAGGGGTATATTGGTAAATGGTGGGGCAAAAATATAGAGTGGGGATATGTTGGTCCAAAAATATAGAGTGGGGGTATATTGGTAAACAGTGGGGTACAAAATGAGGGGTATATAGGTAAATGGTGGGAAAAAATTTTCCCACCAAAATGGCAAAATAAAGTCGATCTTGTATTATAGATGAGGGATTAGAAATAGGTGAAAAAAATTAATCAATTATCATCTGTCCAATAAAAAAAATCTAATTCATCCATTTCCTATTTTAAACTGATTGAGAGAGAAGAGAGAGGGATATTTATTTTTTTGAAAACGATAAATATTTTATTTATAACACTTAACATCCATCGAAACAAACACTCAACACCAATACAATAATTTATACCAATAAGGGTTGGTCCGAGCATATAACTGAGTTCAAATTCTACCTTAAGATTTTGAGTTTAAATTTTAGGTGTGACAAAAACACCAGTCAGGCTCCTCGACATAGTATCTGTTTGGTTTAGCCGTGGAGAGGTGTAAAAACACTTTTGCCTTCCACTTTCGTGAATTTAGCCTGCAAATTGTTGTTTCGGTGTCTCCAAAGAAAATCAATTCTACCCCTCAAATTTGATTCTGAGAGAAGCTGAGATTATGCAAAATCACTTTTTCAGCCTATCCAAACAACAAAGATTGAAAATCACTTTTTCAGCAAAGGTACCAAAACAAAAATCACGTAAAGTTCAACTCACTTTTAATTAAAATCAACTCTGTCAAAATCAATTCTACTCACCGTATAACCAAACACACACGTAGTTTAGTGCACCAATGAGATGGTAAAAACAAATAACAATAACTAGGACAAAAACCCGTGCATACGCACGGGGTGTGGTAGCCTAGTATGTTGGGAATAGGTGACATGCCAAATAATTTGTATCCATATGCTCCGCATGGCTGCGATTTTTCAGAGCGCAGAAGAAAAATTTCCGCCAATTGACATATGACATAATCGATGGCGGATCTTGACCAAAAAAAGTTGGGGTGGGCGCTCTTGAAAGAGTCATTGAAACTCAAAAAGTATGAATAGAGATTTAAACGCAAATACTGCTTAAAATAGATAAATATAAATTAAATGACTAAGAATATAATTTTGATTTATATAGAGACTCAACTCGATGTTGTTAGTCAAAATGTAGTTTTAATTTTTTTTGATTATGATTCTAAATGTTGAGATATTTTTTTGAAAATTATCAACTAGATATTTACAATTTCTAGTTCTAATATAAGAGATATGATGATATTAAACATCTCAATAAAAGTTATAATTCAAAAAATATAAAATACCATATATATATATATAGTTATATATTACCTAGCTATATATATTGAGTAAAAAGAATTATTAATGCGTGATATATATATATATATATATATATATTAGGAATTTGTGAAATTTCTACTAATAAAGATCGGTGGTGTCATGTTGGTTAGGAGTGGAATATATGTGCATTTTTCATTTTAAACATTTTGGCAAAAAACAAACAAATATGTGCAAACTTTTCATTTTAAAAAAATAAACAAAGTGACAAAAAATCAAAAAGCCCATGCCAAGACTCGAACACAAGGGACTCGTCAGATATCACAGGAGTTCAACCGCTAGGCCACATTCTCGCACTGTAATGTTGGCGCAAAGTTGGAATATATTACTAAAAATCAGCTATTGGGTTGGGGGCTTTACGAACAAAGTTGAAGTTGAGCCCGGGTGCGTGCCCGGGCTAGCTGGGCCTTAAAATCGCCCCTGCATATGCTATTGTAAAAATGGTGGTATTTATACATGAAATTGCGATTGTGTGGCAGAATGCATGGAAATGATAAACATAGAAGCATTTGACCAATTGACCATTATACGAGTAAATTCGACCATTATAAGATTATTGCACTTCTTTCAAAATATTATAAAAAGCTAGTTGCACTTCATAAAGTTAGCTCATAGCCTCATACAACCACTATAGGTGGATGAGCTACATTAATTTAGTAGTTGAGAATTGATTCGGTTCTTTACGTACTAATAAAATTTAAGTTTCACATAAAAAAAGATAGGGTATTATTTTTCGTACCCCCCTCATTCCCTCCCACACCCCCATTTTTCCATAAATGCCAATAATACCCCTGTGTTTTTAATAAAAAAAAAATTGAAAATTTTCGGAATTACCTCAAAATAAGGTAATTCCGGTTCAAAAATCAATGAAATTTTCGGAATTACCATTTTTAGAGGTAATTCCGGTTCATAAAAATTTCGGAATTACCTCTTAAAAATGGTAATTCCGAAATTTGTATTTTTTTTTTTGTATATTAAATTAATATTTAAACGCGTTTTATTTTGGAAATATGATACGAACGGTTTATGATTTAAATAGCAATATGTCAAAATATATAAAATGAGCAACATAAAAAAATATAATGTACAAATACAACTACTATGGGTCCAAAATGTTTAACAATGATCGTGAAAATAAGCACGTGAAGTGGGTGAAGGCGACATCTAAGGCATCCGGTCAATGCGTTTGCTCGCACCTCTCCTCATATGTCTCTCGGGACAAAGCAGGCTCTCGATGATATGGTGGATCCCGAGTGGCCGTGGCTGCGCTCTGCTGTGGTCTGCACCGAGTAAGACGCACCGTTACCCGATCGTACCAAGGAAGGTAATCGGGATCGCACTCTCCGTGGTAGCCCGCCAATCTACTAGCCCGCCAAAATGTCCGCGCGCCGAATCGATACATCAAGAACCCGTATGATCTCGTCGCGCAGAGGAGCATTACGAAATGGGTGCTCTAGGGATCTCTCAGAATGCCGCTCGAATCGCCAACGCACTCGCTCGGCATGTAGGGAACAGCGTCATCGCCCCAAAGCAACCCCGACCCTGCGCAACAGATATGTTCGACAAAGGAACATACCGCTCGTGGTCATCATAAGGGATGAGGATGACATCCCCACCGCAGAGCATCTATCCGCGCCTCTAAAGTCCACCAACTTGACTTTATCCACTTCTTGTTCCCCAAATTTGGTGGCGGCGTGGGTCGATGCGGCCCTAGCTAACACTTTCCGACCAACGATCGTGGGAAAGTGCTCGTAGATCCAAAGATCGAAATAGTTAAATTAAAAAAATAATCGATTATTAATATATGTTAAATTTAATTAAAAGTTTTAAATTAAAAAAATAAATAAATGATTACCGGAGGAGTGTCAGTATCCGCCGAACCGCTTGGTCGTATAAAAGACCGCTTTCGTCGGTGGGTGTAGAGGTAACTAAGAGGCTATACCCCAAGACCATCGCCACACTGCTTTGAAGATCCGAAGCGGATACATCCACCTCACGGCACTAATGTGTGACTCTTGTCACCGTAATGGTGGTGCCTATCAGAAGAGCATGTAGCGCCGTGCCGCCGCTCATAAGCACCCGTGCCATGTTCGCCTTGTGGCGCCCTCTACACAGAGATCCTCGATATCGCCCTCGTTATCCTTAAGCTCTCGGATGACAAGAGCTTTGATCCATGCCCAAACGATCCACAACCATGTGAAAAGCCTCAAATGAATTAAAATCGGCTTGTGGTCCAATGGGGTGCCATCCAATGCAAGTGGAGCAAAGACGGCCACATCATCCAAGGTGGATCGCCATCTCCCAAAGGGCATGTGGAATGAACAGTCTCGGGATGCCACCTCTCCACAAAAGCAGATATCAACTCATGGTTGATTCCCTCGCAGTGTGATGTCCAACTCGTAAAGCTTAGCCAGACGCAACCAAGGTGCTCTACACGTGGGTGGTGGTCAAGATGGGTCTAATTTTAGAAAACTTACGGCCGTGAGATACAACCTTTAGTTTCCGAAAGGTGAAAAAAATTCAAATTAAACCAAACGTTATTAAAAATAAGTAATTAATTGTTGTTAAGTAAAATTAAAATAAAAAATTAAAATATTACCTCGCCATCTATCCAAGACGCGCAGTGCGTATCCCAGTGTAAATATAAGGGTGTGTGCTCCACAGCTGGGGCAGGCTGAAATTGTGAAAATCCCATTCGAAATTACCTAGTAATTCCGAAAATCCCATTCGAATTTACTTACTTTTTCCGAAATTGTGAAATGTGAAATATGAAATGTGATTTTTGTAAATTTTCAGGGGTATTTTTGTCCAATTGGGAAATTATGGGGGTGTGGCAGGGAATTTGGGGGGTACGAAAAATAACTGCCAAAAAGATATTAGTTGTACTTGAGGTATGTGAAAAACTTAGTCAAGAACTATGCAGAATATAATATTAAATTCTTGTAATGAATTTTTCCACCATACAAAGTACAATTATATTAATTAGTTTCGTGTACAAACAACAACAAAAGTACTGAAAATACTCCGACAGGTAAGAGTATACTCCCAGGACTATTTATAAGCAAAAAATCACTTTTTAAATTCATTGGAAAACTAATGTATTTGGACTATATTATAGTCTAGATACATTAGTTTTCCAATGAATATAAAAAGTGGTTTTTTGCTTAAATACTCCAACAGTGAGTACCATATATGTCATAAATTTTGTCCTCTTGGTAGGGGTGGACAAAAAAACTAAACCGACCCGCACCCGATATATCCGTTCATAATTAATGAGCATCGGACGATTTCAAATGGGCTTCGGATAAACGGTTAAGAGAATTGAGTTACAATGGGTTTACATGGTTGAATAGGCGTTTGTTTTTCCCACGCCCCCTCCTACTCTAAACACACCTCATAAGGGTGTGAAATGACCAAAAGACCAGCCAAAGCGTCTTTTTTTTCAAAAAAATTCACGTGTTCGAACACGGGCCTTCGAACAGGTTCGAATGACATCGTTCGAGTGTGTTAAATTTTGACTTCACACTCTCTCTTGGCGTTTTTCACTGCTCGCATGACCTTGTTCGAACCCGTTCGAACGACATCGCTCGAGTGTGTTAAATATTGACTTCACACCCTCTTGTGCGTAATTTCACCTATTCGAACGAGATCATTCGAACGCGTGTTCGAACAAGGTCGTTCGAACAAAGAGTTAAACACGCCCCGCCAGCCGTTTCACGCGAGGTTATTTTTGGAATAAAATTTGTTAAGGGGTGTGAAAGAGTAGGAGGGGGTGTGGGAAAAGCAAATGCCGTTGAATATGGTTCTATGTTGCAGAACCCGGTGTAATCCATAACCGACCGAATAGTAAGAGATGTTAAATTTTGTGTTTGTTTTTGAGTCTTTGACTGAGTGAGATAGAAATACCTATAAATATAGGAGTATATCTATCTGACAGATGCAATACCACTTTTGCATAGTTGCATACACATATAGATAACAGGTGTTTTTCCTCTCTCACTCTATTGTCAAATCGCATATTTATCTATTGTCGGTTAAAACTTCCGTCATTAAACCTTTTGCTTAGTGATGATCACTAAATCTATATTAGCCGTTGGATGATGATAAATATATTACTTAAATTATATCCAATGGTTGTTTTTATAAGAGGGTAATTTAGTACTATCAAATATTCTTTATAATAATTAATTAAATATAAATAACTAATAAAACCATTATCTCCTATGTTTAAGGCCATTAATACCGATTTGTTACACAATCTAAAGTTAATGCCTAATTAATCGGAACCCACATTTAAGTTAATATTAAATTATTCTTTTTTTATTAATTGGTAAAGTACATTTGTATCCCTTTAGTGATTATCACTAAATATGTCATTTAGTGATGTAAATCGGACTCCTCTTTCTTCTTGTAAGCTTCTTCCACCTTTAACAAAGCAACGCATAATTTTTACAGAGCGAGAGACGACCAGAGAAAAAATGTGGAGAAGATCAGTTACTATTCAGGAAAACTGAAAATCGAATGTACCCACCCGAAAGAACCGTCATCCGTCAAAACCGCACCCGTTGGATACAAATGATTTATCTTATAGGAACTTTTTAACAATCTGAAAAGGTATTTATCTTATACTAAAATAAGCAAAAAAAAAGTTATATTTCAATTGATTTTATTTAACCATTTTTACAAAATATTAACTTCACAATCTGAGTATATAAATCCATAGTATAAAATATGGTTTTATTTAATTTTTTTAGATAATGAAATTTCATTTATCAAACCAACACAAGTCGTGTCCAACAGTTATAATGGTAAGGGGAGGGTCTCCTCAAAACCTCCCAGAGCCAAAACCCCATTGGGAAAAAGACTCTGGGAGGAAAAAGAGTACCTCACACAAAATATTTGCTCCCTTGTTTATTGGTAACCTAAAATGTGATCAACATCGTAGCGAGCTAAAATTACAGTATTTATGGTACGTTTTGTCACAGGGGTATAGAGGATGGACTAATTTGAATTATTTATGATTAAATCAAAGATAAATCCACCACAAAAAATTTAGATCAGTGTATGACGTTGTACGACAACAATTAGAAATGGTGATTTTGTTCAACGCGACCTTCGTTATTAACATTCAATCCATTAGTGTGCTGTTCATCAATTATAAAATTAACCGTATTTATGAAACCAAACCAAAATAAACAATTTAAAAACAACATGAGTTTTAAAGTTTCGTTCATTGCTACGGAAAGTAGGGGCTACAATCAAATCAAAGCAAATACATGTAATAGTGATAGTATCTTAAACTCTAAAACTTAAAACTTTAATAAGCCTCCCATTTATGTCGCTGCCATCAAGTATTGCTTCATTCCTATGCTTGCACATGTTGTCCGAATGCCCAATACATCTAGCCACGTACTCCAAAAGTTCAGTCAGAACAGAGAGGCAACTTTCCTTCAAGTACTCAAACCCATCAATTTGCATCACAGCTGAAGAACCAAAAAGATAAATCTAGTTAAGTTGAGATTATAATATAAAGAATAAGAATGATATCAATTTCAACAATATTGTTCAAGTTGGTCCAATTGAATTTACAACAGAACTTTGGTAATGGCCATCTATAACTATCCAATTAGATGTGTTCACTGTAAACATGTCTAATCATGAAAATACCGAACATTTCACCCAAGTTAAACCAACATATCCGGGAAGAAAGACACGCAAATTGTTCCATATATAATCTATGCACTTTGCCTTCTTCTTTTTCTATAATAATAATGAATCTACTATAAATATATACCATCAACCCACCACCAAAATTACTATATTATCCCTTTCATTTTTTTTCTCAAACTTACTTTTATCATTAGTGGGTCCCACTCTTATATCCTCTTTTAATTTTTTTATTTCACTTTAAAACCTACTCTTCTCTTTCATCTCTCTCACTCTTTTCACTTCTCTTTACTATCAAGATAATCAAACAACTCACTACCAATTTTTTTGATAAAAACAGTAATTACATAAAATTAATTAAACTAATATTAAATTATGTATAATTTACTATATACCATCAACCCACCACCAAAATTACTATATTATCCCTTTCATTTTTTTTCTCAAACTTACTTTTATCATTAGTGGGTCCCACTCTTATATCCTCTTTTAATTTTTTTATTTCACTTTAAAACCTACTCTTCTCTTTCATCTCTCTCACTCTTTTCACTTCTCTTTACTATCAAGATAATCAAACAACTCACTACCAATTTTTTTGATAAAAACAGTAATTACATAAAATTAATTAAACTAATATTAAATTATGTATAATTTACTATAATCTACTCAAACTACTAAACTCAATTAATTTAACTTCTGTTATTTGTCAAAAAAATGATACCGCTTGCAAAAACTCCAAAATTATTTTTTCTAAAAAAATCAATAATTAAATTTCATCCACTTTTTTGTGAGCGCGAGGATTAAGCAACGACAATGTCAACGAAAAACGCCAACAGAGCAAGCGGATGAGGGAAACAGAGCACCAAAACACAACAAAAGTTGCATGCTGCCTGCCGCACTAACGAGCGCAGTCAATTTTTTAAAAAAAACACTTTTTTTTTTTTAAAATTTATTTCTTCTAAAAAATCAGTAATTAAATAAACTTAATATAATTAATATTAAATCATGTAAAATTTATTATTTACTTTAATCTACTCTAAACTACTAAACTCAATTAATTTAATCATCTACTATAAATAAATAATAAATAAATATATACCATCAACCCACCACCAAAATTACTATATTATCCCTTTCACTTTTTTTCTCTAACTCACTTTTATCATTAGTGGGTCCCACTCTTATATCCTCTTTTAATTTTTTTATTTCACTTTAAAACTTACTCTTCTCTTTCATCTCTCTCACTCTTTTCACTTTTCTTTACTATCAACATAGTCAAACAACTCACTACCAATTTTTTTTGATAAAAACAGTAATTACATAAAATTAATTAAACTAATATTAAATTATGTAGAATTTACTATTTACTATAATCTACTCAAACTACTAAACCCAATTAATTTAAGTTCTGCTATTTGTCAAAAAAATGATACCACTTGCAAAAATTCCAAAATGATTTTTTCTAAAAAAATCAATAATTAAATTTCATCCACTTTTTTTGTGAGCCACACGTGATTAGCAATGACAATATCAACGAAAGCGCCAATAGGTGCGCCAACGGGAGCAGCATGAGTGGAAATAGGAGCACCAAAACACAACAAAAATTGCATGCTGCCTGCCGCACTAACGAGCGCAGTCAATTTTTTTTAAAAAAAACACTTTATTTTTAAATTTATTTCTTCTAAAAAATCAGTAATTAAATAAACTTAATATAATTAATATTAAATCATGTAAAATTTATTATTTACTTTAATCTACTCTAAACTGTAACCAAAAAATCTACTCTAAACTACTAAACTCAATTAATTTAATCACTACAGATAGTCAAATTAAGCGATACCGCTAGCAAAAATTCCAAATTTATTTTTCCTAAAAAAATCGATAATTGAATCTATCCACTTTTTTCGTGAGCCATGACGGAGCAAAGAACGACAAAGATCAACGGAGCGCCAATCGAAGCGCTAACAGAAGTGTCAACTAGAGCATCAACGAGAGCACCAACAGCCGTGCCAATGGAAGAGCCAACAAGAGCGCCAACAAGAGCAGCAACGAAAGCACCAAAGGGAGCGCCACTATTAAAGAAAGATACAACCATTATTACATCTCATTTTCTTTTTT
This sequence comes from Oxytropis ochrocephala, assembly GCA_020916435.1. Lineage (NCBI taxonomy): Eukaryota > Viridiplantae > Streptophyta > Magnoliopsida > Fabales > Fabaceae > Oxytropis > Oxytropis ochrocephala. The sequence goes on from CM037090.1 coordinate 11,501,104, forward strand.
CCTCATTTTTACTCTATTATTAATATTATAAGATGATACCGACTTTTTTTAAAAACTTTTTGCACCACAACTATTTTAATAAATTTGAAATATTTTTTGTGGAGTTTTTCCTTTTTCTTTTATTATATTTTGTAACTTTTAACGTGATAGTAATTTCATAGATAATTATAATAAATACTGTATCACCCATGCGTATGCACGGGTAAAATACTAGTTTTTAGAATAGGAATAACGAAGCAGAAAGGCTGCTGAAACCCCTCCCAAAGAGATGAAACAAAAGTACTAACAAGGTTTATTGGCACAAATTAATTGGTCATACAAGATTTCGAGGTCAACTTGGAATAACCATTAGGCTGGCATTGCATGGATAAATTGGTAGTAGTTAGAAAAGGATGGCAACAAAGAAAAACAAAAAAAAATGTGATTCCTGTAACTGGCAAAAACAGATTAACGGAAAAAACTACTTTCAATTTCTTTCCAACAGAGTATATACAGATACAAGATGGGCTGGTGTACATTACACAAAATGGGCTGACCTTCACAATAGGCCCAATACTAAGTACACCTACCAATATGACTAATACAACATCTACAATCCTTCCCTTAATCTGAAAACTTTTTCAGATTATTACAGCAGCTGCTAATTACAAATCAAAACTAGACTATAGTTACAGACTCAACTTTACTACTGGAACACCAGAAATACAACTGAAAGAACTTAAAAAACAACAAGCAGACACATATCTACTGCATATGAAGAAGCAGTAACCGAAACAATCAATTCATCCCATTACTCAGAGTACAGAGGCCAAAACCAGTCCCGAGCTTTCCAAAACTTTCATTCTTCAATCCTTTGGTCAGCAAGTCAGCAAGTTGCTCTTGAGTGCTGCAATATTTGAGCTCAATTACTCCATCTCTGCATAGATTTCTGAGGAAGTGGTATCTTACATCTATGTGTTTTGTTCTACCATACATGACAGGATTTTTTGAAATTTTTATGGCAGACACATTGTCACACAACACAGTTAGAGGGCCATCATGCTTCCACCTCATATCTTCTAGTATCCTCATCAACCAAACCCCTTGACACACACAATAAGTAGCAGCTACAAACTCGGCCTCTGTGGAAGATAGAGTCACTATGTGGTCGCTTCTTTGAGGCCCAAGACACCGCCCCAAAGACTCGGAACATACACAAAACCGGTTGTACTTTTCCTATCATCAAGGTCACCCGCATAATCACTATCACAAGATCCCACAAGTTGAGACTGCGCCCTGTTTTATATAGAATTCCCATCTCAAGAGTACCCTCGGTGTATCTCGAACTCTTTTAGCAAACTATCGATGCATTTGTAAGGTTTATCCATGAATCTACTCAATAAACTGACAGCATATGTTAAGTCAGGCCTAGTAGCATTCAAGTACATTAAACTACCAATTAATTGCTTGAATGCAGTCACATCTACTCTGTTATCATCATCACATCTAGAGAGTTTATCGCCAAGAGCTAATTGGATTGTTAATGAGTTTACTATCAAGCATTTTAAACCTATTCAGAACATCAGTAGCATACCTCTGCTGAACTATGAAAATTCCTCTTTCATCTTGAGTAATCTCAACCCCTAGGAAGTGCTTCATTCTCCCCAAATCGGTCATATCAAATTGTTGCTTCATGGAGTCCCTGAAATCATGTATCATCTTTACATTATTTCCAGTATACAATACATCATCCACATAAAGACTAATAATGATAAGATCATCATTCCTAGTTTTAGTGAACAATGTATGTTCATGAGGGCACTTTCTAAAACCTTCCTTAGTAAAATAAGCTTCTATTTTACTATACCAAGCTCTTGGAGCTTGTTTCAAGCCATACAAGGCCTTTTTCAGTTTATATACCATAGACTCTCTTCCTTTCTTCTTGTACCCCTCAGGTTGTTCAATATACACATCTTCCTCAAGTTCACCATGAAGAAACGCACTTTTAACATCTAATTGATACACATTCCATTTTTCTTGGGCTGCTAAGGCTAGGATACACCTAATGGTATCCCATCTAGCAACAGGTGCAAAAACTTCAGCATAATCAATACCATACTGCTGAGTATATCCTTTAGCAACTAACCGGGCTTTGTACTTCTCTACATTACCTATTTCATCATACTTGGTCTTATAAATCCATTTCACACCTATAGTCTTTCCATTATTAGGTAGATCAGTCAGGGTCCAGGTATGGTTTTTTTCTATGGATTGTATTTCACTGTCCATGGCTTTTCTCCACTTGTCATGCTTGACAGCTTCAACAAAGGTAATGGGATCACCAGAATGTTCAAGGGCAGGAAGACTGTGAACATTAATTTCTTCACTAGTTTCATTATCACACACTAACTCAGCAGCCAGGATATACTCATCAAGATAACTTGGTTTCCTTATTGTTCTACCAGTTCTAGATACTGATTCAGGCTCTCCAACTTCCTCACTGGTTTCTGATTCACTTGTTTCTGGTGAGGGATTGGCTTGACTCATATCATTGCATTGCTCAGTGGTATTTGGCTCATTGTTGGTATTGACAGTCTCTTTCTCAACTTGAGTCTTACTAGTTCTACTTTCCTCCTCATCAAGTTGACATTCTCCTTCAACTCCTTGATTAATCTTCCACTTCCAAACCTCATTCTCATCAAAGACAGCATCCTTGCTTATCACTATTTTCTTAGTCACAGGATTATAAAATCTATAGGCCTTAGATTCATCACTAATGCCTAGAAAGATGCACTTGACACTCTTGTCATCAAGCTTCTTTCTATGGACATCGTAAATGTGAACATGAGCGATACTTCCAAATACTCTAAGGTGCTCTCATGGATGGTTTGGTTCCACTCAAGCCTCTTGGGGTCATGTCTTTTAGGGAAGTAGTGGGGCATCTATTAAGGATGTGAAGGACCATTTAACTGCCTCAGGCCAAAATTCTTTTGGTAATCTAGCTTCCTTAATTAGGCTCCTAACCATATTCATTGTGGTTCTATTTTTTCTCTCTGCTACTCCATTTTGTTGTGGAGTATAGGCCGCTGTGAGTTGTCTTCTAATGCCTTGTTCAAAGCACAAAATTTATTAAAGGCATCAGAATTGTATTCACCTCCCCTATCGGTTCTAAGACAGCTAATTTCACACTGAGACTCCTTTTCTACCATAACTTTGAATCTCTTAAAGACCTCTAATGCAGCAGACTTTTCAGAAATTAGATAGACCCAACTTTTCCTAGTAAAGTCATCTATAAAAGATATAAAATACTTTTTGTTCTTTGTTGGATCTTGGTGATTGGACCACAAATGTCTGAATGAATCATCTCAAGCTTCCTTGAAGCTCTCCACTTGCTTCTCTTGGATATGGCCTCTCTGTGCTGTCTTCCTATCAAGCACTCATCACAATTCTTTGTTGGTTCCTTGATACTCGGAAGCCCCCTCACCATTCCCTTCTGATGCAGTAACTGCAACCTTCCATAGCTTAAGTGTCCAAACCTTCTATGCCACAACACAGATTTATCTTCACTCACAGTTTGAAAACAAGTAGGAAGAATCGGTTCTGCCACTATGGTGAACACCTTATTTGAAGACATTTTAGATGAGATGATCAATCCTTGTTGCTTGTGATACACCCTGCAGTAATCGTCCTCAATCACCACTTTCAAGCCCTTCTGTTGGAGTTGTCCCAGACTGATTAAGTTGTTCTTCAACTCCTATAGTATATAATACACCCGAAGAATCAATTGAATCTTGCCTCAATCTTGATTACGATGTTTCCTTTCCCATTCTGATTAACTTCATGTTGTTGCCCAGCTTCACAGTTTCTCTAAATGTTTCGTCAAGATCGTTGAACCATTCTTTGACTCCGCACATATGGTTGCTGCAGCCGGAATCCAAGAACCACCGATCACTCTTTATTTCCCGCTTCACCTCTTCATACGCCATGAGAAGAATTTCTTCGTCTTCGTCGAAACCAGCATAATTGGCTTGCTTGGTGTTATCTTTGCTTTCAAGATTGGGACACTCACTCTGATAATGCCCCATCTTTCGGCATCTATAGCATTCAATGTGATCCTTTGAAGCTACCCTTCCTCTTCCTCTACCAGCACCACGTCCTCGCCCTCTTCCTCCATTTCTTGCAGCTTCAGACACCTTCAGAGCTTGCTCTTCTTCTTTAGGTCCCTTCATTCTCTGTTCTTCCACAATTAAGCTACTTTGGAGGGCGTCGATAGACATGTTCTCAACATCATTGCTTTGCTCGATTGAGCAAGCAACATAGTTCCACTTTTGAGTTAACGATCTCAAAATCTTGTCGACGATGTCAGATTCCGTCAATTTTGCACCATGCGATTTCATTTTGTTCGCGATAGAGAGGGTTCTTGAAACGTAGTCATTGACACTTTCCCCTTCTTTCATTTCAAGGACTTCAAATTCCTTCTTTAGGGCTTGCAATTGAGCCCTTTTCACCTTCGTTGACCCCTGGTATTTGAGTTTCAGCGAATCCCAAATGTCCTTCGATGTATCAATCTTGATAATCGTCTCAAGAATGCTCCGATCTAAGGCTTGGAACAGGTAGTTCTTTGCCTTCTCTAGATCTTTCAATTTCCTTCCGGTGATTGCCTTGTGATGCTCATTGTTGCATTCGCCAGAACGACGGTATTCCTTTCTCGACGACATCCCAATAATCTTTCGAACGGAGTAGATTTTCCATTAGCATAGCCCAGAATTCGTAATGCCCTTCGAATTTGGGTATCGCTGGTTGAGAAAATCCTCCATTGCCACTCTCACGCTCCGCCATGAACAACGATCTTGAAGCTCCGGTGAGCTTCGACACAGGCCCGTAAAATTTGTTCTGATGCCAATTGTAACTGGCAAAAACAGATTAACAGAAAAAACTACTTTCAATTTCTTTCCAACAGAGTATATACAGATACAAGATGGGCTGGTGTACATTACACAAAATGGGCTGACCTTCACAATAGGCCCAATACTAAGTACACCTACCAATATGACTAATACAACATCTACAATTCCTTCACTTCACAACTTAGACTTATCTCACTCATTCACGCTCGCTCAAAATGGAATCGAAGAGATAATAGTGACATGCTAATAAAGAACAACATTAGTGACAAATTTAAGCATTCGACTTTCAGTCCTTTTATTTATTGTTAAGTACTACTATTAGTTGGCAGCCAATGTACTACAAATGTCAAAGGAAAATAGCATGTGCAGCTAAAATATTAATTAAAAAATCACGCAGTTCAATAGTTCAAACAGCATGCAGGAGTAATTACTTCATCGTCTGCATTATCAAGAAGCTCTGCTATGGCTGGAAACAGAAACTAAAAAAGGGTCAAGTCGATAAATAATCACAGAGGTGGGAAATTAAAGTAGTCATGAAGAGGAGAGGAGTTTATATAGATGATAAGAGCATACCACCGAATACCCAATCGAAATGTCAGCTGCTTCTTTTGATAAATTAGGATTGCCTGAAAAATACTACTTATGTTTCAAAACACCTTCTAAATCATTTAAGGAAGAAAAGAAAACAGAAATGAATTGAAACAATAAAAATTGGGTTTCCATACCTTCTCCTGCCGCTCTAAATACAAAAATGATAGAGCCAGCTGGACATATATCTACCTAACCTTTACTCTTGTTGAAGATGGAGGGAAGGTAACAGGGACCAAAATTTCAAATGATGGAGGAGGAATCAACCGTTCCCCTTTTCTTACAACACAAACAATACTAATGAGGATGTGATGTTTACGGCAGAGGGCAGCAATTGTAGTACATTCCATTATGGTGCATTACTTTTGCCTAATGTGAAAACACCCCAATGTCAACTTTCTTACATTTGGTAATTAAGGAATGTAGTTGAGGGGTAGATAACAAAACATTTATTATGACGTAGATGGTTATAGATATTATAGGTGAGGGTTTTTAAAGCAGATGATTCAAATTGGAGGGAATAAGATATTTTCTTGTCAAAAAGCACATATGTAACCCCACAAATGTTAAAACCCCACCTAACTGTACTTCAGAAATTCATTGTACGATAAGCATTTGTGAGAAAGGGGGGAAACGAGCAACGTATTATGCATGCATCTTGCTTGATTTGCCGCTCATTTACGTAATGCTTTCCACAAAACCTTGCATGGCTGCTTAATTTCCCGCTACAATTACAGAACTTGCTTCCAGCTTTAATAGGAGGTAGATTTGTGAATCAAAAGGGTAGAGAAATACTACGCATAAGTATTAGAGAAGACGTACTTTACCCCATTCTGTTGTAGACATTATAATCAAATCGCCTAACTATGTTGGTTGAAAACACTTATGCGGTAGCTACGACTGTAAATATGTTAGTTGAAAACAAAACGTGCACTATTAATGTTACATTATAAGTTTTATTGAAATTACCACGACATTATTATGTGAAGGTAGATGCACCAAGAAGGATCACACTATCATAAAGTCTTAGCAGGATCTTTTTTTTTTTCTTTTGTCTGTAAATGTTAGCCATATTTGTATATATGTACAAAAATGGTCAAAGACTCAAAGTCAAGTCCCTCTCTATAAAATAAAATAAACTCAATTCTTTCTCTAAACAATGATGATCTCATCAATTTGCAGCCAAGGGGTAAGTACACTTACATGTACTCCAGCACAAGCTGGCCACATGAAAACTCCATCCAAAACCATCCTAAGAGCCCAAAAGAAACATTCACTATCTCAAGAAAAGATAGAAATTTTCAAGTCATTAGAAAGTTGGGCATCACAAAATTTGTTGCCACTAGCAAAGCCAGTAGAGAAAAGTTGGCAACCTCATGATTTTTGCCAGACTCAACACTCCCATCAGATGAGTTCATAGATCAAGTGAAGTGTCTAAGGGAAAGAACAAAAGAGCTTCCAGATGATTACCTTGTTGTTTTGGTTGGTAGCATGATAACTGAGGAAGCATTGCCTACGTATCAGTCATGGATGAATCAACATGATGGTGTTGGGGATGAGACTGGTGCATGTAACACACCATGGGCTACATGGACACGATCTTGGACTTCTGAGGAGAATAGACATGGAGATTTGCTTAAAACTTATCTCTATCTCTCTGGTCGGGTTGATATGCACATGATTGAGAAGACTATTCAATGCTTGATTGGAGCTGGCATGGTAATACATTCTACACACATATATCATACCATACATTACAAATACATATACATCATACGTACTGTATTCACATTTTTTTTAGTGTTAGTACAAAATATAAGAAGTATAGAACATCATTTAATGAAAATGCATTTTTGAAAAGAAATTACTCCCTCTAGTCTCTATTATAAGAAAATTTCATAGCTTTTTAAGTTCGTTGAATAAGCTGATGTATCTAAATTTATAATATAAGAGAATAGGGACCGGAGAGAGTAAGTTATAGACTTATTAAATGAGAATAGTTAATGTCAATGTCATTTTTTAGTCTGTATGATATAAGAGTTTGTTTTTTATATTATGGGTCGAAGGTAGTTGTATTATTGTATGACCTAGATCTAATTAATTGATTGTTTGGGATGCAGGATATTGGAACAGAACGAGACCCTTATATGGTCTATGTATATACATCCCTGCAAGAGCGAGCCACCTCTATCTCACATGGCAGCCTAGCTCGCCTGGCTGAAAAAGGAGGTGATCCAATGCTTGCACGCATATGCGGCACCATTGCTGCTGATGAGAAGCGCCACGAGGTTGCATACGAAAGGGTTGTGGAAAAGCTTCTAGAAGTTGACCCCACGGAGACAATGATAGCCATAGGAAAAATGCTAAGTCGTAACAGCAAGATGCCCTCACACTTAATGCATGATGGGGAGGACCCATGCCTCTTCAATCATTTCTCTACAATGGTACAACGCACTGGCGTGTATACTGCCAGTGACTACATTGGAAACATAGAATTTTTGATTGGGCGATGGAGATTGGAGAAGTTGGAGGGTTTGACGAGCGAGGGAAAACATGCACAAGAGATAGTGTGTGGTCTTCCACGCAAGATTAGAAGGCTACAAGAGCGTGCTGATGAGCGGGTGCGAAAAATTAACCCCAAGTTTAGTTGGATCTTCAATAGAGAGTTGTCCTTATGAAGTACCTAGCAAACCCCAAAAAATAGGTATTATGAAAAGAAAAAAACTGTCTTTTATTATCTTCTCCAAGTGATTGCTTATCTTGTACTCCAAAATTTACTAATATAAAAATAAGTTTATAATGAAAAAAATATCAAATTGCTTATTCAACTATATGCATTAAGAGAGTTAATGAGTTAACTAATGGAGAAGTTGGAGCAACATCGAGAGTAACGAGCTAGTGACCAAGAACAAAGTAACAAAGTGTTTGCTTATTCTGTTCTCCAAAATATATAAATATAAAAATAAGTTTATAATAAAAGAATTATCAAATTCTATATTCAACTATAGGCACTAAGAGTTAATAACCTAAACATCACAACTCCATCCAAAACCTTAAAGTATTTGCAATCACGGCCGTGTACAGACAGTTTGGGGCCTAAGGCAAAAATGTTAAAAGAGGCCTAATATTATTTTTTGTTACCGTGTTATTGGTGCACAATATCCACCGACTTTGTCGATTATTAATCTATGCTAGGGAACCTGACTGACCATGTATATCTAGCTTTGCCCGTCTGTGTGGTTTTTCCCCTCCCAAAAACATTTTTACCACACCCAAATTTTGAACTCTAGATCTAAGGTGGGATCCTAGCTCCATTGCCTTGATGGCCTTGCCGGCACTCATATTGAATTCCAACAATCCTCTCACAAATGTGAGCCACTCACATCACTACTTATTCCATACCAAAATTCACTTCTCTCTCCTTCACCAAATTGAACCAACTCTGGTACCAATTGTTGAAGAGTCTCGAAGAGCACCCGGAATAACTACGAACTAAAAAAAACTTGTTCAACTTCAATTCCCGTTCCTGCATTCCCCCACCCCCTCTTAGCACTGTACAGACTATGGAGGGCCTCAGTACTAATACTAAGAGTGTGCTTTATTTATTCTCATGTTGATTCCACCTATGGTACAAAATTGGTATTTTTAGAATGCTTTCTAAAATTTTACAAAAAAAACAAAAACAAATGCATTCCAAAAAATTAAATTCAAGAAGACATGTATTTTAGAAATTAAGTTTCAGAAAGTTAGAAAAATCAAAAAATAAAAATAATAATTTGCAGAACAAGTTTATGTTTTCTGAATTTAAATTTTTGGAATGATATAATATACCCGTGCTCCAAAACAAATTAAAAATAAAGTTTTTTTAACTTTTCTATCACTATTAGTTATTGTTCCCCCAGTGAATTTCCGAAGTCCAAATTCCAGGACGGAAATGAAATAAATGAGTAGAAAGTGAAGAAACCTAAAAAAATTCAATTTCTCTCAACACATCATTATTCATAATTAATTAATGGCATTTTACAATAAATAGCAAAAAGTAATATACTATAAAGAATTAGAACCCTATGATATTATTAATATGACTGCAACTATCAAAATTGTAAGTTAACGTGTACTTTCTGTCTCTATTATAAGCAAAAGTGGGTGAACAGAAATTGATGTACTTAGTCCAAATTTTGGATCAAATATTTCAACTTCTATCGACTCACTTTTGCTTCTAATAGAGACCAGAGGCCATAACACCTACAAATCAAGAATTAACTTAAAAATTAATAGGAAGATTTGTCAAGAAAGCCAAGGTATTAGGAGAGGTAGACTTTCCAAACAAAGAACACCAACGTGGAAGCTTCTGAAGAATTCGTTCAGTTATCGACGTTAATCTGTTGAAATCGGTTCTCAGTTTCAGAAGAGGACCATCAGTGCTTTGTGTTGCAGTTGAACTCCAGTAAAGAGTTAGATCAAACAATGTTGGTGCATTCTTTCCTCCGGCGAACTGAATAATGTGCCAACCATCCACACTGCTCTTTTTGTCCACCGAAATGAATTCTTCAGAATCCCTTGCATCTAAGTTTGAGTGAAGAAAACTACTTCAGATTTGAAAATATCATAATAAATACTGGTTAAAGAAAACAAAAATATTTAGGCAACTTGACAAACAATAAAAGTCAAGGGGAATTCTAAAGAATTTTTAGTACTTTAGCCCTCATGCATTAATTATTCTGGTGAATTAAGGACTAAAAGCATAATTAATCAATAGAGCATTTACAATCCCGCCAAAGCAAGTCTTCTACCGATGATAATGAAGATGTTTTATTAAAAATGTTAATGTGCGCGCGTCACCAATTTTTCAACACTCCTATAATCAGACTATTTGTCATAATAGTTTCATTTAGAAACACAAAAAGCAAAGTTATGAAGAGGAGGTATGCATATAGACAAGCTACAAATATGCTTGTTAACAAGAAAAAAAAACTTGGTACCTTTAAGCTCGAAATCTTCTATTTCTTCGGTATTGATTGCAAGAACCCAACGAAGAGATTCCTTTGTGTTGATTGAAACATGTGTAATTCTTCCAGTTTCCTTAGTATCATTTTCAACATGCATTGTAGGAATATCAGTCTCACTCCAGCCATTCATGGTGTCATTATATGCCCAACAACCGTATTTGACCAAGAAAGTTACAAAGTCAACTGTTTTGTCTTTACTACATACAAAATTTTCATTAATCTGTTCTGCCTCCACATTCAAATTTCCAGGAGTAGTAGAAAACAAGGATACATATGAAACCGGATTATTATGTCCTTCATTGAGTCTTCCTGTTGCATCCACAACATGTACAACCTGAAAGAACAAAACAGTATTTTAACTAATTTTTACTTGTTTTTGGAAGGTAAATGTTGAAAATATATGGTAAGTTTAGGAAGGAAGAAGAAAGAAACAATTAGAATTATAAGATTACTTGATATTGGAGGGTAACAATTAGTTGCAAAATGGAGACCCAATTGCACTATTCGTATTAATAATTATGTGAAGCACTAGAGCATTGTGACCACCAGTAGAAGCCAATTCCACTAGCACAATAAGACTACTAATTCTAATTAAGAAAATTAACCAAGAAACATAGTGGAAACAGCTTGTGAGATTGCTTCTTCAGTTAGATGACTGATTGATAAACTGCAATATATTATAAAGAGCTTTTAATCTATTTTAAAATATTCTAATTTCTAAGATAAAGATATGAGTAAATATCCAATTTGGTCTTGAAATTGTAGAAACATATAAACTTAATCTCTCACATCACATTATCAATATTTCAAAATGATATCTTGACCTGGAAAACGTAAATAAGATTCATCCCTCCATTGGTATTCGTAGAGACTGTATAAATATTAAGTTGGTAATTTTAGGGATGCATTTGAAACTAAGTGAACAATGTCAGGGATGCATTTGCTATCAGATCCAGACTAAGGGATGAATCTTATTAACATTTTTCAATTCCCAAGATCAAACCTTATTAACATATTGCAATTCCCAATATCAGTTTGGAATATTGATAACTAGCAATATGTCTGTGCATATGCATGGGTTGTGCAGTGTTGCTTGTTGTGAATTATTGTGGAATTGAATTTCAATCGTAAAAGAAATTTGTATGTCTTATGAAATTAGTTTTGTAGTATTATTAGATATTTATCTATGAAGAGATTTGTCAGTTCAGCAGTAAAAAGGTAGTAGAAATTGTAGAATATACAAACAAATGGAACTTACATTGACAGCTCTGGCCGTGTCTTCAGAAAATGGTGGAACAGCACCTGATAATACAACTGCCAATGATAGACCAAACAGCCCCAAAGTAGCTAGGGTGATTGCCCCTTTCGCACCTGGAGACCAAGTTACCAATTGAGCAAAAAAAAACAAGGAATACCAAATATATATGCTTTAAAAGTATTTTCATTTATGTTTAGCAGATATATCACTTAATTATACTTGAACTTACAAACTTGATAATTTCTCAATATTAAACAATAAAGTCTAGGCACCACATCCTTGAATTAATGCTTTGTTTGGTTCACAAAAGAAAGTGAGAGGAAAGAAAAGTCAGGGAAAAGAAAGTGATGGGAAAGAAAGAGAGTACAAAATAAGATGAAAGTGAGATGATTTTATAAGTGTTTGATTTGAGTGAAAGTGAAAGGAAAGTGAGGAAAGAAAAATATATATTTAGAAAATGACAAAAATATCCTTATATAATGCTATTTTATAATGTCATTTTATAAGTAAGAGAAAAGAGAGGAAAGGAAAGAAAAGCAAGGGAATACACCATTTTCCTTTGTTTGGTTGCCTTATAAAATAGGAAGGAAATAAAAGTTTTAGTGGGTCCCATTTTGAGAAGAAAGGTAAGGGAAAACACTTTTTATGTAAATGACATATTTACCCTTGCACCAAAATTAATGTATTGAATTAAAAAATATTTTACTTTTTTTTAGTAAAGGTTAGTTTTGTCATTTCATACATTACACTTTTATTTCCTCTTATTTTGTCTCCAACCAAACAAGGGAAGAGAAACATCCCATTTTCTACTCATTTTCTTTCCTTTCCCTTACCTTTCTTTCCTCTCATTTTCTTTTTGAACCACACATAGGCTAAAAGATACTTTTCCCTACACTTTTTTCAATTTTAAGAGGAAACAAATTTAAGCATGGGTCCCACAAAAAGTGATCTTTCCTTCTTCCATTATTAGTGAACCAAACAAGGGAAGCCCAAATTTCAAGAAACTTTCCATCCTTTAAGCTTTCTTTCCTCTACTTTCATGGCAACCAAACACGGGGTAAAGTTTAAATAAAGTCTACATATAATATTTTTTTTTAAGTCTACATATAATTCACAAGAAACTAAGAGGCCTATTCCACACCCAATCAAAACCCTCCATCCAAAAATACCATGAATAACATTTTTATAATTTGTTAAATTTAGAATTAGAAGATAAAAATAAGCCCTCCCCTCCCCTACAAAACCCTCCATCCAAAAATACCATGAATGTCACATAACTGAAAGCAAGTAAAGTTGGTAATGATAAAATTGAAGGAAACTTTACTGTTTAATCTTCTAAATAGAAGATAATTCCATAACCACAATAATAATCCAGAGTCTTCCAAGTTCCAGTTGCATGTAGGACTAAAATGATTTACTTCATTTTCACACAACTTTTTAAAAACCAGATGAATAATTGAAATAGTAAAAACACTGCACGATTAATCAGTTTTCTAAATGCAAGATTGTTTTTTTCTTTCCACTCAAAATCACGCATTTAAGATTCCAAACAACATAATCGAAATTTAACTCAGAATTCCATGTTCCAAATCTTTGTATGATCCCAAAGCAGAAGATAAAATTTTGAATCAATTACTTGTCAGAATGATTCAGAATTCAAATCATAATTCTGTACAGCAATTCCAATTCTGTGACTCAAAAGGGACGTCAATGATCAAGACAAGCTGGATTCTAAGATATTTTTAACTGATATGTTACAGGTCAAGAATCCAACTCAGATTAGTCTATGACCCGGTTCATCTCAATATCATTATTTCTCACGCGGTGCCGTCAATTCTCTCTTACCGTCACCCCGTCTCTCCTACCCAACCAAAATGTAAAAAACAAATCAGTCACGCCCTATCAAATACAGTAAACAAACCTGAAATATGGACATATGAAAGAAGATACACCAAGGTCAAAGACAATAGAGCAGAAATATATGCAGCAATCACAAAATTTCCCAGCCATTCAGGAGTACCACCAGGATTCCTGCACAGTAAGGAAATGTAAATTAGATTCTGACTTTACTTAAAAGTGAAAATTGATCTTTATGCTACAAAATGGGTGGTGAAAAGGCAGGTTCTGGTAGGAAGAGGTCATAGGAGGCTGAAGAACAAAAATAAAATAAAGGCAAAAGGTACAGAGGACACAAACAAAGGGATGAATACAACTATGAATGATGTAATGAACATAGCCACCAGAATGCAGAAACCAAGGAAAAGTGAAAACAGAGAATGATTCAATAGAAAGAAGTTTCATAAATGAGAAAGTTTATAGGCAGAAAAGCTCCCCTGTATACAACTATAAACTTGCAGAGGGTCTGCACTCTCCTATGCACAAAGGCCCCAATTTCCTCTCAACCTCTCTTGTTTTTTATAATACAACATAACTCACCTCTCTAACTGCCTCGTCCTAACAACTTGGGTTAACTAATTTGGTAACCAACTAATTGTGATTGGCTACTAACAAAACAATCGCATCCAGACATCCAGACATAGGTCATGATAGATAGTACGAGTAAGACTGTGATCTGTGTGACGTAACCATAACATTGACCTTATGCCCCTATTTACACTAATAATTTAAGTACAAGTGCAACAGAGAGACAGTTTCCTGATAACACTCCTGTCCTAATATAATATGACTCTTGACACAACTATGACACTAATTTACAAATATTCTAACCATTCTCATTGGACTTCATTTTAGCATTCATGGAAGTTAGGCAGTAACACACAAACAGAGAGATTTAGCAGTAACACACAAACAGAGAGATTTAGCAGTAACACACAAACAGAGAGATTTACCTATCAAGTCGAACCATGCCCCCTATGAGTGTAGCAGCCAGACGAATAAAAATGCCAGCAGAAACTAAAATTGGTGTGGCTAACCCTATAATAAGGGTTGCCAGTTTGAGTGGCTTTGGTAACCTGGCTGGCGTTAGTGTTGCTTCAAAGAATCCATCTGGTTATTTCAACCAAAAGTTAGTAGCAGACAACAAAAGTTGTTCTAACAATGACAAAGATGAGGGAGTGATACTACATGCAAATGCCGGAGAAACCAACCAAACAAGAGCCAAGTAAGAAGACCCAATTTTAAAATAGTTCCCCACAATGAGAAGAATAAGCCACTGAAAGGATCCGGCTTTATAGAGCCATCTTTCAGCCTCCAGCTTGACAACATCAGCTTGAATAATGGCGGGAAATTGGCTTCTCTTAGAATGTACATTCAAAAGATATTTTCGAACTAGAAGATATCCCAAATGTTGACCAATCAGTGCTCCCAGAAAAGCTGGTGCACCAAATAATCCAACCACCAACCAGGGGCTTGCAACATATGGCACTGGTGATGACGATATCAAAGGTAGAAGAAAGGCAACAAGGAATGAGAAACTTAAGGAAAACAGCCACATGAGGAGAACACCCAAACACGACAGGGCCAATGAAACTGCAGCTGGTATACCGCCCATGGCCAATGATGTAGTCCATATTAGAAGTGACTGCACCGTCACTGAATTGTGGAGCATATTAGCAAACTTTTGACGGTATACAACCATATATGTCCCCTGAAAAGATCAGACAGTTACCATATATCAGAGCCTAATGATGTGAAGGCAGCATAGCAAGCTACAACCACACCTGTCATACGTAAAATAAAACATGACATAAATAATAAAGTACGGAAATGTAATATGGTTGGGATAACCAAGAAGATCGAAGTTTTTACAGCTATAAATTACCAAAATGTCAAAATATATGGCATTGTTATTGCTTATATCTTCCTCTGATTCGGTTGAGTTGCCTTCCGGAAAATGAGATGCACCAATATGAAGCAGGAAAGCAAGCATATTTTCCCCCAGATGTTGCAGAGACCCTTTCTTTAAAAGCTCTAATTTGTCATTCTGCACCAGGAAAAACACAACATTATATTATTGTCATTAGATATGAAAATACTTCAATGAAGTCTTTCTTTATTTTTTTTGGTAAATACAATGAAGTCTTTCTTTATCCCAAGAAAACATGCCACTACATTAGAGGTAATGGTATAATTATTGTCAAATAAAATGTAATGGTGTAGTTTCCAATCCTAAAATGTACCTACATATAAAATCATATTGACTCAAACTATTTCGAGTACCCATTATTTGTAGTAACTTAATATAGCATACCTTCACTATTCAGACAAAAGCAATTGGGTGGGGGTAGGGGATTCAAAGCAAATCCAGCTAAGGACAAAAAAGGACATATCAAGATATGGGTAAGCTCATCCATCATGCATATTTTTCAAAAATTAGATATGAAAAATTGAAGATGCATTCGCAAAAACGTCAAATAATATTTATTAAGTTTTAAGAGAATATGTTGTCTACGACTGTAGTAAGTAGCACTTAACAAATAAATGCATTATCAGTAACTTACCAGGGAGACCCAAGTAAATAAAATAAAATAAAATAAAATAAAGGAATAAACTTAAAGGATTCTCTCTAATGCGACATGATCTTGAAATACACATATGACTATGCAAAAAAAAATAAAAAATCCTTCCAATCCTTAACCTAGTTATATTATATATCTGCAAATATGCCATATCAATATTACTAATACAAAGAGTACTAAAAGTGATTGGATTGCATGAAAAGGTCAATCTATGTGAGATCTTTCACAGGGTTTCATCATATCTCTTCTCTCATTCACAAAGAGGACTTTCAAGTAGGGAAACACTAGGTTGACAAAGCCTACATGCGAAAATCACCTGCTAAACAAACGTAGACCTCCAATATATTACCTTATCAGAAAATCACTTTAAAATTACTTATATCTGTTCTGCCAAACCATTAACCACGGCCAAACATGGATTCCCATTCTGCTTCCACCTTCCAATGCACCAAAGCACAGTTGTAACCCATGCTTAAGTACTAGAACGAGCTAAGCAAATTATGATTGCACTATTTTCTCTAGTATGTTCTTACTATGCGATCTATAACATCTCAAGTCCAGAAAATGAGAAAAGTCTAGGACTAAAACTACACGGAAGGGCAATGATAAGTGATAACTAGGCCTTATTACTTTGAATCCAATTAAACTGTAGTATGAATCTATTATTGCACAGACAGCATCTGAGGAGTTGCTTTGTAAAATCTCATTCTTTCAACCAACACAATATGAATTTTCATGAATGGCAGTAAAGAATAGAACAAAAGGCAAACAAATGATTTCATTAACGGTAAGGACAGAAGGAGACCTTGGTATGATATACAGCAGTATTATCAACATAAGCAAAGTCTAGCCCAGAAAGGCCAGCAACCTCTTTGTACACTTGGAAATCTGTTCCAGATTTTGTGGCCCCCGAAGTAAAAATATCCTGCGGCATAAATATCGTTAAATTTCAGTAATAGAAAAATATTGAAAACAAAAATTATTTATGAAAGATTGCTAAAGAACAAAAGCATAATGAAGAAGACTTTGCAAACCTGTGCAACAATTTGACCAGATGGGTATTTTGCCACTAAAGCAAAGTTCTCAATAGCCCATGGATCAGGACCAGCCTAATAAATGCAAAGCCATCAGCAAGTAGCACGAACTTATAATCAGAACTAACAAACTTCGGAAAGAATAAGATTTGGATGTCAAATAACAACTATTTTCCAAGTATTGGTAAATTACGATTGAAAAATAAATTTTAATGTGAAATAAACTTTTTTAACATCCTTTTGGCTTTTGGAGGGCAAAGCAATCAAGATTGAAAGTAATACATGATCAACCCCCATTAACAATTAGATGACTTGTCAATGAAAGGACAAAAGTTTTATTAGTAAAATCAAGTGAAAATGACTAGTTGTTGGCACAACTCAAGGTTACACACCTGAAAAATACTAGACTTCCCTCCAATGCCCATGGCCTCTAGATCAATAGCCAACCGAACAGTTTTACTCCAAGGGTGCTGCATTAAAATTTTCTTTTGGTGAGATACGATCATATATGGAGAGGCAAAGATATTTCTTATTGCCACAAATTCAAGATAAAGATAAGATCAAATTCACGATAACAATAGTTTTATCAATATGAACTTGGAGTGGCATTGGCAATAATTTTACCAAGGGTTCTGATCATATATGGAGAGGCAAAGATATTATATGATCAAATTTATGATAACAATAATTTAGCAACACAGCCACACAAAAAACCCTCCGGAAACTGACTTTCCTGACAGAACTAGAATGATAGTCTTGAATTAATGCAAAGAAATGCACTCTAGTTCTAGATTTACTATAGTTGGTAGGGAAATTGCAACACTACTAATGCAGAGAACCAAAACACCAAAACATGTAATAAGCAAAGAAAACACCAATCGAATCATTGTCTTATACGAACTGAAAAAAGAACCATGTTCGCTAATAGATAAACAGAAGACAAGGCAAAACAATTTGAGCTTCATTTTGTTACTTGTTCATTTTAATTTGTATTAGGTATATATGAAATTGATATAAGAAGCATCGCATGCTATCAAAACATTTTAAAAAAAACTTGCAAACTACAGATGCTTGTTTCATTTGTGAACAAAATTAAGGAATTGTTTTCAGAGGATAATGAAAATTTTAATTAACATGATATCATTTAGTTAATATGTAATTTATTCTGCATTATATTTCAATGGTTTTTTTGGGAAAAAGTACAATTTTTAAATTTTTAAACTGTGAGTAGTATAAATCGTGATCTCTGAAGCATGGGTACTTCAAAATCAGAGTCGTACCCGTACTGGATACGTATCTGGTATCGGTACTCATTGGGTACTCGTGGGTACTTTCCTACCTACATTTGTGGTTCAATATGTAAAAATATGTTGGTCGTACCGTAAAAACTCAGTCTTCCCATACTATTTTTTGGGGATACTAAAATTTTTCCTATTAGATTGTAGATCTTTTTTCTAGAGTTTGCTTTATAAATAATTTTTTCGTATATTTCATTGTGTTTTCTATTTTTTTAGTCATATTTATATCAAATTTATGTCACGTACCTGTACCTTGATTTTTTGATAAATCACGTATCCCGCATCAAAGACCCAACCTTGAAGATCGGGTACTGCCTGCACTTGTGCAACCTAGATTGTGATATGAACTAGTTAAGATAGTATACTTTTTCTTTAACTAAGATATATCTTTCAAACAATAAATGGAAAAATGCATACAAAACAGTAGCACTGTCAAATATTAAATGGATGAGGAAGATAATAAGCCAACAACTCGATTTTTTTAATAATTAGATCTCACTAAAAAAGTGTCAAGAAAAGAATAAAACAATACATCTGTGGGGGGGAGGAGAAATCCTCCAAATTAAAAGATTTGCTATGTTATTGCCATGTGCACTTTCAAATGGTGTTGAAGAAAAGGACTTCCCTTAAACCTTTAAAATTTAGCCATAGTCCATAACTTATCTGTAATAGATTTATGTCTTAAACCTTTATAGTTTAGATTTCTTCTAATCCCAGCATCTTTGAAACAGCTGAGAAGCAAATAGGAAAACTGCTTAAGGATGCATTAACAAATAACTCCTACCTGGGTTATGAAGCTATGAGCACCATCAAGACCCTCCTCCTCACCAGTATTAAATAAAAATATAATAGATTTCTTCAACCCGTGAGCCCACTGAGAAATTCCACGAGCAAGTTCTAGCATAACACCTACACATGAACTGCAATCTCCAGCCCCTTTTCTGTTAAATTAACACTATAACTTTAGCAGCAAATAATACAGTGCCTTTAATTAATCAGAAATTTTTAAATCATCAAATATTGCAAAATCAAAATATTCAAAGCAGTCCCTTTTCAGAAACATAGCTCTAAGTATCATAAGGAGGGTATGATAAAAAAAATTAATTAAATGGTCTTTCCTAAAAAAGGTTGAGATTGTAATTAATTCTCACTAATCACTATGCCTTGGAATTATTATTCATGTCTACACTATGATTTCCAATCAGAAATATGCGACTTAAGGTTTAATAAATGGTGCATTTTGATTTTGCTAAAAAGGTTGAAACAAAGAGAACAGAACAGACTAAACTTTGTTTCGTCCCCTCCACATTCTCAATGCTACCTTAGTTTCTTCAAGTCAATTTTAAACCAGAAAGTAATATATTAATACTATCTTTCTCCTACAATCAAAGAACTGAACGTTACTCTGTTTAGAGTCACCCAATTGAGGACACTTCAAAACAACACACACAAGCTTATACATTCATGCATCCACGCACATCCTTCACCTCAGAAATAAGGGCTCCGAGCCCCCAACAATGTTCCCCACTAGGATTCTAAGAAGCCATTTACCACCCTCCAGATGGAAAAAGAAATGAAAACTTTCACTAAACATACAGTTTTACATTAGTTTCCCATCATTTATAACCCTAATTACAACATACACATACATTAATACATATCCCCATGCACGACATATTCAAGTCAAATGCTTCCCAGAAATCTGTAAACATCATAATGAAAACAAACACAACCCGTCTAAAAAATAAGTATGGGAGTAAAAAGATGAAGGAAAACATACGATGAAAAAACAGTGTCAATATGAGATGAGACCAGAATGGATTCCTCTCTGGCTTCAGGCATATATTTTGGCAATATTCTTACTACAACGTGATTCAGATCTGAATAAACAAGTGATTTCCCCATAAATAAGCCACTAGGCAGAATATTTGCACCAGATTTTACATGAAAAAGATCCACTTCGACATCTACCTCCCAGTGAGCTGTTTTCTTAATAGTTTCGCATGCTGTCAAAACATACTGCAGTTGGAAGCATGTTAAAATAAATCTGTATTTAACAGACAATGGAGTAATAAATGACCACAATCAGTTGGGTAGCTCGTTGTTACTCCCCTTGTCACTGAATAAAATCAGTAACTTTTAACTCCAGTAATGGATATAGATACAACCCCATTTGAAATGACATGGGTATATAAATACATATAATATATGTTTAACGATCAAGCTTTTAAGTTCTGAGCTCCAACTGATACTAACCCAGTTCAGTACTAGTCCAGTGGCTTTTAAGTAAATCAAACATGATAACATAGCTTAAAAAGTGTGAATCCTGATAGAAAAAAGCTCTAGTTGTATTTGATAAGGTATCAAAGAATAAGTGGATATCAAAAAGTCCTAGTTATATTTGATAAAGATATCAAAGAATAAAATGGGTATGTAATGTATGATGTATCAACCCAAGACCTAACTCAACTTTCAATAAGGAGAACCAAGCATTAGTCCCTTTATCTATGTAACAACACAGAAGGTGTAGACAAGACTAAATCATTATTAACTTTCCTAGCCCAGAGACGCTGAACTTTTGGTCCAATTTAAAAGGTAAAAAAATGGAACCAAGGGACATAGAGTTAAATTTCTCTTTTAGCAACTTAAAAAGATTCTCAAACCATATTTCATTTATAATATTAGCCTAGTTATTTTCTAATATATTAACACGATCCACAAATTATTTTCTATCATATTCACATTTTGCATATAATATGAGCCAAGTTATCTAAATTTTTCATACCCTTGCACTACAGTTCACACATATAACTATCTGCCATTGTGAGCTCAAAAATTCTACATGAAGGATTTGTACATCCAGAAAAAACAAACCAGACAAGTGAAAATAAATTGATTGACAGATTTCCTCTTATTTATTTCACATACTGCATGCATCTTACTCATGTTTCTTGAAATCCAAAGAATCAAATAAAAGTCAAAACATCTATACACATAATAAGTTCACCAATCTTGCCTTGATACACAATATGACAATACTATATTAGAGTCAGAAAGCATGCTACAAAACAATAAAAAGTAAAAATTAACAAAGTTGAGAATCCAACCTGCAGAGCTTGATCTAAAGCTTCAGAACCAACAGGATGAGGTCCCACCTCAGTCAAGGCCTTGACATGGTTAAAAGCTTCAATCTCAGAGAAACCCCTCTTTCCAGCTTGTTCTGCACTAAGTGGCACAGGCATGCTTTGAAACTGGTAATCATAAATAGCTGAACAGCAATAAGTGATAATAAGAAACAATGCCAGCCACACAAAAGAAGATCTCCTTGAATTTCCAACATGAATAATTGGGTGAATTTCAGCCTCATTACTAGACTTTTCACTTGCATTTGCATCACCACTGCTTGATTCTTTTGATGCTGCAGAAGCCGTTTCTCGCCTCTTCCGCATTATAAGCAATTCCTAAGAAGCAAATTGCCTATTCAAAAGAGTGAAATCAAGCTCCAAATTAACAATGCAATGTTACAATGCAACAGCTACCTACTAGGAAAATTGATCAATGAACAAAAAATAAATAAAATCTCAGATGTAGTTTACAGCCAAACTGCACAAGAAGACACGGGTGTTGACTTTTTAAAACAACCTAGAATGCAGCTTTGACTTTTACGTGAGTGAGATTATCCAGATTAACAAACCCAAAACAAATGCGAGATTTTGAAACTCGGAATTCATAATTTAAAAAAAAAAAAAAAAAAATTTGATCTGTCATGTATTTTTATCTCTAAATCCAAATTCTATTACCGAACGAATTAGGAAAATAAAGTGACATGATAGAATTGAGAGATGAATTAAGAAAAAGATTAAATGAGAGAGAACCTTTGTGTGAGTGTCTCAGTGTGAATTGGAGGGAAGAAAATAGAATGATGATACTGATACGGTGGAAGAAGAAGAAGAAGAAGAAGAAGAGAAGCAACGCTGGGTGCCTTGGTGTTTTGTTTTCGGAGATGAGGAGAAGAATTGCAACAAATACCCGGCCGGCACATGCACAGTGACTGTTCAACAAAAAATGGTGATTTAATCTCAAAAACAATAAAAAAATGGTGATTTCATAAATTAATTAATAGCAAAATTAATTAATAGCAAAAAATGGTGACTTTGTGTAATATTTTTAAATCATTATACCCTTCGATCAATTCAAAATTTTAAAAATTTAGCACTCTCAACTAAATTTTTTAACTATAACTTCTATAAAAAAAATTAGTTGTTTTTTAAATTTATTTTTTGGCAAATAGAAAGAAACAAGCCTGACTTAAAACCTTTCGAAGTTAAAAACCATTAAGAAGGAAAAAATGTACTACCCCTGTTTTATTAAAAAGGAGAAAAAAGAAAGAAGACAGAAGAGCGGCCAAGGGGGGATTAGACCAAAACTCTCAGCAAGATTAAAAAGCAAAGACAAAGGCAAAACCAAATCAAAAAGAGACAGAGACAGAATTTGTCTTTGAATGAGTATTATAGTTTTTTATATAACTCATATGTATCTCAAGGTACAATGAAAAAATTATTTGTGTGTTGGTATTTTTTTATTATTTAGATATTTGAGGGAGAGCTTTGTAGTCCTACCCAGCCATGTAGATAGTTGGCCATGGGCTGACCTAATCAAACCTATTTTTACATTTTGGCTCATTGCGACGCGCAGCACAATTTGACCGCTTTGCCTAGTGGTTCAATTTGGAATCCTAAAATCCGAAAGGGGATTATTTTTATTTCACGTGCAGTTAGCAATGGAAGAAAGTTGGGGAAGTGACATGTTAGTACGAATAAGAGATAGAGACTACGAGAGAGGAAGGATTGATGTCCGCAACGGAGAGAGAAGTGGAGCTAGCAAGATTGCACGAGGTGAGTGTGCAGGGACTAGAGTCGGTAAAGTCGTCTATTCGGCCCATATCAAGCATACTTGTACTGGGCTCGGGCAGGGGCAGAACTTATGGTCTGAACCTTCATAGATCCAAAAAAAGGCGTGTGTGTGATTCATTAATGGCAATTTAGTCTTTTCACCGATTTTGGTGGTGTCCACCAAGTAGAGGGAGGGGTTGTACGAAGTATGACCCTTTATAAATCAATCATTTTTTTTTGTAAATTTTTGAGTTTTATAGGCTTCTAGTTGGACTAAATTGAATGAATAGTGAATTATGTAGTTTTGGGCCAACTTCGCATGCTTTTTTTTATCCTTTGGCTCATGTTTTTTCCAACCCTCCTCCTACTCACCACACACTCCCAAACCTCAAATATTCTAATTTTACCCTCACGTGGACGACATGTATTTCGATGGTTCGGTTGCACTCCATCGAACTAGTACGGTACCACTATATCGGTTAAGTAAATAAAGGGTTTGTGAATGGACCACCGAGCGCGTACGGTTGTTGGCAACGCAGCGTGAATATAAGTGAAAACAGAGGTGTGTTTTGATCTTTCGTACGTTCGGTAGAACCCTACTGTGTCAACAAACAATGAGAAACACCCCAAATCCAATTTAATTGGTATGGTGGAACATTACTGAACTAGTTCGGTTACTGACTCCCGAACCAAACACAATTTAAAAAAAAAAAACAAATTTTGTAGAATGTAAGGTTATTTCTGTTAATTCATAGGGTTTGGCGGTGTATGGTCAGTAGGAGGGGGTTGGGAAAAACATGGGTCTTATCTTTTTATCATAATAATTGGATGAAGTTAGATCAAAAATGAATTATGATTTGGTAAACAATAATAAACGAGAACGAGCCCAACAAGTAGCTTAAAACAACGTGGGTAAACCAAGTTGGGTATAACAAGAGGTACTACTTGTGATGTAGTGCTAGATGACATCAATAAAATTTCTAATTATTAAAGAAAAAATTATAATGTGATGTTAAAAATCAATATCAAAATGAAGATAAGGAAGCAGAGTGTCGTATACAGTGAATGGTGTGGATCGTGTAAATGGATTAGAGAAGAGAAATTGTAGGTCGTGAATGCATAATAAGGATCTACAACTCAATGAGTCATTCCATTCTACCCAATTTAGGTCGTGAATGGAGAGATATACACAGATAAAGCGAGAGCAAATTGCGAGGGAGGGTTACGAGCATAGAGGTCTCGCAGTGACGATCGACAATAGCTAAACAAATGACGACAATGTTCGCACAATAAAAAGAGCACCTAATAGTTGAATGTGCATCTCTTGAGAGAAGTCATGGGGTTACTTTATGTAGTAAGTAGTTAAGATGCCCTAGTCTTCAAGTAGGTTATTTTGTTAGATTGAGTTCACCTTTTTAGTAAACAAATCGCGTCGGACTAGGTCTTAAATGGGCTAGATCATGGGGCCTTGTCAAGTGGCCTTGTCTATTTCCACCAGCCATGGGTTGTATTGTAAAAGTATAAAAATTCTTAAAATTGACCATAACTTGTATCTAATATATTACAAGTTTAGAATGGACATCTCTTTGGGGTGATGTGAACGTAGCTTCCTTTATAAGCATTTAAATAACTCAATAGTATTGTATACTTTGAACTAAAGCCTTAACCCCTTGATCTAAACTAAGAATTTGAGTTTGGGTTAATTCAACCCAAAAACAGTTCAGAATGGACATTTTGCGTATGACAAGTTGCCCAACAAATTAATGTTTAGTTCTACTCTCTCCGTCCCAAATTGTTTGTTGTTTTAGCAAAATTAATTTGTTCCAAATTGATTGTTGTTTTAGATTTTCAATGAAACTTTTAATATTCTTTTACACTTATACCCACTAATCATGACAACTTTTTACCTCTAATAAAAGTTTCACATTTATCTACGTAGAGAGATAAATAGTTAAATAGTAAATTAAACAACACTTTTTAAAGAATCTATACTCCTAATTATTTTTCTTAAAGGGTGTGTCAAAACCTTAAATTACAAATAAAATGGGACAGAGGGAGTATATGTTACCATATAAGTATTCAATTTGCAACACCTAAATAGCGGTACGGCACCTACGATTAATACATTGCCGTGCCGCTATTTAGCCATTTGTCCTTTCTAGATTTGTGCAGTGGGAATGCAAAGATGTGATGGTGGTCAATCAAACATTACTTGTATTCACCACATGAATGAATGCGCTCTATAATTATAGTACTAGTATGTAGTATTGGACGGTGCTAAGCAGTAAGCAGTCATGCCAATCTCTTTAATTGGAACCTTGTGGTTGTGGCTAGATAGATGAGGTGAATCCAGACGCTCCAGTGGCAGTATTGATAATCTGGCAAGTGCGGGCCATGGCCGGTGGGTGCGGATACACAAAATAGCGGCACGGCACGGCACCTATGTATTAATCAAGACAATGGCTAAATACACCTACGATTTTTCAGCATACACCTACTATCATTTCTTTTTGTCCGTCGAATGAAATGAATTATTATTATTATGCCGCGTGAAAAGTTACTATTTGGAAGAATGTTAGTAAAAAAAAACGGTGTGAATAGTAGTTACATTGGGCTAGCTTTGGGTGGGGTTGGCCTAGTTGTACTGTCCAACAACTTCAATCAATAATCATGCAAGTGTTGTACACGCTCACTTCACGCTTGTCATAATGGATGAGATTCGCATGTTACAAATACTACCATCAAACTCAGAAAGAAAATTAAGCAACAACAACAAACAACGGAGACACCCAAATTAAGAATAACTAGGACGATTACTCGCATGCGACGACGAGGAGTGATGACATGCGCCTACAAACGCAGTTTAAAAACATCAACATTTTATAAGGGGGTATAAAAATACGCAACACATATATATATAAGATTTAAGAAGCAAATAATAAATTTCTTGGTGGGATGAAGATAAGAACAATGTCGATCCAAAAATATAGAGTGGAGATATATTGGTAAACAGGGATAAAAATGAGGTACATTTTGATAAAAAAAAAAAGTCTTGGACAAAAAAAAAATTATCGAGGGTATGTCGGTCCAAAAATATAGAGAGGGATATATTGGTAAATAGTGAGGTGACAAAATGAGGGTATAGTGGTAAATGGTGGGGTACAAATTATAGAGTGGAGGTATGTCGGTTCAAAAATATAGAGTGGAGTATATTGGTAGAAACAAAGAGAGAGTACAAATGAGGGGTATATTGGTAAATGGTGGGAATAAAATTTTTCCCACCAAAAGTGGATAAAAAGTGTTGGACAAAAAAATTATCTGAAAGTATGTCATCCAAAAATATAGAGTGGAGGTATATTGGAGTGGGGTACAAAATCGGGGGTATATTGGTAAATGGTGGGAATAAAATTTTCCCACCAAAAGTGGATAAAAAAGAGTGTTGGACAAAAAAAAATTATCAGGGTATGTCGTCCAAAAATATAAAGTGTGGGGTATATTGTAGAAAGCAGTGAGGTATAAAATGAGGGTATATTGGTAAATGGTGGGGGGTACAAAATAGAGTGGGGTATGTTTACCCCAAAAATATAGAGTGGGGTATATTCAGGTAAGTGTGGGATACAAAATGAAGTACATTTTGATAATAAAAAAAAGTGTTGGAGAAAAAAATTGGTCAAGGGTATGTTATTCAAAAATATATAGTGGGGTATATGCAGTATATCTGATGGGTACAAAATGAGGGTATATTGGTAAATAGTGCGACACAAAATTTAGAGTGGGGGTATGTTGGTCCAAAAATATAGAATGGGGGTATATTGGTAAATAATGAGGTTCAAAATGAGGGTATATTGGTAAATGGTGGAATACAAAATATAGAGTGGGCAGTATGTCGGTCTAAAATATAGAGTGGAGATATATTTAGAAAATGATTGGAGTCTGAAAAATGGGGTGATATTGATAAATAGTGAAAGACAAAAAATATAGAGTGGAAGTATAAAAAAATACATAAAGACATTTATAAAAAATAAAAAAATAAAAAGTTTTCCCCCCAAATGGGAAGAATATGCGACCTTGTATTATATAAGAAGGATTACACCATATATCTAGTTTATGATTGGCTGGCAACAACAAACAACGCTTGTCATAATGAACTGTTTTGAATTTCTTAATTAATGATGCAGATTTTTATTAACATTCATAGAAGACTGACTATATGGTAAATTAGTTTTTTGAATTGTTGGTTGGTTGGGTGGATCCATTGAAATAATTTGGAGTTGGAGAGTCAAAAAGGGCAGCAACCGACTGGGGACTGGAAGAGAGGAAGAGTGAGTGAGGGCGGTGATTTTGATGGGACACAACATGAAACGTGGCTGGTTATTAGGCCTACGCCATCCACTGTGACAGTGTTGTGTTGTAGTGTAGGCATATACTATTTGACAACGTTCACTTCACCAACTTCTACTTGGTTAGCCTATTGTTTTTCAATCAAATTGGAAAATTCAATTCACACACATAATTCATGCTAGTTAATCTCTTTTGCAGACACTTTCCAATTCCATATAAAGTCAAATTTTACTACTATTTGGACACTGTTTTTGTACTATTGAGGCCAAAACATGCTTATTAGCTGACAATAAATTAACACATTCAATTGGTAAGACACTTAACCTAAACCTAAAAAGTCACAAGTTCAAGTCACGGAGGAGGAAGTAAGGAACCACTATTGAGCCATTTTCAAATAAGGAAAATAAGAAGAAAAAAACAATATTACTTTATATTTATAAAGTGCACCTTAACAAATATCACTTGACCTAACCTCGACACTTATGACAATCTCTATATATTAAGAGAGGATAGTTGACTTTGAGATTTTGGTGGGAAAATTTTATTCCCACCATTTATAAATATACCTCTTATTTTGTACTCCATTGTTTACCAATATGTCCTCACTCTATATTTTTTGACAGACATACTCTCACTCTATATTTTGTGCCTCACCATTTACCAATATACCCCTCATTTTGTATCCCACTGTTTACCAATATATCCCCACTATATATTTTTGGACCGACATACCCCTGACAATTTTTTTTTCTCCAACACTTTTTTTTTTATTATCTCTCTTAATTAATACACAATCGTTGACTTCCCCACTTTTGATGGGAAAATTTTATTCCCACCATTTACCAATATACCCCTCATTTTGTACCCCACTATTTACCAATATACCCCCACTCTATATTTTTGGACCGACCTACCCCCACTCTATATTTTGTGCCCCACCATTTACCAATATACCCCTCATTTTGTACCTTACTATTTACCAATATACCCCCACTCTATATTTTTGGACCGACATACCCCTGACAAATTTTTTATTTGTCCAACACTCTTTTTTTTTATCCACTTTTGGTGGGAAAATTTTATTCCCACCATTAACCAATATACCCCTCATTTTGTACCCCACTCCAATATACCCCCACTCTATATTTTTGGACCGACATACCCCTGACATTTTTTTTTGTCCGACACTCTTTTTTTTTATCCACTTTTGGTGGGAAAATTTTATTCCCACCATTTACCAATACCCCTCATTTGTACCCCACTGTTTACCAATATACTCCACTCTATATTTTTGGACCGACATACCCCCACTCTATATTTTGTACCCCACCATTTACCAATATACCCCTCATTTTGTACCTCACTATTTACCAATATACCCCCACTCTATATTTTTGGACCGACATACCCCTGACAAATTTTTTTTTGTCCAACACTTTTTTTTATTATCAAAATGTACCCCTCATTTTGTATCCCACTGTTTACCAATACACCCCCACTTTATTTTTCTGGACCGACATTGTTGTCTCATCCCACGAATGACTATTGTTGTCTCTTCGTCTTATATATATGTGTTGCGTATTTGTATACCCCCCTTATAAAATGTTGATGTTTTTTCGAAACTACATCGCAGAAAATAGCGCATTAATTACATAAAGATCGCATCGCATCGTAATCGTCCTAGTGTGTTATTATAGTAGAAACGAGGCATGCTGGCAATATTGTCCATTAACCAAATTTTCTATGAAGATATAATTCTTAGTTCTAGAAGATATATATATACGTACCGTCGATGCTCCACTCTCTTGTTGGTAGAATTTGTTCACGTTGATGATGCAGTTAGACAATTGTATAATGAAA
The DNA here is from genome assembly GCA_020916435.1 of Oxytropis ochrocephala. Lineage (NCBI taxonomy): Eukaryota > Viridiplantae > Streptophyta > Magnoliopsida > Fabales > Fabaceae > Oxytropis > Oxytropis ochrocephala. The sequence goes on from CM037090.1 coordinate 11,530,748, forward strand.
TTCTTTTATTCATCACAAAAATCTAGAACATTTTTTTTTATAAATAGGTAGGACATTGTTACCTTATCCACCATTGTTTTAAAAAAAAATTACTATTAAGTCAAAGATTTTGATAATCATTGTCATAAATAATTCTACATTCGTCTTTTTTTTGAGGATATTTACACCAAGGAAAATAATAAACTTTTTTATTTTAGATATAATTATTAGTCTATATTTAGATTGTTTATAATTAAAAACAAATATTAATGTAACCTTAAACTATCAAAGACAAGAATTCATTAAACAAATTTCAGGTGGGGATATTATATACTTAAATATCCCACCTCCCCAAATAAATTCCAAGTAGAGAAGACATTAATTTGCAAGAGAATTGGTATATCTTGGCTTCGACTATTGTGTGTTTTGTAGTATTGTTGGGTGTTACTTAGTCATTTTGGTCTTGATCATACTTGTTGCATGACTGCATGTGCTAAATAGAAACAAACATTGGAGGGATGCCATGGTTTTCTGTCATTTTCGGTGTGTGGCTATGTTTATGGTAATGGTTTGAACTTGAAGTGGCTTTGTTGGCTGACCACTCAGTGCCCAATCACTATGGGTTGTATTGTATGAATGTGATTTATCAATTAGACAAATTCTTTTTTTTTTGTATCTAAATAAAAATAAATAAAGAATCTATGCACGTTAAGATTCTCAATTGCCACATACATCAATCACTACGATTGGATAATTTTCTTTAAAAGCAAAAAACATATATATATATATATATATATGTAGAGATGCAATGCAACTGTACGTAACGCCAAGTTTGAGGGTATGGCTTGTATATCCTTATCAAAAAAAAGTTTAATCGGATTGATTTGAGGTGGAATATTGTATGGTTTGCATATTTTTAAGAATTAATTATGGCTGTGTAGTTTTCTCTCGTTATTAGCTACCTCAACACAACTCCTCACATTTTCACACCAATATTGTTAAATCCGATAGTTTATGTGAACTTGTGGAGTATAGGTAGACTCAACTCTTAAACTCGTAAGAGTCTATGATAACACTGAGATTGTTCTTATCAGTCTACCTACAATCAAAAAAACCTATATATAATATAGGCTAACACAACAATAACTCAACATTCTAACTCCACAATGAAGCAAAACAACAAACCACAACATTAAAGTGTGTTAGCACATTATCACTAGATGAGATTATCCTACATTAATAATTAAATCATACATAAGTTCATAAAAACACAAGTTATTGAAATGAGATAGTTCAAAAAAAAGGAGCTAATTTGGCCTAATTAACTCTCATAATTTTTTGTTAAATACTATTTAATAATGTAGTTGAATACTGCAACTAATAGGTAACTCAAACTAAGTAGCTAACAACATTGACCAATAATTTATATTTTAAAGCCAAATTAATCAAGAGTTTATCAAATTAAAATTCTAGACTCGTAATCAAATTAAAATTGATAGACTCGTACAAGTTTAAAAAAAAAGAGAATTTACCTACTAGTTGACTCGTTTTTGCAATCTAAACTCGTAAACTTATTTTAAGTTTAAGAGCTAAAACTCGAGAGTTTTATAACAACCATTAGTCACACCCAAGACTCAATCAACATCATGAACGTGACCAAACAAGTGAAATGTTAATTAAGGTCTAAAATTCACGAAAGTAGATATAATAACATAAATTTAAAAATGTCTCATTGAGCATCTCATAGCCATATAATTAAAACATATTGTTATAATTGGTGGACACGGTATTTAATTTAATTTTTTTATTCATTTAGTTATCATATGTCATACCAAATGCTTTGTTTAAATGGGACAATCTTATCTCATGAACACACTAGCAGAACATAATCTTCTTCTTATTTCTATTTATATTTTATAAGTGTTTAAATGTTTATTTTAATGATTAATCTGGCTGGCAGGATAATCATTCCGTTGCAAACTCAATGATTAAACAGTGTTCATGTCCCAGCCACCCTTTTGGGTTTTGGCTTTACAAACAATGTACTGTGTAACTGTCATTTCCTAACCAATTCTTCATCCCTTTTTCATCTTTTCTTTTTTATTTTATGCAACCACAGAATCTTTATTTTAAAAAAACAAATCTGAGCTTGGTATATTAAGAGTGGGCAAGACTCGTCCAACCCAAGAAGATCTGTCTTGTCTTTGCTTTGTTTAACTCGAAAAGTATCAGGTTTGATAGGATCTAATGATGAATTAGGGTCTAAAGAAATGACCCAACTCAAAATTAGGGACGAATTCAGGTTAGATATAATTCGTCTCAATTTGTCCTATATACTCACTCATCACCCTAATTTTTAATTATATTAATTTGATAATGAGATTTTTATAAATACAATATTCAATTTGAAATCTATATTAGTTTAAGTAGAAACATTGTTGTAAGGTATTATTGTAAAAGTCATATTTTGAGTTGGAATACATGATATAGTACAAGAAAAAAAAATCAATTTATCACTTCTAGTTTTTAGTCATTATTGAGTGATCACCTTATAATATTTTACTTCGATTGTCCTTCAGCCAATCCGCCCTCGTCCTAAATAAACTCAATTTTACTTTGACCCTAAAAACATTGGGTTTGTTCGAATCTAGAGACGAATTAGGATTTAATAAAATAACCCTATAAAAACTTAAGATCTGATAAGAGACAAGTAAAGCACGTCCAACAGTTGCGGAGCCAGGACCCCGGGGTCAGGGGTGTCCAATTTTTTAAATACACAATTTACTAAAAATATAATTAAAAACAACTATAATATATTTAAATAAATAAATTATACATTTCATAATTGTTCTCTACGTGATCTCATATTCTGAAATCGTTAAATAATAAGCTTAGAGTCAATTTTATTGAAAACTTCACTCTCAATGTACGTCACCAAACAGTCATTTATCCATGTGTCCACATCCGGTCACGCAACCTATTCTTCACAATATTCACGCAACCTTTATCAGGTTCAGCTTTTGTTGCACTAGACCAATACAAATTAGATAGCACAAATCAGTTCCTAAATACAAATTAAATAGGACTACAAAAAATCAATATTGGCGCTCCCCTTCCAACTGAATTTTTGTCACACCGAACCCGAGACATTGCCATAGGATCCAAGTTACCACCCAGATTAGTTGTTGTTGGTAAATTTTGAAATTAAATAGCACTAACACGTACAAAATACAAACTAAATAGTACTAACAGATTCAAAATTAGGATAATAAGGACAAAAACAGATCCAATGAGATAGAGAGATAGAAACTTTTTTAAAATAAAATATAAGGATGTGAGTGAGTGTGGTGCATTAGAGTAGTGCAAAATTAGGAACTTTGGTGAAAAACTATAAGAACTTGGGTGCAAAACATATTTTTCAGAGGATACAAAAATATTTTTCTGTAAAGTATCGGTGTTAACTTTATTATTTGAGGGGGTTCACTTGAATCCCCTCAAATATACGTAGATCCGCCACCGATATCCAACAACAACTAATCTGAGTGGTAACTTGGATCCTATGGCAACAAAAAGAAAAATATATCTGTGGCTAAGTTTGGAAAGATCGAGTAGGGAAAGGTTTTCTTTGGTCATTACTTTTTTATATTAAAAGTCCAAATAGTCTATGTTGCCTTAACAAACTTACAACTAATTGATTACTATTACTAAGGTATCCGTGCATACGCACGAGTGCTGCCATATTCTTTTCATGAATGAACTTAAACATAATTTAAATAGTTTGGACAGCACCTCGTGAAAAAAAGACAAATTTAAAGTAGTTAAAAAAGGAGTCTCAAATTAAAAATTAGATAAATATTAAATTCTAAAAATGTAAAAGTATCATTTAAAAACAATCTGTGGATTTATCCCATAATCTTTTATATATTAGTGGCAGTGTTGTTATCCCGTGTTTTTTATATATCAGTGCAACTATCTCGTCTTTCTACATACATCATTGCAATTATCCCGTGTTTTTTATATTTCAATAAAGTTATCCCGTGTTTTTTATATATCAGTGAAGTTATCTCATAGTTTCAATTGATTATTTAATTTAGTTGATTAATAGATTCTAGTAGACAGTAACGGATAGGTGGTAGATTATCAAATATATCAGTGCAGTTATCCCGTGTTTTTATAGAAATCATTGCAGTTATCTCATATTTTTTACATATTACTACAGTTATATCATATTTTTTATATATCAGTGCAGTTATCTCATCGTTTCAATTGATTATTTTAGTTGATTGGTAGATTATAGTAGATAGTAAAAGATAGATAGTAGATTATCAAATATATCAGTGCAGTTATGTCGCGTTTTTTTATATATCAATATAGCTATCCCGTGTTTTTTATCTATCAGTACAGTTATCTCGTGTTTTAAATATTAATCAGTAGTTGAAATAGTCATTAAGTTTTCCTTTTTTTGATATATTTATGTTGTATTTTCTATATATCTCGTAGTTTAGATTGATTATTTTAGTTTATCAGTAAATTTGATTTGAATTTCAAAATTTGAAAAGAAAAAAAGAGGGGAAAGTTAAAAAAACAAATGGGAGTGAGAAGAAAGTGCATTGGGAGAAGAAATTTGAAAAAAATGTGATAGTAAATTACAATATTGCCCTTAGTTAGATGAGTTGTCAAGTAAATAGGGAGACTTATTTGGGTAATTTAAGTATGATTTGTTTGTATAAATAGATATTATATTGATCTCGTGTTTTTTTATGTATCATTGAAGTTATCCTGTGTTTTTTATATATTAGTGCAGTTATCTTGTAGTTTAGAATGATTATTTTAGTTTATTAGTAGATTTGATTTGATTTGAATTTCGAAATTTGAAAAGAAAAAAAAGTAGGGGAAAATTAAAAAAATGGGAGTGAGAAGAAAGTGTATTGGGAGAAGAAATTTGAAAAAGAATGTGATAGTAAATTACAATGTTGACCTTAATTAGTTAGATGAGTTGTCAAGTAAATAGGGAAACTTGTTTGGGTAATTTAAGTATGATTTGTTTGTATAAATAGATATTAGATTAGATTAGTAGATAGTGAGAAAAGAAAGTTGGTGAGTTTGATTTGAATTTTGAAATTTGAAAAAAATAAATAAATTACAATGTTGTTCTTAGTTAGATGAATTGTTAAGTAAATAGGGAGGCTTGTTTGGGTAATTTAAATGTAGTTTGTTTGTATAAATAAATTAAGTGTGGTTTGTTTGTATTTTTTTTACGTGAAGTGTGGTTTGTTTGTATGAATAGATAAATAGATATTATTTTTGAAGCATAGATAAATAGATATTAGGTTATATAGTAAATAAGAGTAAATTGTAAATTATTTAATATTAATTTAATTATATTAGATAATATAGTGGATTAAAAAAATTGAGAAAAGAAATATTTTTAAATAAAGGGTGTGGGGCCACTACTAATAGATGTGTAAGAAGTAAGAAATATTGGGAAATGTGAGATTGAGAGAGAGTGAGTGAGAAAGGAAGAGAAAGTTGAATTAAAAAATGTTAAAATGGTGATGTGTCAAAAAAGTAAGATGTCTAAAATTGTCATTTTGTAAGTTGTTTGTTTGTATAAATAGATAAATAGATATTAGATTAGATTATATTATTTTTTTTGAAATCACAACATTATCAAAATAGGACGTATACATGTTCGATGCACATGACGTGGTTATAAGAAGTTGTGTAAAAAAGTTAAAAAAATTATGTATTTCAAACTTAGTGGTTGATACGAATTGATAATTTACAATCAAACATAAAATAGAAATTTTATGTTAACATGTGTCTTTATATATGATATATTTACGAAGATACGAATCAATGGGGGTGGTGATTTAGAATGTGAGAAACTTAATTCATAGAAACTTTGATAAAAACACTCTTTAACAATAATGAGGGCAAGATAGTTCACAACAAATAGATGTGTACTATTAGTTAAAAAAATGGCTGTGAAATTTCTTTGTAGATATTTTAAGAAAGCTCTGGGATGGGTCTTCAGATGATATTGGCGATCCTCGATTTGATTCGCATGGATCATTGCGTTTGCACCTGAGCTTGTATCCAAGTCTCAAAAGAAGAAATCTAGACAGAAAAAAGTAGTTGGATGTTGGCTATAATACTCGTTCAAGAGCTAACTCGCCTCGAATCATTTTAATTTGGGTTGTTTCTAGCTTTTGTTAGATTGATTATTTAAGTTTCGTCATCTCAGCCGTGAGGGTCGCTCTGCTTTTAGGGACTCTTTTGGGTTCTCTATTATTGTATTTTCTCCTCTGATGACAAGGGTTTCTGGCCTACCCACCCTTCGCTTTTTCTCTGCTTTTTCCTTTTTTTAATAAATTGAAGACTTTGCACCTGTCTGCTTAAATAAAAAAAGTTAAATAAAAAAAATACGGGTTCAACCATTCTCATAAAAATAAAGGGTTTTTTTGTACCCCACAATTTGACTCAATACCCTCCCCCCACGCATAGAGTGAAAAGACTAAAATACCCCTAAAAATATTACACATTTACAGAATACTTACCATTTTTCACTTACATACGATTTGACCAGAAATATTTTAGAGCTCGTCGTATTTACCTTCCGGGAGATAGATACGAATTCCAGCAAATATCGTATTTATCTAGATACAATTTCCTCCCAAAAGCTTCAAAAATAGTAAGTCGTATTTACATTCATCAAACATAAATCCGATTTTCCTTAAAAAAAAGCGAATTGAAAAACTCAAATCGTATTTACCTATTATAAACATAAATCCGATTGATTCAATTTTTGTCAGGGGTATGTCCGTCCAAAAATATTGAGTGAGGTATATTGGTAAACAGTAGGGGTACAAAAAACCCAAAATAATATGTGTTTAACAATAAGAGGTACATTTTGATAATAAAAAATAATGAGTGTTTGACAAAAAAAACAAAGAGTGGGGATTTAATTTTTGCTTCATTAATAATGAACATAAAGGTTGCATTATTTACAACTAATGCCATCAAAAAATCCCTCCCAAATTGATTAATAAATTAGACAATGTAAAGTGTGTCATACTATAACACATACTCCTCCGACTCATTTATAAGCAACAAACACTTTTTTAGATTTATTGAAAAATTAATATATCTAGATCATATAGTCTAGATACATTACTTTTTCAATAAATCTAAAAAAGTAATTCTAGTTTATATATGAGTCCGGAGGAAATATATGACTAAGTAACATACTTAAGGGATTGCCGCCTAAAGCCCATCAAAAAGTAGTTATTTTATTAATAGACAGGGGATAGGGGATACACATAAAAATAAAATATAAAGCTTCAATTTATGATAATTTGGAAAGAGTTTAATTTATATACACAACCTGTGTATACATGTTTTACACCATCTACCAATGATGGTTTGACACATCATTAAAAAAATTCTTACTCAATTAAGAATCTACCATACGTGTCACGCCACCACGTATATTGTGATTGGTTGATAGTGTAATAAGCTTTACAAAGAATGTGTATACTAATTAAACTCATTTGGAAATGAATGAGCATGAAACCAGTTCTAGAAATTTCGCGAGTGATGACGTGGACGATACAATATTATAGCCGTTACAACGATTGAAGAAAAAGAAAACCGTTGGTTCGGCGTGCAGAATGGCGGGACCCACTCTCCAATGTTCACGACGGAACCGCCAAGTAATTTCGGGCCATAACTTTTGATTCCGGTGATATGCGTGTCTTATTTCCTTTTTCTTCAACTCCAAAAAAGTGGTGTGGCTGAGGGTCCACCACGTGTCAGTTACTGTAGCATTGTTCCTCGAGGTGCGTAGTAGGATCAAGCTATCTAATATTTGACCAATGGAAGGGTGCCACGTGTGTACGGGGTCATTAAATCTTAGCTCAGACTGAGTTTTTCTGGTTATTCAACCCCGTGTTTTACACGTTTCTGTCATCTGGAGCAGAATATTGTCCATTGTGTAACATTCCAGAAAAGAAGAAGACCCCGGTTTCAATTCTTACACACTGCCCAAGTGCACAGCAATTTTTATGATTCACTAGTATTCACCAAGTTTTTTTTTTTTTACCAAGATTCACCAAACATTTTTATTTTTAAGGCTTCATTAGTTTTTATCTGCAACAACTAAGACCAACTCAAGATTTTAGTTTTTGAATCGTTTTTCACGATTCATCATTTTACCAAAATTTTGTCTTTTTCATTTATCATTTTAACTTTATAGTATAATTGTCATTTTCTCTTTTTTTCTAACTATTTTTATAGTGACAAATACCCTATATAAAATCATTTTGAACCTTTAAATTTGCACTAGTATATTTATATTTGTACCCAATTTACATCCAATTTTAATAAATCTATCTTATTAATATCTGTAAAAGACTATTTATTAAATTTTAGAAATTAATTTTACCGATGTCATGTATTTTTACGGACTACTTTTTATTTTCCTATAGTTTAGGATTTAAATTGGTAAATGACCGGTAATTTGGCGATTAACTCTTAAATAAATTTGGAATAAGATAATTTGATTACTTAATTTTAGTAAATTAAGTGAGGATATTTGAAAAAATTAAACAATTCAATAACCCAATATTTTTTATAATGATTTTTTTGCACCTCCAATCTAAGGTCCTGGGTCCGCCACTGGTGACAAATTAGACTATAATAAATAATAAAAGTCATTGATATAATTCAAAATATAATAATTTTATCAAATTATGATATTTTTTTGATATTTGTAGGAAACATTAAATTATTATATTTTTATTTTTAAAACATACATTTTAGGATAAGGGATGACACCTCAAGTTTAGAGCGAGAAAATCTTCGAGTTCTTTTACTACTTATGAAAGAAATTACATTTACTTCACTCAAGAGGACTAATGAGACTTAAACGTGCAACTTGTTAGACAAGTCATGTCATGTATGTTTGATTTTGCTGTACGAGAATTGATTTTGAAAAAATTGATTTTGCTAAATTGCTTTAACTTAAAAATGAGTTGACCATAATGTGACTTTTATTTGGATACATCTACAGAAAAGGTGATTTTACTAATTTTCATTGTTTGGATATACTGAATCCAAATTAAATTGCTTTCGAACGTGAAATTACCAAAATGGGTCTCAAATTAATATTATATTATACTTAAAATTTGGTAAGTTACATAGCAAAAATAAATATAATTAAGTTAAAAATAAAAATAAATTAGCATAGCAATACTAAATATAAATTATCTTAATTAAATGATCTAAATCAATATTACGGAAAAAGAGATTTTACTAATTATCACTCTTATGTTCTTTTATTGAATACGAGTCTCTATGCTTGTTACTTAGTCTATAAATTAAATGAAAATAATAAGTAGTGTTTAAGTTTGTCAAATCGAACTAATAAGTTCCAAACGTTAATTAATTAGTAGACAAATTTCTCAAGTTTAGAGAGCACTTATTATTTTCATATAATTTGGAGATTGCTCTAACAACAAAGAAAAAAGGTGGCAAAGCTAGGAAACTACTTCGTGCATGTTTGGTTTTGGCGGTGGGAAGAGCACGTAGAAGTCTTTTGAGACTAATTTAGTGATTTTAGAAAAAAAAGATGTTTGGGTTCGATTGTAAAATTGATTCTCGCTTCCTAGAATTGATTTTTTTCAAGAACTATTTGTAATTTTCCGCCGGGATCAATTTCACAAAATCAATTCGCTCGTAATCAATTCTACTCACCGCCAAACCAAACATACACTTCGCTAATTTGAGTAGAATCAATTCTAGCAAGAGTGAAAGATCCAAATAGTTGCTTTTACTAGATTTGATTTTAAAAGGCAAAATCCTTAAACAATAGGGAGCCAAACATGCTTGAATCAAGTTTGAAGCACCCAAAAGTGAGTTTGGGGCTTCCAAATTTGAATCCAAACGAGCAAGTCATTTCCTTAAAATTTAAATTATGATATTTGAAATGTTTAAATATATGGCATCTCACTTTGTTGGCATATGAATTTCTCAAAGGTCATTTGCTATACGGACTCTCAGTATGTTTTGAGCAAGGAGTTTAATCTTCTTCACACTTTAAGGGAGTGGAAATGTGGAATCATTGTGTGGATTTCATGGCTAAACAAGACACTCAAGAAACAAAATCCTTTAGTTATTTTAGACGTTCCCTCCTAGCAATTTAGAACCCTTACTTTCTGCGCATGCAAAGGGTGTTTGTTTTGTAAGGCTATAGGCCTATTTTTTTGTACTTTTTTTCCTTTGTAACCAAAATGCGTATTCGTTAAGTTCGACACAACTTAACCTAATCGCAATATCTCTATGAAACGTACCACTTGGAACTTATAATCACAAACGTTTGGTAATTGTTTTGTGAAACAGATCATCTGGGATGTGGCCAATCCACATGTTGTGTTCCTTTAACAACAACACGACAAAATATAGAATTGGTAATAGTATCTTATCTCCTCACCATCTCCTTTGTTTTTGTTACATACGATGGATATGGAAAAAACTTAAATAATGGCGACTCTTCCACTTCTTCTTCTTCTTCTTCTTCTTCATATATTGGGTCTTGATTAAAAGCATTGCCAGAATGAGAATTTGCTTGATCCATCCATCAAATGCAACAACATGAAAGGGTTTCACCAAAAAGTTAAGGTTATATACATAAAGTCCAAGATTGCCTCTATGCAGTGTACATTTATAAATATTTGAAAAATTAGCTTTCCAGGAGTAAATATATACTTTAATTAATTTGGCAGGATTTCCAGAAACGAGCATGCCACGAGAAGATCATTTACGTCACGGGAAGAAATTTTTCTTGTTCCATACTTAGATTAAAATTTGCGTGTCTTGTAGGTGTTACGTGGGTTTTAATCCAAAATGGTGGTTATTTTGTTGAAGAAAACTATTTTCCTTAAAACAAATAAATGTTCCATGCGACTTTTTTTATTTTGGCAAGTGAAGGATAATATGAGACTTTAGATACAATTTATTCCTGCTTAACAATTGATTATAATAAATGCAATTAATTAGAAGTAACTTGGATCGGATTTGAAGACTACTATTCAACATAATTAATTTTTTTTCTTATCTAAAAAAAAACATAATTTTTTTTAGTAATATTGAGGAGTAGTTAAATTGTTGAAAATGTAGTCACTTAAAGTTAGCTATATAGTTAATGCATAAGAGAATCAATGCATCTAAGTTTAGTTTCAATAAATAAATCAGATCCTTAATCTGGCGTAAAAAACACTACCAAGTCATTTTCGCTTACTCCTATTGTAAAAAAAAAAAAGTCATTTTCCCTTAAACGGGAAAAGAGTTCCTTAATTTACAATTCCCTGTTCTTTACTTTATAATATTAGCCCTTTCATGGATTACTACTCTTGTGAGTAACTAAAAGGGAAATTTTAAACTTTAAACTGCTTTTACACGATTCTGTCCAAGTTAACCATCAAAATCACTGGCGAATAGTAGTAAATACAATACAATTTCTTAAAGTACTTAACTAATTTAAAGTCTATTATTTACATAAAATAATAATTTATTAATTTAATCTCGTCACCTATTATTATTGTTATCATTATTATTATTATTATTATTATTATTGGTATTCAACGGGGCTAGAGTCCCAAGAACTGAGAAAAAATAGCGAGGAATACACCGAGGGGTACCTAGCCTAGCCCCAAAGCATTAGAAAGTAGCAGAAGACCTACAGAAGGAGGATAAAGCTCATAGTAAATCAAGGACTCTGATTGAGCACAACCCAAATTGGTTACCTCATTAGCACACTTATTTTTATTTCATATATTTTGTTTAATCAAATCCAATCTGTTAGCTTATAAAATATATAAGCTATTGTAGAAAGTGTTTGGTATTACTAACTCATAATTTTTTCACTAGATTTTATCATTTATTCAGACGTTACATAATTGAAATAGCAGTTCAACTTACATCTTATAACATTTAATTTTTTTTCATATTTTTCTCTTATTAATTTAATTAAACTATCAATTTATCCTCTATTAAATCAATATTTTTTCTTCTATAATATAGTTCAACTGCTAATTATTTTAAGGCTTATTTTAAACACTTTAAATTTAATTCACTAGTTTGTCCGTTATCAACTCGCCCGCTATAAGTTATTATATCTACTATCCGTACTTCCGTTATATGTCTCCGTTATTATATCTACTACCGTTATATATTATATTGTGCTAAGCTATATCATTAAACACAGAGCAAACTAGTAAAACTAAAATATTAAATTTTATATTTTTTCTTGCTAAATAACCTGTTCAAATTTTGGGTTGCAACTTGGTTAAAAGAATCATAAGCAACTTGGTTAAAAAAAATCATAATTTACTATTCAGAATCTTGATTTCCTTCTAATCAACTTCTAAACATGTGTCAACAAACAAATCAAGACAATTTAACAACCCAAAACTTCCTGAAATAAAAAGATTCATGTGGTAGATAATCCAAAACTAGTAGAAGTATGCAGAACATAGTTTTAAAACTAAATCCGTGAGTAGTAGTGAAAGAAAAAGTAGCCATTAGCCATCCTACTCATATAGATTCTGAAGACACAATAAAATGACAAAACAAAATAATTAAATAAAAAAACAGAAAAAAGAAGTGAGAGTGGGGTGTGGGTGGTGGTGGGGAGGTAGTGTGGGTGGCAAAAGTGAGGTGGATTTGATGTGAAGGGTCGGTGAAAGCAAAAACCCAAATCAAACTCAAAAACACATATTTTATTTTCAATAATAATATTTTTTATTACAAAATGATTAATTTTTTTTAATCCCCACAAAATATAATACTTTATTTTTAGTCTTTATTAAATTTTCTTTAACACTTGTATATCACTTATTTTTTGATTTAGGTTTTAGGTTCCTAATATTAAATCAATGTTCAATTGTTTTAAAATGTTATGCTGATACCTACCATGTCACACTTTCTGACAAGAATGTAAAGTTATCTATCTCTGACATTAAGTTGACGTTGAGCTCGCTAATCGTCAACCATATTAGTGCATGTCACGTCACACTTTTAACGATTAAAATACTAGTACAAGGTAAATAATTATTTTGTTTCCTAAATGTGTGAAGTAGCATCATTATAGTCTCTAAATATATCAAAACTACAAACACATCTTTAAGTTTCTTTTGTTAGTAACTTTTTAGATTAAATTAATGTAAAAAATATTTTTAAGACTAAAATGACTAACAAAACAAGTATTTGAGGGTAAAATGAATTACTAAAGAGATATTTGAAAGTGTGTTTACGATACATTTTGAAACAATAACAACATCATCCCACACAAATTCTAGGACCAAAATGATTTTTTTGCTTGATACTAAATCATTTTTTACATCCCATAATTTTAATAAAAAATAATAGTGCTCTGTTTTTTTTTAGGAAAAAAAAACTAGTGCTCTGTTGCTCTGTGCCAAAATGCACCTATCAGATTAGCACAACACAAAAAAGGACGAAGAGAAAAAAAAAGAAAAAAAGAAAAAAAGGAAAAGAAAGATAAAAAAAAAGTTCTATCCTCTCAGCCTCAACATTACAACCATATATACCCCTTCTCTGCTATCTCTCTCCCACGCTTACTTACCCATCACCTTCTACAACCCAAAGTTTCTTCCTTTCTCTCTTCTTTCCCTTCTCAAGTGTCTTGTAACAAAAGGGTATCTCATTCCATGGCAAAAGACGTTGAAGTTACTGAACGTGGTTCCTTCTCAAACAAAGACTACCATGACCCTCCACCAGCACCACTCATTGATGCACAAGAACTCACAAAATGGTCCTTTTATAGGGCACTCATTGCTGAGTTCATAGCCACTTTGCTTTTCCTTTATATTACTGTTCTTACCGTTATTGGTTACAGTGCTCAAAGTGATGTTAAAGCTGGTGGTAGTGAATGTGGTGGTGTTGGTATTCTTGGTATTGCTTGGGCTTTTGGTGGCATGATTTTCATCCTTGTTTACTGCACTGCTGGAATTTCAGGTTACTTTTTTCTCCACCCCTTATCCTTCAGATCCCTTTTTTTAATTAAATACGCAACGAGTATTATAAGTGGCAGAATGGTTTTGCTACTACGATCCACTTAGATTCCGCCTTGTTTTAAAAAAAAAACTTCTCTTTTTGTTTCTTGTTTTGCAATTTCTCATGATTTTTGCTCTTACTTACTACTTTACTCTTTTGGGTTTCTTAAAAAAATGTTAACTTGAAGGGGATTCCTTAAAAAAATGTTTTTTTTTGTTTGAATCTGTTGTAGGGGGTCACATTAACCCAGCAGTGACATTTGGGCTATTTTTGGCAAGAAAGGTGTCTCTGATCCGAGCTATTGCATACATGGTGGCTCAGAGTTTGGGAGCTATATGTGGAGTTGGGTTGGTTAAGCTTTTCCAGAAGTCTTTATACACTAGATATGGTGGTGGAGCTAATTCTCTTAATGATGGGTATAGCACTGGTGTTGGATTAGGTGCTGAGATTATTGGTACCTTTGTTTTGGTTTACACTGTCTTCTCTGCTACTGATCCTAAAAGAAATGCTAGAGATTCTCATGTCCCGGTATGTTTTCATTCATTTTTCATCTTATTATTAGTTATTATAATATAATTTTGTTTTTTGTTTTTGCCTTGTTTTCAATTGTTATATGTTATGAACTGTTTAGAAGATTATGTAGTTGAGCTGTTTTGAAATGTGCTAAATAATTGACAAGTTTGATCTACTTTTTTTTTAGTACTGTGGTTGAACATTGTATAGCTCCTAGTTTTTGTTGCTTTTTAATAGAATATTGTTTCTCTATGTGCACGTCATTATTAGAGAATATAATAAAGTGAAGCTTAACCATTAATGAGAAAATCAGTTCAATTATTGATATCATATATACACATATAGTACATGATAAATCATGAATATATTAAAATATCAACTAAAATTCCTTAATATTTTTTAAAATATAATAATTGATTAATTAATGTTATTATATGATTATTATGTGTAATGTTCTAAATTAGAAAGTTTAATCTGGTTTACTTTTTACTACTTTGGTTATAAACTGGTTGTTTTACTTTTTGGTAAAGATAGTAAATTATTGCTTTTCAATAATAGTCCTTTGTTTAAACATTGGTTGTTTTTCAAGATATAATAATTAGTTTTCAAGACAATGATCTCAAATTGCTTCATGGTAAAGATAGTAAAATATTGAGTTTCAACAATAGTCATCAATATTAGGTAGCCGTTCAATAGTTCATGAATTTTTACCCACTTTAAGCTTGGCTTCTTCAAGTCAACTTCATTGATGGTTTGTTTACAAAAATCTAAAAGCCATAATTAATTTGCTAGTGGTACATCTTTTAGTTCATTTAGGCATCTAAAGGTAGTAAAGCTATCTCTTTCCTTTACCTTAATTTCCAAAAGAAATGATGTTAATAAAAGCATTGCAGGGGTCCCCATTATTACCTTGTATGAGTTCAACTTTGTGGTAGTGGTTGAAAAGTTGATTCCTACTTTGTTCCTACAAAAAAAACCATTGCTATGTTAGCTAATTCTAAAGGACTTAAATTGTCTTAAGTTTAACATTAAAGTCTTCATAATTGTATTGTTACCTATGATGCTTCTCCTGTCATTGTCTCTAGCTGGCAAATCGAATGGGAATTTCCAGCTTGATCCTGAATTCTTGATTTGTCAATATCATCTTTGGTTCTTGTATCATACTTCAAATACTTTTTCCAGATTCTTCTAAAGAAAAACATGGGCTTCACATGCAAGCATGTCCCATTTGTCCCAATAACTCCATTGTTTACTTTGTCACTTACAATATTTTTAAATTTATTTGGATTCATATGTTTGGAATATCTTTCTATCTAAAGTATGTACTTTATTTTAATCATGTAAGTGTCTTATTATGTTTTGCTATGTATGTAAAGGTTTTGGCTCCACTTCCCATTGGATTTGCTGTATTCATGGTTCATTTGGCCACCATTCCCGTAACCGGTACCGGCATTAACCCTGCTAGAAGTCTCGGAGCTGCTGTTATCTTCAACCAAGATAAGATATGGGACGACCACGTGAGTATTTCTTTTCATATGGCTTAGATATATCAGTTATTCAATGAATTAAAAAACGTATGTTCTGATGTTTTGTTTGTTTGTTTGTTTGTTTATGTTTAGTGGATCTTTTGGGTAGGACCATTCATTGGTGCAGCAATTGCAGCATTCTACCATCAATTTATCTTAAGGGCAGGTGCAGCTAAAGCTCTTGGATCATTCAGGAGTAACCCAAGTACTGTTTGAAGAAGATAATTGAAGAGATGGAATTGATGTTTGCAAGTATAATAATGAGAAGTGTTTTCTTTTGTATTTGCAAGGTTGTTTTTAATTCTCTCAATTATGTCCTTCCTTCTAGAAGTAGTTAAGCATTTATTTACACTTTCCTCTGTATTTTTCTTTTAGTGTGTTTTTATTTCTTTTTAAGTTATTATTATTCTCTTCTGTCATCTTTGTACTCATTATATATTTATGAAAAAATATTTTTAGTTTATTTTGTTTCCTCATTGCCATTTCTTTTCTGGAAATAATTGTTGCATCAAGGTTTTTCTCGCTCAAATTAATTTAATAAGTAAATGCTTTTTTTGGTTACATAATAAATAAATGCTTAATTTAAAAATATGAATTTTAAAATTGTTGCGATTTTGAAAATAAAATAAGACTTTTAATTCAGCTTTTAATTAAAATAAGACTTTTAGTTTCCATTTTTCATCATAATTAATTTCCATTGTTTTGGTCAATTGATCAACTTATAATTTATACATATGTTGTTCTTAATTTTACAGTACATAATACCATGATGTTCTCTCCAAGATCTTTCACAATCCAAATAAGTTTCACCGCCTCCCTTTTCAACGTCTTCTCTCCATGCTGTTAACCATCCACTAATGACACTACGGTTGTATTTTATTCAAAAATAATAAAACAAATTATTTCATATTATTTTAAGAATCTTATATTCGCAATATTTATATTTCAACCTCATGTTTGAAAAAAGTGAATTGTTTTGAATAGATATTTATATCTATTAATTCTATGCTTAAAAACAATTCTTAAATTAATTATATTATTATTATTCATTATTTAATAGCAAACATTGCAATTCTTTTAAATATCACGCCTGTCGTTTTATACCATTAGCATCATATTATCCGTTTGTAGCTTTTACTAATGTTACATGTATTTTTATTATTTTCATTTTTCTCAATTTAATGAAAAAGGGATCTTTTAGCTTATTATCTTTATCATTAGAAAGCCAATATTTTCGATAGTGACACCGAAAAAGAAATACACAAAGCAAACTTAAAAAAAATAGATGAGTTCAAGTCAGTTTTATTAAGCATTTTTTTTATCAACAACTTCTGACAGCGTGAGGATAGGCGTGGCTATGACTATTTGGTGTTTGTGGAAGAGGAAGAATGAGAAAATTTGACAGAATACAGTACAACCAGTTCGGTTCTCAGTTTCCAGCACTATATATGGAGTATTTATTCTAGTGGCAGAAGCATAGCAGCAAGAGTGTCTGGCAGTAGTGTGTAGGAACCTTTTATCGAGGACTCAAAACTATATAGTTAGTTTCATTGGAGGCAAGCTAACCAGGGGCAATTTTAGGGTTCAGCCAATGCAAGACGACGCGCCTACTTCAACTCTACTTGTTTCAGAAAGTTCCAACCCAATAAATTGATTTTTAGTCATAACCAGGGGTAAAAATAGTAAAACAATTGGGTGTGAAATAAAAAAAGAAGGCTAAAAGGTACTTTTAGTCCCTGCAAATGTCAAGAAAATCCAGTTTAGTCCCTGCAATTCCAAAAATTTTAAAATAGTCCCTGCAATTAGTAAAGCGTTACTACTTTAGTCCTCATTGTTACTTTACTCTTAAAAAGGAGGGACTAAACCTGGATTTTCTTGACATTTGCAGTGACTAAAAGTACCTTTTAAATGGAATTTGAGGACTAAAGTAGTAACAGCAGGGACTAAAGTAGTAACGTTTACTAATTGCAGGGACTATTTTAAATTTTTTGGAATTGCAGGGACTAAACTGAATTTTCCTGACATTTACAGGGACTAAAAGTACCTTTTAGCCAAAAAAGAATGGTCCAGCCCAATGTAAAAAAAAGTAAAACCCAAAAACTAAATGAACCCCACCCCCCCAATTTCCTCTCTTCTCTCACGACACTCTCCCTCTCCTTTTCTCACTTTCTTCTCTTCTCTTCCACCATGCCCTCCTCCATTTTTCTTCTTCTTTTCACTTCAAGTAGTCCAATCCAAGCTTAAATCATTTACATTTGAGCTCTATTGTAAGGAAAACCAACTCATTCCTCTCTTTGGGTAGTATTTTGGAGTTAGGGTTTTTGCTCTAAAAAGAGGGAAAAGTACCCACACATTCAATGTTACTCTTTGAAGTTATTTTGAGGTATATTCCTAATCCCTACTCTTTATTCCAAATAAATTATTGAGACATTAGTTTGTGTTTGTGTAGAATTGTTGATTCTTTTTTAGTTTATGTAAATTATTGCGTTGGACTCTTTGAAGTTATTGAGACATTAGTTTGTGTAGAATTGTTGATTCTTTTTTAGTTTCCTTATATGTTGATCATTATTTGTTTTTTACATAGTTTATTTTTTTGGATCATAAAATTTGTTAGATGAGGAGGTTTTTGGTACCTAGAAGTTCTATTGAGAATGCGAATGTTGGCAAACTTGGTCAAGAAGAAGAAACGCCCCTAACGCGCCAATGAGTTTAATCCAAATGACATTGTGCGTGATCCAGATGTAGGAAACAAATTGATGAGTATGCTCAGAGATTCAAGACCAAGTGAGGAGTGCATGATATATTGAAGGTCCAACGCAACCAAATTTGACAAATTTCCTCGTACTCAATTTGGGAAGTATTCAAGAGCATTTTGTAGTTCATGGTATAAGAGTTATACATGGATTGAATACAATGAGTCCAAGGATGCAGGTTATTGTTTCTATTGCTTTCTCTTTAAGTCGTCCGGGAGGGCCGGACACTTTGGGTATGAAGTCTTCAACAAAGACGGATTTAAAGATTGGAAGCATGCATCTAAAGGCTTTAAATATCATATTGGTAAGCATGATAGTAAGCACAACTCATGTATGAAGCACTATGATGATTATAATAATCAAAGACAAAGTGTGACAAGTATCTTTGCTAGAGCAAGTAGGGAATCAGAAGAACTATATAAGATCCGTTTGACTTGTTCTGTAGATTGTACTAGATACCTCATAGCACAAGGCATTGCTTTACGTGGCCATGATGAAAGCTCTACTTCTCTAAACAAGGGCAATTTTAGAGAGATGGTAGATTGGGTAAAATCTAGTAATGAAAAAGTGAGAGATACTTTTGTCCGTGGTCCAAAAAATTGCACAATGCTTTCCTCTGACATTCAAAAGGAGCTTGCAACGTGTTGTGCCATTGAAGTTATGAAGGTGATTATGGAAGAGCTTGGTGATAGACAATTCTCTGTGCTTATTGATGAGTCACGTGATATATCCGTCAAAGAGCAAATGACGGTGATGTTGAGGTTAGTAGTTGTATTGATGAGTCACGTGATAGACAATTCTCTATGCCTCTATATAACCTTGTTGAATTTGTTTTCTAGGTTCGTGAACGACAAAGGGAAAGTTGTGGAACGATTTATTGCTCTACATCATGTCAAATATACTACATCCGAGGCACTAAAGGATGCTCTTTATGGTATTCTTGATCGCCACACATTATCTATTTCAAGGATACGAGGGCAAGCGGTACGATGGGGCTTCAAATA
Organism: Oxytropis ochrocephala; assembly: GCA_020916435.1. Classification (NCBI taxonomy): domain Eukaryota; kingdom Viridiplantae; phylum Streptophyta; class Magnoliopsida; order Fabales; family Fabaceae; genus Oxytropis; species Oxytropis ochrocephala. The sequence continues at coordinate 11,550,599 of CM037090.1, forward strand.
TGAGAGGTGAATTTAATGGTTTGCAAAGAAAGATTCTAGATGAAAACCCTTATGCTTTCTATGTCCATTGCTATGCTCACCGCTTGCAATTGGTGGTTGTGTCCGTTGCTAGTAGTTGCAATTCTATTCATGATTTCTTTGAGTACATCTCCTTGATTGTAACCACAACAAGTGCATCTTGCAAGAGAAGCGGATGCTTTGACTGAGGGCAGCGCAAAGATATTTTGAGTAGACTTGAGAGTGGTGAGATATCTCAAGGAATGGGCTTGAACCAATCATCTAGTCTCGCTAGACCGGGGATACTAGATGGGGTTCACATTATACTACCTTGATTCGTTTGGATCGGTTGTGGTCCTCCGTGTTAGAGGTGCTTAGTATTGTTGATGAAGATGGACGTGGACCATCTCAAGCGGTGGTTTGATAGAAAAAATGGAGAGCTTTAAATTTGCTTTCATTTTGAAATTGATGTTAAAGTTGTTTGGTATCACAAATAAACTTTCAAAAATCTTGCAAAGAAAATATCTAAACATTGTGCTTTCTATGAAATTAGTTGATGATGTCAAATCTCGGTTGGCCACATTGAGAGAGATAGTGGTTGGGATAATTTATTTTTGTTGTCCAAGAATTTTGTGTTGCTAAAGGTATTAGGTGGTACAAATATGGATGAAGAAATACCAATTCGGGTCGCTCAAGAAAAGAAGTGGAGAACTATCACTAATCTTCACCATTATCGCGCAGAGATTTTTATGTTGCTATTGACAAAATATGTGTGGAGATGGATCACCGGTTTAATGAAGGAAGTAACAATGTGCTGAATTGCTTCTCATGTCTTGACCCCAAGAACTCTTTCTCAAGGTTTGATATTGATAAACTTGCTCGTCTTGTTGATATTTATCATGCCGACTTTTTCCGATGATGATCGTGGAACAATAAGAGAGCAACTTGACAATTATGTACATCACATGAAAATGCATGCTTCCTTTACTTCTTGTGAAGATATTGAAAGTTTGGCTATGAAGATAGTTCAAACTCAGAAACATTTGGTATTTCCATTGGTCTACAAACTCATTGAGTTGGCTTTCTTTATTGCTTGAAGGTGTCGACAAAGATCCGCTGGAAGAGCTTTTTCAAAGAATGAAGATTATCAAGTCTAAATTACGCAACAAGATCAACGATGAGTGGTTCAATGACTTGATGATATGTTACACCGAAAGCAGAGATATTCAAGTCACTTCAAGATGTTGATATTATGCTAACATTCACCCGAAAGAAGTCTCGGAAAAGGGCATTTACCTCCTAATTTTATTTAGCACTCTATTGACAGGTTAGATTTCATCTCTCCTATTTAGCACACTTTATGATTATTTATATATTATGTCATATGTCAATTGGCGGGAAATTTTCTTGCCCAAGCTCTAGAAAAATCCTGGCTTCGCCACTGAAGCTAACGTTGTTGCTCATTCCTTAGCTCGGGCATCAATAAACTTTGCTAGCTCCCAAATTTTTGAATGTAGTCCGACTTGTATCACTTCCTTAATTATGAATGAAATATAAGTTTTCATTTGTAAAAAAAGTAAAAATAAACAATACATAAAATATTACAAAAAAAGTTGAAAAAGCATGAAGTGATCATATCATTATTAATTTATTTATAATAATAATAGTAACAGGAAATAACACAATGTTGAAAACAAAACAAACAATCGAGTTGAGTGAGTTACGGCTAGCTTATGCAAGGCTTTTTGTTTTCGCACTCTCATTCCCTATCACACCCCCATTTTTCCATAAATGCCAATAATACCCTCGTGTTTTTAAAAAAAAAAATTTTTTAAATTTTTTAATTACCTCAAAATAAGGTAATTAGGCTCAAAAACAATTAAATTTTCTAATTACCATTTTTAGAGGTAATAAGGTATGTTCATTTGTAGAAGGTAATCAGGATCGCACTCACGTGGTAGTGGTAGCCCGCCAAAATGTCCGCGCTCGAACTGGACGATACATCAAGAACTCCTCAGATGATCTGTCCGCAGAGGAGCATTACCCGAAATGGGTGGAAGAGGATCCTCTCAGACTAGCCCGAATCGCTAACGCACTGTGCGCATGTAGGAGTCATCGCCTAAAGCAACCAAACCTCGCAACACATATATGTTCGACAAAGGAACATACCGCTCGTGGTCATCATAAGGGTGAGGATGACATCCCCACCGCAGAGCATCTATTCGCGCCTCTAAAGTCCACCAACTTTACTTTATCCACTTCTTGTTCCCCAACTAGTGGCACGTGGGTCATGCGCCCTAGCTAACACTTTCCGACCAACGACCGTGGGAAAGTGCTCGAGATCCAAAGATCGAAATAGTTAAATTAAAAATAATCGCTTATTAATATATGTTAAATTTAATTAAAAGTTTTAAATTAAAAAATAAATAAATGATTACCCGAGTAAAGATGTCAGTATCCGCCGAACCGCTTGGTCGATAAAAGACCGCCATCACCGGGTGTAGAGGTAACTAAGAGCGGCTATACCCCAAGACCACCGCCACACTGGCCAAGATCCCGGCAGATACATCCGCCTCATCGGCACTAATGTGTGACTCTTGTCACCCGTAATGGTGGTGCCTATCGGAAGAGCATGTAGCATCGCGGTACCGCTTCATAAGCACCCCGTGCCATGTTCGCTTTGTAGCGCCCTCTACACAGTGAGATCCTCGACATCGCCTCGTTATCCTTAAGCTCCCGGATGACAAGAGTTCGATCCATGCCCAAACGATCCACACCATGTGAAAAGCCTCAACAGAATCAAAATCAAGCTTGTGGTCCAATGGGGTGCCATCCAATGGCAGCAAGTGGAGCGAAACGGCCACATCATCCAAGGTGATCGTCATCTCCCAAAGGGCATGTGGAATGAACAGTCTCGGGATGCCACCTCTCCACAAAAGCGTATATCAACTCATGGTCGATTCCCTCGAGTGTGATGTCCAACTCGTAAAGCTTAGCCAGACGCAACCATTGCTCTTCACCCGTGGGTGGTGGTCAAGAGGGTCTAATTTTAGAAAACTTCCGCCGTGAGATACAACCTTTAGTTTCCGAGGTCAAAAATTCAAATTAAACCAAACGTTATTTAAAATAAGTAATTAATTGTTGTTAAGTAAAATTAAAATAAAAATTAAAATATTACCTCGCTCTATCTATCCAAGACGCCGCAGCGGGCGTATCCCCTGTAAATATAAGGGTGTGTGCTCCACAAATTGGGTGGTGAACCTCCTCCTCCTCAACCTCCTCCCGAACCTCCTCCTCCTCAACCTCCTCCCGAACCTCCTCCTCCTCACCCTCCTCCCGAACCTCCTCCAAAGCCTCCCAACCGTCATGATACATCTCTCGGGTGCTCCTGTTGGTGCCGCATATGGTACTCATAATCGTGGTGGTCTTCATCCGCCGCTTCATACCGGCCGAGGTCGCCGAGGCCGGGCTCGTGCTCAACCATCTCTACCACTGCACGCTCTCGCGCCTCGACGCTCGAAGCATGCCCAGCAGCCTCCGAGCCTCAGTAAAGTGTCCGGAGAAGGAGTATCGCTACTATCGCCTCTCCCTGAATCATCGTGCTCGCCGTCACCGCGGTGCTTGCTCCCAAGACTCGCCGCTTCTACGTTGTCGGATCGCCTACTCGCCATCGTTAAAAAAATAAATGTAATTAGAAAATATTAAAAATTGAAAAAAAAAAATTAGTTTTGGATTATTAGGTAATTCGAAGAAATTTGAATACCTCGTAGTGAGGTAATTCCGCTCATATTTCTCGAACCTAATTACCTCACTTCGAGGTATTTCGAATTTTTTCGAATTACCTAGTAATTCCGAAATACCCATTCGAATTTACTTACTATTTCCGAAATTGTGAAATGTGAAATGTGAAATGTGATTTTTGTAAATTTTCAGGAGTATTTTTATCCAATTGGGATATTATGGGGGTGTGGTAGGGAAGGAGGGGGTACGAAAACAAAAGCCCGTTGCGCAATTCCAGCCGTTGGCTTTTATTCTACGCTAACTGGCTTTTATTTTACGCTAATGCAAAGCGATACTTAAAGGAACCAACCGCTTAGGGTTTTTAGCGCAGTATTGTTCCTTCTCTCTTTCAAGAACGTGAAGCAAAATCTCTTTTCCTGGTATTCGCTGCGCAAACCCTCTTCTCAATTGTGTTGCATCTCTCTATTCCATTCCAGGTTTGAATTTCTTTCTCTCTCAATGATCCATCCTTGCATGTTTGTTTGGCTTTAATCTTCCTCATCTCCTTATCAATGTTTGTTAGGGTTCAGTTTGGGAATTTGGTTTCAAACAAGAAAACGATTTCCTTGTTTGTTTGTTTCACCTTCAGAAATCAATGATTAATCCGTTAGGGTGACCTGCGTTTTGCGTGTTTCTTTCTTGCGTTTTCCAATTTTCTTCGAAAACCTAATGATTTGATTTATGTCGATTGCAGCTAGGAGCAACAAGCTACCTCTACCTCTCTATTTGGAAACTTGTAAGGATGTCAGGTTCAACAAACTGTAAGTTTTGTCTCCTTTCAATGGCTTTTTATTAGTCTTTATTATTCATTCCCTTTCACTCTCAAAAGTTGTAAGGATGGATCATATCTGTTAAGTGGGGTGCAATTTGTTACGACTTGTCATTTTTTGGACAGTGCTTGTTTTATAATTTATCATTCTTTGTTATTGTTGTAGATGAATGTCCACTTTTCACGGATACTTACATTCCTTTTCCCACATCATTTGGAGGTAGGCGTGACTATCTAATCCTTTTGCAATTACTTCATTTATTAGCTGTCTTGCTCTCAGCAGACTGTCTTTATTGAAGATTTTGAAACCAGTTTATTGGTACTATTATTACATAATAATGTGTGAAAAGCAAAGAATTTTAGTGGCCGTTGCCTCTCTTTTGGGATAAACCAGTTCTCTGAGATTCTTTCTAGTGCTTAGCTAATGTTTTGAGGAAAGTTTTGTTTTTATAGTGGATTTGCAAAACAACCGACACACTTTGCATACTATTATTTCATTTCACATTGTATCACGTGTCTGTGTGTGTCTTCGTGTATTTTGCTCGTGGTATTCTGACTTATGGAATGGAAGCAGTGGATAGACATTCAGGACTAGTTTTACCAAAACCTGATTTCATTCTACATAACTTAAGGACTAGTTTATGACATCCTTGCATTATTTTTTATATCTAATGATGGTAACTATAGCATTTTTTTTTGTTATCATAATTTTATATTGCGGTTTTCTAATTCAACCTGAGAATCAACTCTATTCCTTCCTAGGATCATCAGGTTTTACTCAAACAAATCCATTTGGAAGTGCCACCCAACCATCACAACCAGATCTTGAAATCAGTATATTTGGCGCATCAAGTCAGCCAGCATTTGGTTCGACAGAAGCCCCTGCTTTTAGTTTTGGCTCTACTCCTACTCTAACAAATCCATTTGGAAGTGCCACCCAACCATCACAACCAGCATTTGAAACCAATATATTTGGTTCCTCATTAACACGTTTTTGGCGCATCAAGTCAGCCAGCATTTGGTTCGACAGAAGCCCCTGCTTTTGGTGCTACGAGCACGCCTGCGGTTGGTGCTACCAGTGCCTCTGCATTTGATGCAACCAATCCTTTTGAATACCGTGAGTAGCTTTGTATTTGCTAATGCTTTTGATACTTGTGATTTTATTTTCCTCTAGGCTTTGTTTGGAAGTTTTGAGTGACTGAGTGTATGTATTAAACCATACCAGTGTTTACCCAACAGCCTAAGCCTTTGGTAGAGTTGATTATTGGCAGTTTATAAATCATGCATTACCCAGGCAAATATCATTTGTGAGTTTGTCCCAACTTGATTAATCTATACCTGTAGATCTGGCATAGGCACTATGAATATGGTTAGATCTGCACGTTGATACTTTGTTGAATTATTGGTGTTATTAGTATGCAAACTCATCATAGTTGGAGAAACTTTCAAATAACTAACTTACATGTGGACAATTACAATTCTGATCAAAATTAGCATCTTTATATGTTACTTTGTTTAATACTTTTTGTCCATTTTTATGTTTCTTTTGTGGTGTGCATGTATCATAAGTTTCTATCACTCTCAAGTTTATGATGCATTTTGATTTTCTGAGACACTTCGTTTAACTTCATACTTCATACCTATTCATTGTACCTCTGAACAAAAGGCAAGAATACCTGTTTACTTAGTGTCCTGTTTTTTTAGTATTTTATTCCACTGTGATTGAACCAAAACATTTTAGGTAGAATCTTCCGATTCTACTTGCAATTTTACGGTTTACGATTTCGCTACCCCCCAAGTTGCTTTTTCCTGACATGTCAGTATGTTGATTTCCAGCTGTATGCTTTCTATTCAATACTACTTATCTCTTTAAAGACTTGAAGATTGCATAACTTAAGGACTAGTTTATGACATCCTTGCATTATTTTTTATATCTAATGATGGTAACTATTAGCATTTTTTTTTTGTTATCATAATTTTATATTGCGGTTTTCTAATTCAACCTGAGAATCAACTCTATTCCTTCCTATCATCAGGTTTTACTCTAACAAATCCATTTGGAAGTGCCACCCAACCATCACAACCAGATCTTGAAATCAGTATATTTCAGCCAGCATTTGGTTTGACAGAAGCCCCTGCTTTTAGTTTTGGCTCTACTCCTACTCTAACAAATCCATTTGGAAGTGCCACCCAACCATCACAACCAGCATTTGAAACCAATATATTTGGTTCCTCATTAACACGTTTTGGCGCATCAAGTCAGCCAGCATTTGGTTCGACAGAAGCCCCTGCTTTTGGTGCTACGAGCACGCCTGCGGTTGGTGCTACCAGTGCCTCTGCATTTGATGCAACCAATCCTTTTGAATACGGTGAGTAGCTTTGTATTTGCTAATGCTTTTGATACTTGTGATTTTATTTTCCTCTAGGCTTTGTTTGGAAGTTTTGAGTGACTGAGTGTATGTATTAAACCATACCAGTGTTTACCCAACAGCCTAAGCCTTTGGTAGAGTTGATTATTGGCAGTTTATAAATCATGCATTACCCAGGCAAATATCATTTGTGAGAATGTCCCAACTTGATTAATCTATACCTGTAGATCTGGCATAGGCACTATGAATATGGTTAGATCTGCACGTTGAAACTTTGTTGAATTATTGGTGTTATTAGTATGCAAACTCATCATAGTTGGAGAAACTTTCAAATAACTAACTTACATGTGGACAATTACAATTCTGATCAAAATTAGCATCTTTATATGTTACTTTGTTTAATACTTTTTGTCCATTTTTATGTTTCTTTTGTGGTGTGCATGTATCATAAGTTTCTATCACTCTCAAGTTTATGATGCATTTTGATTTTCTGAGACACTTCGTTTAACTTCATACTTCATACCTATTCATTGTACCTCTGAACAAAAGGCAAGAATACCTGTTTACTTAGTGTCCTGTTTTTTTAGTATTTTATTCCACTGTGATTGAACCAAGACATTTTAGGTAGAATCTTCCGATTCTACTTGCAATTTTACGGTTTACGATTTTGCTACCCCCCAAGTTGCTTTCTTCTGACATGTCAGTATGTTGATTTCCAGCTGTATGCTTTCTATTCAATACTACTTATCTCTTTAAAGACTTGAAGATTACATAACTTAAGGACTAGTTTATGACATTATTTATATCTAATGATCTAATGATTCTTCCTTTTTTTGTTATCATCAGCTCTTGAATATTATTCACATCATTTTGAGAGAAGCAATACATATAGTACTGAAGGTTTATACTACTTAGGACACTAGGATTCAGTGCAGTCGGATTGTGGTGCACCAAATCCAAATTCTGTACATTCCGTTTCCTTTGTTTGCTTGTGAAGCCCATGAACTGTTTAGTGCTCACTATTGGGCCTGAGGAATAATATTTTTACTATCATATACTTTAGAATATAATTTGAATCCTATGAAACTTGGTGGAAAGGAAAAGTGGAGAATGAGATCAGAGTAACCAAGAATTGTTCTTTTTTTTTTCTTTGAAGAAAATGTGGAAAGGGAAGGAAAATTATTGGTGGGGTCTACATTTATTCTTTCTTCCCAAATTAGAAAGAAAGGGAATTTAAAGACAATATGAGTTAAGAAACTTACAAATGTTATCCCTTATTGAGTGTAATATTCTTAATTTTGTTTTTTCTAATTATTATTTTATCATATTATTTTCTATAATTTTTGATTGTGATATTCTATTACTCTCTTTTATTACTTTTTGTATTTTTCTTTTTTCTTTTAATTTATATTCCATTTTTATATAGGGAATTTGGGGGTATTTATATCATTTATCAAATGTACTTTCTTTTCTTTGTCCTTTCTATTCATTTTATCTCAAACCAAATCATTAAACAATTATTTATTTTCTACTCATGTTTTCTTCCATTCCTTTCTCTTTTTGTTCTATCTTTTTATCATACGCCTAACTAATTATCAAACACCAAATAGGATAGAAATTTATAAGTTAAGCAATTTTGAGCAATAGAATCACTAAAATAAAAATTCTCTAGAGTCAGCAAAGTAATTCTTATTGTTTTTCAAAAGAAAATTTGAGCAATCGAAATGTCTATTAGTAAAATTTTGAGATATAATTATTAGTAAAATTTTGGGTTATAAATAAATTTTTTTAGATAGGCAAATATTTCATTGATGAGAAAGACATGAGAGTGCTCCAACCTGCATAAATAAAAATTACAAAGAAAGGTAAAAGAAGGGTAGAAGTCTCTCTCAAAACCTTCTTGGTACCAAAACCCAGAGTGGGAAAAAGACTCGGGAAGGAAAAAAAAAGAGACTTGAAAGCAGGTGTGCGACATTGAGTAGTAACACCTACCCCACTGTTTCTCCCCTGTATCTACAGTAAGGAAAAACAACCCAACGGACAATGATACCAGTCTGGCCATCCCACCCTACAATGTCTCCCCTTCCTAGCCTTGAACCAGCTCCAGGCGCTATCCTTGAACCTGGCAAGGATAGAGGAAGTCGACGCTACCTCTCCTTTGAAAATCACCTTGTTTCTAGCCAACCATAAATTTCACGTTAACGCCATCCATATGATGGGATATAAATACTTAATATATGTCAATTATCACTACTTTAAATTATTATATCTTTATTTCTCAAAATTTTAATGATTATCACATTTTTTTTTCTTTGTTTCTATTGAAAAATTAGCAAAATATCTACTCAAAATAGTGTGGACTACTTTTAGGGTTAGTGTATTATTGATCAGATCCAATTCCGTTATCATTTTGGTGTATAGTATTTAGCTAAAATTTAAGATTCTTTATTTTACCGACAAAACTAGTCAAACTAAAGATTCTAATTACTTTAGATAAAGTGAACACTCGGATACCCATTAAATTTGTAAGGTTGTGATACTCATCAAGTCATCATCCAATTATTCAATGACTTGTCATTTTATATATTTAAATATTGTACTAATTTTACTTATTAGATATCATCCTCTAATTGGAGCTTCGAGTTCTTCTAGTCGGACTTTTATGGATCATCACCCTCCATGGCCCTCCTTAATGCTCTCCTAGCTTATGTTAGTAGAGTCTCCTTTCCTCCTTCCTTGGGATGTAGTTGTTTTCTTTTTTTTTTTCTTTCTCCCCTTATTTTTTCTCTATGTAACCAAAAAAACACTCAACAAAACTTAATGAATATCATAGAATTCTCCTTAAAAATTAAATAAAAATCACTTCAAATCCCAATCCATGAGCAGATCAGGGGGCCAGGAACCCAATAGCACGTGAATGAGATGGTAGGAGTCTCGTCCAGCTTATATTATATTCTACCGTCAATTTAATTAGTACACCAACGAGCGACTTAGTTGATTGCTCACTCTAGAAACCATCTTACAACACTATACCACAATTAAGAGATACAACTATCCTGTTTGCAACTGATACAATACAAATGAGATAAACATTTGACAGAATGACCTCATCAAAATCAAGAATTGCACCAATTGAGCCGTGAAAGTGCTTCCTGGACCTGCTTCATGTTCTTAGTCTGTTCATTTATCTCATCCATGGTCTTGTCGACATCGTCAATATTCCTGAAAAAAATGTAACATATACAACATCACAAATCAGAATCTACTGCTCATTAAAATCTTAAAAAAGTAAAATAGCGGTTCATATGTTGCTTTCTCGCATAGCCTTCATAGTAGCTGCTCCTGTTTTAAACTGTTTACGACTTATTTTAAAAAAACACTTTTTTTAAAAATAAATAATCACTTATGACTATTTGTTGTTGCTTGTTTATTCTGATTCTTCAAAAAATGAAAAGTTGAAAATAATCTAAAACCGCTTCATAAAAATCAAGTGTTTTAAAAGAATAATTTTTTTAAAATAAGTATTTTTCAGTATGTTACATAAACACAAAACAACTACTCATTTTTTTTTGACAAAACAACTTCTCATTTTCTTAAAAATCTTTAAAAACTAACATCTTAATTATTTAACAACAAAATCACTTATTTTTAATCCGTAACAAAGGGCCCTAATTTTTTTAAGAATAACGGACAACATATCATCATAAGTGATTATTTTTTTAAAAATGATTTTTTTATTAAAAGTAAGTCGTAACAAACGGGTCCATATGTTAACTACTTGTTGTTTCGATGATTTCCACGATATGGGATTAGAGCCAACGAGAAAAGGTGAGAAGATGTAGAGGTGTGATCATCTTTATTTCTCGCTCAATCTGCATCACTATATGCTATGAGAGAAAATATAGTTTTATGTTCATTAAATAACATATGTATGTGGTCTATATTATAGGCCAAATATATAAATTGTTCAATATAGACCAAATATATCGATTTACTCAATGAATGTAAAATGTATTTTTTCTTAGAAAGTGGACCAAAGATAGTAATACACAAGAAAAGAAAAATTCCCCGATATCTCTGTCAAAAAAAAAATTCCCCGAGATCCTATATAATTCCAATAATAAATAATTCCAATAGCATAAAAGAAATCTCAATAAGCATATATGAATAAGATACAACATACTACCCTAAATAAATAAGCAACAAAGAAATGGTGCACAAGGAAGAATATCATGGAAGGAAGAAGACGAAGAATAATGCATGATATTTGTTTTAAAGTATCAATTTAGTTATTCAAATTTATGGGTTAAGTGACTTGCTGCCGTGAAATCTTGGTGTAGACGATGTATAAAAGCCACATCATTAGAAGACGTGACATTGTCTCGGTGGTGTAGCTCAGTTTGTTGGAAGAGACATCTTTTGCTTGCTCTTAAGTTCAAACCCGGTATGCGTCCTTATTTTCATATATGTAGCCATTGTTCCATATTGCCAGCTTCAAGTATTCTTTCAACTTGCTCAACATTTTCCTCATCACAATTGTTTTAAGGAAGTAGTTGTAATTGATATATAGTTTTGATTTATCTTTTTGTAATATTTTGTATTTCATCCATATAATGAGCTTCAAAGGAAGTTGCATCTAATAAGTTAAAGTGTGAAACCAATGGATTTTGGTAACGTCATCTCATTTCTTTTGATTCTATTGAATTTTTAGTGGATAAAATTAAAATTTGATACAAATGATAGCAGCAAGTAGAGTAGTTAACAATTTAAAATTTCTGTAAATATATCCACGATTTGAAGGTATATGCATTATTATTTTAATTCAATTTTGGTAGAAATCCAATAACAAAAATCACTTTACAAAATAAGGATGCCTTATCGTGTTCCATTTCATTTTTGGTGATTACAAAAGAATGATGCCTTTGTCACTCTATGTTATATCTATTTTATTGTTTTTCTTCAATTTAGTTATTTGATTTTTTATAATAGCATTGGTTTAACATTTAGTATATTTTAATTTTAGGGACCTACTCCATGGTTACAATTTGTATTTGAATTTTTCAGGTGGCTCATGATGCATTTACAGAGAGACATTGTTTACCATTTATTTTATTTTAGGAGTTTTCTTTTGTGCTCCTAACTATTTGTTGGGAGTCTTTTTAAACTTTTGCAACGCAGATATCCAAAGAAAGTAAAAATATCGTCTACCGATGGCCAGATTTGTCTATATCTTTTCAGTTGAGTATGAGCTCAGTTTTGGTTCTCAGCTAATTTAAATGTAGTAGGGAGATGTAGGAAAAATAAGGTGAGCATCCAAGTCTAATAATATTCATCAATGTAGGATCACTAAAGAAATTATTTTAGTATTTCACCGAGAGCATAATATTTTTTGTTCTAATAGCATGCATAATTTGGTCCAAACAAAAATTGTAATATGATCTATATTTACAATATATATTTTTTGTCAAAATCTTCTATAACAACCTATTAAGTAAATGCTACCCAAAATTAACAATTAATACAAAATTTTAAATTCTTTCCATGCACTACTTTCAGTTACTTTTCTCCATTCCTCCTATTTTAAGATAAATATTAGCAGTGCTAAGAGATTAGTAGCGGTACTTAAGTGGAAATTATGCACACATAAACATGACAAATGTTGAGTGCTGTGTAATTAGTAGAACTATTTAATGTGTCCACTGAGTAATGGAAAATTGCTGCTTGTTTTTTTTAATGTGTTGATAATGAAACAGAAAATGTTCCATTATGTATTGTTAAGCCACGTTAGTCTATAACATAGCTCGGAATATTTATGAAAGTGGCGAATACGTTACTTCATGAAAAGTAAGAAACTAAGAATATAGAAAGTGTGTAGTAGAAAAGGTTATGAAAAGGTTACACCATTTTTGGATTTATTTTTGGGAAAGTTAGAAATTATTTTGAAGATAAAATTGTTTTTTTAACTATTTAGGTGTTGTCAAGTAAACTTAACTCTAGTTTAGAATTCATTTTAATTTATAGTTTTGCTTATAAAAGTGACTTTTATATAAATACATTCAATTATAAATTAGTTTGTATTTGACTCACTTTTACTCAAAACTAATTTTATAAAATTAATTTATTAAAAATCAATTTTCACCAATGGTTAATGATAAAGTAATTTATGAGTAATTTTACAAAATTGTTTTATTTAAAAGAAATGACTAATTTATAAATTACTTTTGTAGGTGTAAGTTAATAAGTTATATGCTAAAAAAATATTTGAATTTTGCCAAAAATACTTGAATGTATAGCTTATTAACATATCCCAGATTGTAAAAAAAAAACATATCCCATTTTTTGTAAAAAAAAAAAATCACACCCCTTTAAGATAAATAAAATTTGTTGTAAAAGAAAAAATAACGTGCTTCCAATATTTGAATACATTTGTATACTATAGTATATTGGTATGACAACGTTTCAGTACTATTAATCATTTTTCATTTGTTTTAGGCTCTTTTATAAAGTTAGGGACCAAACAAACATAATCTAATTGTACTTTGTTTGTTTTGAAAATTGGTTATAGTATTAGACGAAAGAATGGGCAAAAGACCGAACCAAATCACATATTTTTGCTTCTCCCTTTTACTAAATCAAAGTACAACTTTTAGCTCAAGTTACAAGCTTTATTAAAATAGGAAAATATCATTTTAGTTTCCATTTGATAAATATTTTAATTCCTCTTTTTTCTTTATCTCTTCTCTCTCTCTCTCTCACTCACTCTTCCCATCTCTCTCACCTCACTTTTCCCCCTCCGTCTCTTTTTTCTTTATCTGTTAAAATCTACCACTATTAAGGGTCAGTTTGGTAGGGGAGGGAGGGAGAGAGGCAGATAGAATGATTTCCTATTATTTAGTTTATGATGTAAATATGATAGATAGGAAGAGAGAGGATTAGTTTAGTACTATTTTATACTAAAAGTGTGTTTGTTTGAGGTGAAAGAGGAAGAGATAGTAAGGGAAGAGAGAAAGAGAGAATACTGAAGATACCAAACAATAGAAGAAAAGAAGAAAGAAAAGATTCTCATCTCTTTTTCCCTTCAATCCAATCAAGTCGTGGGATTCCAGAGCAGAAAGCATGGAAGATTCAAGCCGAAATGGGTCGTGTGAAAGTTAGCGTGATCTTTATACAGATTTTTTTTTTGAAAAATAAAAAACCCTACTACTCTTCCACCACCACCCTCAAATATGTAAAAAGTCAAAAATACCCTTAAAATATAAAAAAATTTCATCCTCTATGTTTCATCCTTTTTTTACGCTGCGTTTTGTGCAGTACGATATTATAGTACCGAACAATGTTTGATACCTTAGTGCAATGTTTTATAATTTTTTGCATACTTCAAGTACGATACCAAGGTACTGAATCGGTTCGGGACCAAGATATCGTGTCTATTAATTCTGAAACATCACGCATCAGGTACCAAGGTACTGAACTTGTACTTAGTTGCGAAGATGGTGGTGGTGGTGGCGGTGGTGGTGAGAGGGAGAAAGAAGTAGTGGTGGTGGCGGATGGGAGGTGGTGGTGGTGGTGGTGGTGAGAGGGAGAAAGAAGGGGAAGGAAAAGTGAAAGAATGTAAATAGAGCTATTTTGGGGATTTTAAAAAAATTGGGGCAGTGAGAGGAGAGTATTAGGGGGTGTGCCGAATAGAAGACATATTCATAATCTGATAATTTTTAAAACCTTAATATGGCTGGGCCTGTTATTTTTCTTGGGTATTACTTTCTCCACTCCCCCTCCTACTCTTTCACACTCCTTAACAAATTTTATTCCAAAAATAACCTCGCATAAAACGCTGAGTTCATGTGTTTAATGACTGTTCGAACGACCTTGTTCGAACAGGTTCGAACAACAACATGTGAACGCAATAAAATTGGTGAATGTGTTGTGAGGGTCCATTATTTGTGCCTCGGTTAACAGCATATGAACGAAATAACATAGGGTGTTCGAACAAGGTTATGCGAACATGTTCGAGTGACTCCATTCGAACAGGTGAAATTACACACAAGAGGGTGTGAAGTCAATTTTTAACTCACGCGAACGATGTCGTTCGAACGGGTTCAAAGGTCGTGTTCGAACACGTGAAATTTCTTGAAAAAAAAGGCATTTTGGCTGGCCTTTTGGTCATTTCATCACACCCTTATGGAGTGTATTTTGAGTAGGAGGGGGAGTGGGAAAAGCAAAACCCTTTTTTTTTGGGCCACTTTTTTTGTGTTTTCAGACTTAACTAAAAATGGCTCCAGAAAATGAAAAAAAAAGGCTCCAGAAAATCAAGGGGTCTTATACCTTACACCCCACTATTGGCTACGTAGCTGCCATTTGGACCTTATATCTCCCCTCTCCCATTTTTTTTTGTCTAGGGTTTTGACCCCGCTTTATGTTTCCAAGGAAAAGGAGTCCCGAATAATCCTGAGAGTTGATTTGGGAGGTAAATAAAGTGTGGCTCCAATTGTTCCATTCGAGAGATCGAACTCGGGTTTTAAGCCGAGTCCGCCCCTTTAGTATACCCCCCCATTTTACCCAAACTTCCAATTTTACCCTTTAATTTTATCACATACCACCTACAATTTTGTTCCATCTGGAATTATATTTTTTTGACATAAATACGAAATGTGTTTTATTTTTAAAAATTCCAAATTTATGTCAATAGACATAAATTTGGAATTAAAAAAAATACATTCCCGGCTTATATCAAAAACATAAATCCGGAAGGAAAATTTAATGGCTTTTAAAAAAGTTGACTTTTACTTATGGACAAAAAGTGTCGCTAAATATTAAATATCACATTTAGTGATGGTTTGTGTCCAAAAAAAGTAATTGTTGACTTCCGGATATAGGCTCTTGACATAAATCTGTTTGGCACGTCCCATCCGCTAGCGAGTAGCGGATGAAACTAGCGGGTGAAAAGCACGTGTGTTTGATAAGTACTAGCGTCTAACGTTTTTGGGGTAACGTTTAGCGTTTTTTCAGACGCTACTTCAAGTAGCGTTTTTCTAGCAGATAGTAGATAACGTTTCATTTTTTTGACATTTTACTCTTTTTATTTTTCTTAAATTACATCTCTTTCCTCGTTAAACATTATGTTATCATTAAATAATTTAATCATTAATTAAATATTCTTTTATGTCATTTTACATTTATCACCTATTTTAACCTAGAGTAGGTTTACTCAAACACTTTATTTTCTATCGGCCATTTTATCCGCTCATCCATTATCCATTAGTTTCATCCGCTATTCAATACCTTTTACCAAACCGAGCCTAAATGTCTAAACAATGGAACACCTCCACTCCATTCCATTCCATTCCACCCATCCAAACATATCCTAAAGCTAAAGGTGTGATTTAAAAGCAACGAAAATAATACCTATAGGAAGCCAAACCTTACGTTTTCTAAAAAAATAAAATCGTCATTGTGGGGCAAAGGTATGGCCAGTTCTCAGAGTTAATGACTTAAAGTCTAGGGAAAATGAAGCACAAGGAAGGAAGGAAGGAAGGAAGGAAGGAAGGAAGGAAGGAAGGCATGGTGTTTAATTTAAAGTGCATTTAAAAAAAACGCGAAATACAGTATCAAAAGTATCACACTACCATCATTTTTCTTATTCTTTGCATTCTTGCCTTTTCTTCTTTTTGACCGTTTTCTTACTTTCTAGGCGTTTTGGCCAAGGTATCAGAATCTATGTTTCAAATTTCCTTTCTTGTCCTTTTCTCAGTAACTTACTCTTCCTACCCTCATAAATTGATCATTTACGTTTTCTGAAGAGCAGGTTATATATTCACATCAAATTAATTGATTAATTAAAGTTTTTTTTTCTTCTTTTGATCAGGTTGAGAAAAATGGTACCAATCACCACCTATTTCTTGATGTTCATCTCCTCAGTGTTGTACGTTTTCTGGGATGCAAGAGTTATGCTAGAAGATTTAGCTGCTCAGCAGGATCGTGTGTATTCTTCATTGAGTTATTCCCTTCACCATCTCAATGTTCCTCTCATTCTCTGATCAATTCAATCTCTATAGCTGCATGCATGTCTTGTGTTCTGTTCTGTTGATATCCACTTTCAGTTGCACTTGCAGATGAATTGAAAGGTTTATTTACTTCTTCTATGTAAGATAATTATGAGTTATAGTTATAGCTAATTGCAGCTTAAAACCGTATTAATTAATTAATATATATTATTGAAGTGAATTATATATGTTGAGGAAGAACAATTCATATTCATCAATATCTCAAGTAAAACCAGAGATTTATTTATTTATTTATTTATTTGAGATATTCGATCTATGATTAAATACCATTGAATCAAATATAAGTGACTTTCAACTAATTCAATTATATTTGTCAAAAATAAAAAATTACTCCAATTAACGTTGCTGCATTCTCAAAGGTTGGATACCTCAGTCTAATTAAGAAACCTTTTGTAATTTTTTTTATAAGCACTTGCTCATATGCTTATTCAAAATAACTTATCATAAATATCATTGTACAATATATAGTAAGAGACTAACTGTGTCTGCCCAACATTTAGTAAGGTCAAAAAAAGCTCTGAAGTGAGGACATTTTAAAGTTAATAAAAATACATTAATTTTTTGACAACAATAAAAGTAAATTATTAAAAGTTTAGTTTTTGGGTTTTTCTTTTGTTGATCCTAAAAAATTTCAAACATGCAAATATATAGTTTTAAGTAAAATATTTTGCCCCAACTATTTGTGAGAATGCTCACGATTCTTGTGATTCATCAGTCAGTAGTAAAAGTCAATTTTTCTAAAAATCTCCCCAAAATGAATTTTTCATTTCGGATTTATGTTTTTTTTGCATAAATCCGAAATATATTTTTTCAATTCCGGATTTTTGTCAAAAAATAAATCCAATTTTTTTAAAAAAGTATTCCGGAAATACCTTTTTGAAGATAAATCCTGAAATTTTAAATTTTTTGGAAATCTTGGTAAATTGTTGTGAAAATCAGAGGGGTATATTGGGGTTAATTCGAAATATGGGTTTTTTTTTTTTTTGAACAACAGATCCGGATTTCATTGATATTGGGCCAAGCCCTACCGAATACAGAGAGAGAAAAAAACGAAACAATAAGCCACAGCAACATGGCTAAGCCATCACCCCAAATTTCAAACAAAACTACAACATAGGCAAGCGGGTCAACACAACCCGCCCACAAACCACGAAGACAAAAACAACCCCACCACACGGACTCCAAATGAGAAACAAAACAATAACAATACACTACGAAACATCAACGCGAATCGAGGTAGAAACCCTAGGAAGAACCCCAACCACGATCTTCAATAACCCCATCGCAAACCTTCATCACCAAAGCAAGGTTAACTCGGAGAAGCTCTCACAGCTTCATTGTTCAAGATGAGACGCAAAGAGGCAGGAGTATGGAAGATCCAGTCAATCGGCAAGGAATCAGAGTCACAAAGCTTGGCAACCAAGTCACAGCTAGTAATTACAATCACGATTAACCCAATCAAGCTCAAGCGGGTAAAATCACACTTTAAACTCGAATATACGCTACTATATGTTCAATTTCTTTATCGATTCTCTTTCCATTACAAACCTCAATTGCAATCGGATAATCGATTCAATGACTACACAGGGAATAAGGAGGCTAGAAGCAAACGTAACTGCATCACGTATCGCAAGAGATTCTGCCATTAGAGGGGAAGCAGCAAAGAATTTGGAGCTCAAACCAGTCAAAAAGGTACAATCTTCATCCCTAGCAATTATCCCCGAGCTCGCTCTCCCAGTGTTTTCTTCAAAATGAGCATCAACATTTATTTTAATAACTTTATGACTTGGGGGATTCCACCTTCTTTTAGTACCACTTTGGTTGACAGTAGGGTTACTAGGGGAACTCACCTTGAAATTTGCAGAGGCAAATTCAAGGTGAAGCTTTTTAGTATACAGAAGAACTTCAAAAGGACTTGGATTTTTATCCTCAAATACCTTCCCATTCCTAGCCTTCCAAATATACCAAAGTGAAATAAGGATCTTTGCAAAGTTGTCCTCAGCATCAGGCTCATCATTAGCAATTTTAGCAATAAAATCATCCAACCATACATAAATAGAGGAAACAGAGAGATTAGTCGGAACCTGGCAAATTTGCAACCCAAACCACATAGGAGAAGTCCAGGGACACAATGTAAAAAGATGTTCTAGAGATTCCTCCTCCCTCTTGCACACAGGACAAGAGGAGTCATTAGAGAGCCTTCTACTTGTAAGGTTTAGCTTAGTAAATAACGATTCTCGCTTAATCCTCCAACCAAACTCTTTAATCCTTTTTCTGTACTTTTGCACTCCAAATAGCCTTCCATGAGAGTTCAGAGTGAATATAAGAAGTAGAGGTAGCCCTCAGATTATTATTCCCTGTGTCCTTAATACTCAGATACCCTGACTTCACACTATAACACCCATCCTTAGTAAGAGGCCAGAACAATTTATCTTCAGGATTAGCCCTCCCAATAGGAGTCTTGACTGCTTCAATGGCTGAGGTAGGCTGAAGACATAGTCTAAGCTTACAAAGATCCCACTTATGGGTTTGTTGATCAATTAACTCACTCACATTAGTAGCTTTAGGCAACCTTGAACAACCATAGCTTTCTCACCATTAGCTAACCAACTATCAGACCCTATTTTCACTCTTTCCCCACTACCAATATTCCATCTACCATTTTTCATCAGAAGATCCCTCCCATGTAGGATACTCCTCCACACCCATGATATCCCGAGCTTTAGGTTTCACTTGCCAAAAATCCAGTCTCTCACAAGAAATACCTCCAAGAATTTGAGCCCAGTATTCATTAGGATGTTGTGTATATCTCGAAGCTTGCTTAGAGAGAGAGTTGAATTTTGAATAGCAAAATCCTTGAAGCCTAACCCACCTTTATTCTTAGCACTACACATAGTCTCCCAACTCTTCCAATGCATACCTCTTTTTTTAACTTTTGAACTCCACCGAGATTGGCGCAACGCAGAACACAACGATTGTGAAGTTCTTAGGCAATCTCACCATTGTCATGACATAGGAAGGGATAGCTTGCACCACGGACTTAATAAGCACCTCCTTACCCGATTGAGATGTAAACGCGCTCCTTCCAACCTCCAATTTACTAACTACCCTTTCTTTGATCCATTGGAGAGCCATAGATTTAGATCTCCCCACTCAAACAGAATACCTAGATATTTATCGGAGAGTCCCGAGATAGGGATATGTAATATTTCGCATGAGATTCCTTCAAAGAAAGGAGAGACACCCCACCACGTACTGCCCGCATCGAAGGCTAATCACTTGACTGGATGCTCTAGTAAACACATTAAGAATATTCACCACTGATAGACCTCCTTAGTATTAGCTTTGCCAAAAATTATGGCATCATCTGCAAAAAACAAATGGGTTAGTAAAGGGGCTCTTGGAGCCAGTTTCAAGCCTTCTAGGAGACCCTGATCAGCAGAATGAGAGATTAACCTAGATAAAACATCAAACATGAGAATGAAGAGGTAAGGAGATAATGGATCTCCTTGCCTAAGACCTCTAGAAGGGCAGACAGAAAAACTCCTAGAGCCATTGACCTGAAACTGGTATCTGACCGAAGACACAAGAGACATCACTAGACTGACCCACCTATCATGTAAAACCAAAAGCAAGAAAGCTGCTTTGAGAAAAGACCAATCAACTCTATCATAGGCTTTATTCATGTCCAACTTGATAGCAAAACTTTGACACTTAGATTTTTTCTTCCTCTTAAGAAAGTGGAAAGCCTCTTGAGCAACTACCAGGTTATCCTGAATGAGTCTTCCCCCCACAAAAGCACTCTGCTGAGGGGATATAAGGGAGTTCAGATATGGTTTCAACCTCTTAACCAAAATCTTAGAGATAACTTTGTAAATAAAGTTACAACAACTGATAGGCCTCAGTTGAGAGATAGCCTCAGGGTGAAGAACTTTTGGAACAAGTGCCACAATGGTATCATTGATAGTGAAACCCACAGATCCTGTGTTGAAAAACTCCAAAACAGCATGAAAAACATCAACCTTAACAGTTTCCCAGTTCTGTTGATAGAAATGGCCATTAAGGCCATCAGGACCAGGGGCCTTCTGAGCACCTAAGGAGAATACTGCTCTTTCAACTTCTAATATCGAGACAGGGGTCAAAAGGGCAGAGTTAGGAATAATATTTAAACACACAGGATCCAAAGAAATGGTAGAAGCTGTATAAATATCTTTAAAATAATTCACCATGACTTTTCATAACCCTGCAGATCGTCCCTCCACCCAGTTACCTCCAGATCCTTCAACCTATACAAGGTATTCCTATCTCTCCTTTGAATTGTAGTAGCATGAAAAAACTTAGAATTCTTATCACCATTTTGCAACCATTTAACCCTAGACCTTTGACCCCAGTACAGCTCTTCTTGCTTCCACAGGCCCTCAATGCTTTTCCTCAACTCCTGAATTTCATTCCACTTACTGGAAGGATCATCTCCATTCAGCAACTTTTGAAGCTGACCTTTTAACTTGGTAATCTCAAGAAAGGCATTCTTAAAAGTGTTTTTATGCCAAGTAGATAAAGTTCTCTTACAGTTCTTAGCTTTAGAGATAAACCTGCTCCCACCCAGATCCGAAGTTTGAGTAGATCTCCAACCATCACTCACCACTTTACTGCAATCAGGATGCTCTTCCCAAAACTTCTCATACCTAAAATACATGTGTCTTCTCTCGGAGGACTGGAATGAAGAATTAGAGAGGAGAGTGATCCGAGGAAACAATTGGGAGAGCAATACCAATGGCATGAGGAAAATAGCTCTCCAACTCCAATTCATTAAAATTTCACAATCCTTTGGGAAGTGATAATACCATCTCTAGGGTTACTAGACCAAGTAAACTTATTCCTTTAAGATCCATGTCCATTAGACCATTAGAGTTCAAAAACTCTCTAAACATAGCCAATCTAATAGAGCAACAGTAAAGAACCATCTTTTCAAAGAGTGCACAACATCTCATTAAAATCCCCAACACAACACCAAGGACCTCCTCTAAAAGGGTTTAAATTAGATAGCTTACCCCATGATGTCTCCTTTGACTAAATAAAGGGTTGCCATACACAAATGTCCTTTGAAACAGATGCCCAGATTTCTTTTCTTTCACACCAGTATGAATATAATTCCTACAAGCCTCCAATATTTGAATATCATAAGAATTGTTCCAAAATAACCCAAGACCACCAGCTGTTCCAAGTGCAGGCACACAAAACATATTCTTGAAACGCAGCTTTCTTTTCGCTCTATCAACACGTTCCTTTTGAGCTCTAGTTTCCATTAGGAACAAAATAGCGTGCTTTTTGACTTCACGAGGTCTTGAAGCTCTCTGCTTGTCGTGGTAGCCGCCAAACCACGACAATTCCAGCTAACAATGGTCATAATGGCTTGGGGGGCATGCTTTGGCTCGCCTCCTCAGCCTTAGAAACATAGTTCCCAATACAAAACATTCCAAAAGGATTCACTGGGACCTCATCCTGACCCACTCTCATATCTTCAGTGTTATACTTATGTTTCTTATATAACATTTTCCCTTTCCCTCTCTCATTACCAGCACTCTGATGATCAATATTTCTTTTTTTCAGGTTCATAGTACTCATTCCCATCCTTAATGCCAGAGCAGTCTCTTCCTCATCACCAATCTGGGCAGGGTGGATACTATCAACCTCTTCCTCATCATCAGAAGGTAATTCCACAATATAATTGGCCTTATTCTCTTCTAGTTGATCCCTCCACTCACTGTTTGCTAAAGTTGGTTGATTACCAATATCAGTTTTGTGTATGTAGTTAGATCTCTCTTCCTGGGTTGGTAGGTTTATTGTGGGAATGATTATTGGTAGGTTTTGGTCTACTATTTTAGGATATGGGTTAGGAAGGCCATTTAAGCTTGTGTTTGGACTTTTACTCTCCACTGATGTATAGACTTCAACATGAGGCAACTTACTATTCTCATCATGCGTTTTATTAACATCCACCAGACACCCAGCTACATATGTTCTTACTACCCTAACTTGGCGTTGTTGATGGGATATACTAGGCACCTGTTGAGAGTGCAGGGTGGGAATAGGGATAGGGAAGGGTCTTTCTTCAACATAATGATTTCCCATCCTAATATTAACCTCCTGATAATGTTTCCTCACCCTCTCCTCATCTCTCTCCACTCTACCAGGCACAGTGTTATCATTCCCCTGTGGAGAACCAGAGGCATTATCATTAGGGTTAGGACTCTTAGTAACTTCTCTCCCTAGCAACTCAATCGATCTAGGAGCAGGAACACTCATCCAAGGGCCATACTTAGGTTTCCTTGGTCTGCCAGGGATGTTAGCCATAGGAAAAGAGCAGGACTTGAACTCATGACCTACTTTACCACAATTATAACAGAGAGCTTGTAGTCTTTCATACTTATAAGTAACCCAGATTCTAGGTAACACTCCCCTAGGAATCCAACACCCTGCAGGCAATTGATTCTCAAGCGAAATACTCACTCTTCCTCTAACAAAATTCCTTAGAATTCTTCCCCTTACAATTGGGCTCTCAACTTCAATCACATCCCCCACTTTACTCAAGATTGTTGTAACATTGGGAATATTCATATTTTGGCAAGGCGATTATGCACTTGTATCCGAAGGGTGACTTGTTGAACTCGATACCATCCCATGATACACTAGGGCACCATTTCGCAAGCAAATTAGGTTATTCAACACAAACCAAGGAGCTTTCCTCATGATTTTCGCTTGCATCTTCCTCTTTAGCAAAATTAAACAAGAATCTATTCGACCTAGTTCGGATATATGTAGACCAGAAAAGATTCCCAAGCCTTCACACGTAACTTCCTTAACAAACTTTAACATTCAAGTGTTTCTCAAGATATATATACCCTACTGGGGCATTATTTGACACCAACTCTTCATTTTGTGTTTCAGCAAAGAAACTTCATCAAGAACCTCGTGGTTATTCAACACAAGGTTCTTTGTATTTGAGGAACTAGCCATCCCAACTCAACTCAGCAGAGACAAAGGTGAACAACCAAACAAAGAAGTCGACAAACTCACACAAATGTAAAACAGTGAGGAAGAAGACTCACCCAACTTGACCAGAAAGACCTTACTAACATCAAAGAACTAACCTAAATGCTCTTTTGCTCTTTTTGACATCTTAATTGCTCTTTTGCTCTTTTGACAAGTTGATACTCAGTTACTAGACTTTTGTAATGCACTTTTGCTCTTTTGACACAAAAAAAAAAAACTCAATGTAATAAATGGACTATATTGGACTCAATAAACTGTATGACAACCTCTTTATGAGAGGAGATTGATTTCAGGCAAGGATCTCAACTATTAGCACAAAGAAAACAGGATCAGAGTATCCTTACAGAGTTAAGAAAACACAATAATTATGAAGAAACTTCACAGGGAAAGCCAAGAACATTCAATGCACACAACTTGATAAACCCTTAGTAGAAAGGACATATCCAATGGAAACAAACAAATATCTCCTTTTTATCACCCTCTTAGCTCGACAACACACACTACCTAGCGGATAACCAAACATAATAGAATAATAACTATCAGTTATTACCTTAACAATACCAAACGGTAACACAAACCCTAGCAGACACCTCCCTAGAAACTTTTAACGTGTTATAAGGAAAGCCTGTCACGTCTTTTCAAAATATGGGGTTATAAGGTCCAAACCTGGTATGAAAATTAAAACCCTTTTTTTTTGGTTAAATAAGGCAAGACCATCAGACCAGCCCAACTTAAAAAAAAAAACCAGACCAGCCCAATTCAAAGACTAAGGCCCACTTCAATTCTTTTAGCTCACTTCAATTCATAATACCACTTCCTAATTTTCAAAAAAGAAGGGCTCATTTTTGTTCTGCCACTTCCTAATTTTCTGAAATTCCATTAACAAATATAATTTAAGTAGTAGTTGCATTTAAATTAAATTTTCGTCCAATAGAAGTTCTATTCAAAATATTATTATATAGATATAATATATTTCCTCACAAATTTATATAATACTTCATTCAAAAAGTAGTGTATCTATAAGATTATCTATCTATACATATATGTAAAAGAATCCCCAATGGAGCCTCCACAATAATCCTTGAATTTTTACTTGTATATTTGTTTTTTATAACACTTCCCTTTTATGATTTATTAATTTCTACCTTTGTGTCCAATTCACTACTACTAATAAATACCAATATATTAACTTTTACTTATCACAAATTAATTATCCACTCTAAATTTTCCTCATTTTACAATCATGTTGCAAAAACTTTATTATAACAATGTGCACGTTTTCATAAATCTATATCTATTCGATATATCTTTTTTTTGGCTCTTGAACTAGTTGATTTTTACGTATTCTAAATTTTATCGGTTTCACTATTTATTTATTTATTTATTGTGATGAATGCATTCTTAATTTTTCAGTTTCATGTTTTATTTACTTTATTGCAGATAGCTTAACTTCTTTTACTAAATACAATGTATGTATCTCACGTCACCCACTAATTACCTATCAATAGTTAGAAATTTTTTTAATAGACACTGAAGAGTGGTTTTATTATTTGCACCTTCATATTCTAAATTTTTTCTTCTTGATTTTTCAGTTTCATTCCTACTCACTATTTAAACTCTACTTAGTCAGCCACTCACCCTACTCAGACATTCTTAATTTTTTTTGTTCAACATATTTTTCCCTCTCTATCTTAAACCATATGGCTCCTTAGGACAACAATGTCAATATCCTTAGTCCGGAAAATCCCTTTGGCTACAAAAGTACTCATTTTGTACTATAATAATATTATTTAGTACATCCTTAGTAAAATAAAGCTGGACGAACAAACACTTTGTCGATAGTCTTCACACTCTATAAACGTACGAATTTCGTGAACTCGGTACACACTATACGCCGAAGGAAATATTTGATTAGTACAAATATGGTTTTGATCGATAAACAACATTTCTATTTCTACATTTTACAAAAAAGTGTTTAATTAGTTAATTGACATCTAGAGCATCTTTAAACGTCTCCTCATAATAATAATCATCTCCTAAATTTTCACGTTTCAGGGTATCTATATATATCTTCTAAATGTATATGTAATGGAAGCTTGGATTATACCTCAAGAATTCTCCTTCGTTTTTTTAACTACACATATATTGATTGTGTTATTATTTATTAGTTTTTTTTAAAATTTTATTTGTTTATTTATGTAAACAAGAGTTTAAACTTAATTTGTTTAAGTCCCACTTCTAGGAAACTCTCCCTTTATATCGCAAAAAGGAAAAACACAATAAAAACATTATTTATTAAAATGTTATATTTATACAATTATGTAATTTAATTATATTTGTGAGTTACAAAGCTCATTCAATAAAAAATTATGTGCTAATATACATATGTGCGTGTAATTCTAATCAGCATATAAAAGAAAGATATAAATGTAGTTCCCATATGAATTTTTTATAATGACTCCTTATTTGGCAAAAAAACTAACATAGACCAAAAAAAATTTTTTTTACTTAAACAACACACATTTTAGATTAAATACCAAACTAAGCCACTTTTTTTTTCCTTTGGTGAACTGCTTCCCCACCCCTAGTTCAATTAAAGAAATTTTGCAATTTTTAAAAGCTTTGATGAACTCGCTTCCCCACCCCTAGTTCATCAAAGGGTTTTTTAATTTTTGATTTTCTTGTATTTAATTTAATTAAAATCTAAATTTATTTAATTTAATTACAATAATTATTTTAAATACATACATGCGACAATAACCAACACTAAGGGATCCTCGTCTTCTGTGTGGTGTGGGTGATGTGGAAGAATCGGATGAAGAACAACCACCACCTCCCCAAGAACTCAAACCGAACGTCGAGAGCGTAACCGTAATCGTTATTTAAAATAATTATTGTAATTAATTATTCTACCCCAATTATTTTATAAATAATTATTCTAATTATTTAAAATAATTATTGTAATTAAATTAAATAAATTTAGATTTTAATTAAATTAAATACAAGAAAATCAAAAATTAAAAAACCCTTTGATGAACTAGGGGGTGGGGCGAGTTCATCAAAGCTTTTAAAAAAATTGCAAAATTTCTTTGGTGAACTAGGGGTGGGGAAGTAGTTCACCAAAGGAAATAAAAAGTGGCTTAGTTTGGTATTTAATCTTAAATGTGTGTTGTTTAAGTAATAAATTTTTTTTTTTGGTCTTCTTTAGTTTTTTTGCCTCCTTATTTTCTCTTTTAGTGTTAGTATGCAATCCGTACATTTGGCTATAAATCATATATCAAATAAATGTTAATTCTTCCAAGATTTATATAAATTAATGGTTTATTTAAAGAAATATTTAAGCAAAATCTAATAATTATTATTACTATTGATATATTTCATAACTGATGTAATTATTGTTAAAAAAGTAAAATAATTATAATGGATAACAATAAGTTACAAAAAATAATGAACTTATAGTTAAGAGAATTGAAGTCCATTTGGTTCTAGAATTGAAGTCCATTTGGAGTATACCTCTTAGTTTTTTCCAACATCAATGCCTCTTGCTCTTTCCCATTTACAATTACCCATACTCACCACAACTACACATTAGAATATACTTTATCTATCTTTACCCCATCTTCGTATGCCTATTAGATGAATTAAAAATATTATAATACACATGTATTTCCCTTTTTAGCCAAAATTAATTTTGGTCAAAAAAATCAAAATTAATATAAGTTGTTTCTGAAATAAAATTAATTAGTTGACCTTTAAAATTCCTATTTTTTTAACAATTATGCATTGAAATAGAGGGGTTTCACATTCCTATGAATTATTCCTTTAATTGATAATAAACTCATGAGTTAGTAGAATGTAAGTGGAAGAGGTAGAGTTTTAGTCATTTATAGCAAAAATAACTATTTAAAGGAGACAATTTTGGATGGTGAGGGGAGAGATTTTGACAACAAAGTTCATGATGAAAAGCAATGAGAAGAAAGAAGGAGCAAGTTTCACTTGGTAAGAAGAGGTAGAATGCACAAAAAGGATAAATGATTTCATGTTCTTAACAATTTTGAAGTAAACAAAGAGGCGTAAATAAAAATTTGGACCAGTTAGTGAATCATGCAATGGAGACAATCATTCTTTGTAAAGTTATAGACATCAAGAAACCATGTATATTTTAATATTGTTCTTAGAATCATGCAATGGAGACAAATCATTCTTTGTAAAGTTATAGACATCAAGAAACCATGTATATTTAAATATTGTCCTTAGAAAAACATTTATTATTATAAATAGTTTTGGTGAAATTGTATGATATGTTAAGTCTAAACATTTTGTTATATTTCTTGAATTTTCATCAATTTCTGTTCAAGAGAAAACCTTCTTTTGTCTCTTAATAGATAGTGCATATGTTTGTCTTTACATCGCACAACTCAAAGATGGTGTATATAACTTTTGTATATAAAGGAAATTTTATTTTTATTGAAAAAGTACATTGATTAATTATAATAATAAATATGTAAAAGAAATTGGGGATTTTTGATGATTTCTCAACTCAAGAACAATCTTCATTCTTTTTGGTAAAACCATTCTTTATTATATATCAAATACTGTGACTAAAAAAAGTTATACATCAAATACTAAAGTTAATCAACATAGCATTTTTTTGACAATGAGAGGTGTGCACGGGGTTATGGAGAATGATTCATTTTATTTATGGAAACTTTGGTGCAAAATTAATAACTTGGTGCAAATGATATTTTTCAGGAGTGCAAAAACATTTTTTTAAGGTATTTGTGCTAATTTTATTTTCTGGGGGTTCACCTGAACCCCTAGAATACATGTAGGTCCGCCTACAAATTTTGAAGTGAAAAAATGTTAGTTTCTGAGATTTCAACTCTAAACCTTTTTTTTAACTCATTAATGTCCTCTGACTTGCCACTTAAACTACCTTATTAGGACAATTTGATACTCACAATAAATATAAATTGGAAAACTTAATTGCATAACTTAGGGGTGTTCAAAATCGAACCATACCAATAGAGAACCACAAACCGAACCAAACCAAATCGAAAACCACAAAAAACCACTTTCTATTGGTTTTGTTCGGCTTTTTATTAGTGAACCACACGGTTTGGTTCGGTTCGCGGTTTTGATTACCGAAATGAACTAAACAAAACCAAACCGCAAAATCATATATACAAAAATAAAATTAGACAAAGCAATATATGTAGGAATAAGTAAATCGGTTTATTTAAAGAGCCTTTGGATTATGTTATTTTTGAGCTTATGAAAATCAAGTTATGAAGATAAGTAAGTTTTTATGTTAATTCATAAGTTCTCATTAACAAACATTGTATTCCCTAAGTTGTTTTTCCATAAACTACCTTGACAAGCTTATGAATAATACATAAAAATTTATTTATTTGCATAAGTTATTTTTCATAAATTCAAAATAAGTTCTATCCAAATTAAACGGATTGGTTTTGTTTGGTTTTTTTTGGAAGCCAACTGAACCAAACCAAACCATATCTATTTTTACCTTGCTGTTCGGTTCACTTTTTTGCTCAAACCGAACCAACCCGCACCGCAAACACCCAATTGCATAAGAAGCTTAAAATATAAATAATCTAGTGAAACTGGTTTTTCTTTTTAGGATCTACTAAATGCACCCTTTAATATTTACCAATACACTGCATATTTCACCATCATAATTCAAAGACTGGACTATTCATTGACCAAAAAAAAAACTGGACCATTCATAATTGCAAAAATTTCAGACCGTTGTGTGAGTCTTATCTGTATGTGGGACATCCTCTGAGATTGCAACCACTGAGGCAAATATGGAGGATTATACCCTAGAGTGAAAGAAAAGAGCATTTTTACAATCGTTACTTTAATTAAATTATTTATTTAGGCTCTACTTGACAATGTTAATTCTTTAGTTTATAGCAGATGAGCCTTTGATAAATGTTTGACATAAGTAGTTTATAAGATTTTTGATAATTCTTATTACGCTTTTTCAAACGCTTAATCAAGAACGCTCAAGTTGATAAGATTGAATAAATTTTTATATAATCATTTTGTGTCCTACTATACAATATTGGATTAAAAAAATTATTTAAAACAATAGTAAAACAATTTAGAGGAGTTCTAACAATACTTTTTTTAACAATTTTCTTCCAAACTCTCTCAATTATTATTAGATAAAATTCACTGGATCTCATTTATTTAATCGGTCCAATTTTGAAATTGATAAAACTCCGATAAATATACTCAATTTTTTGAATTCTGTTCTATACCGTATCTAAAGATAGTATATCCGAGATAGTTGGTAGGTAATATGGTTTTGATCAATATAGAGTTATGTCCAGAGAGTTATGTCCGAAATTTGATTGTTCGAATTTGAGGTGGGGTGTGTACTGCGCATAAACACTCCACGATCTTTGAAGTCGATGCTTGATGGAGTTAATGCAAATGAGTGATAATTAACGCGCACTCTCTCCTTGGAATAAATGCAGATTTATAGGTTTGGGAAGACTTGGGTGTCATCATCCGAACCATTGGTTGTGGAGGTGCATGGTAGGTTGTTGGATGAACGTTTATGGGCTCATTTGTTGAAGGCCCAATCGGTTGGCCTTTTGAGCAGAGAGGGGTGCAAATAGTATGCGTGTGATTTCTCCATAACAGTTGCCCCCCAAGTCGGTTTGGCATGTTAGGTCAAACTAGACTTGAAATATGTGTAAAAAATAAATCGTTTTAAGTGAGATTGGAGAAAATAGCTGTGTTCGGACTTTCTTACCGATCTTGTAGATGATTCAAACCGAACTGCATCACTGATCTTTAATGATGGTTGAAGCCGAACTGTACTACCGATCTTTGAAGATGTTTGATGCCGAACTGTACTACCGATCTTTGAAGATGGTTGAGTGTTGGTGACGCTTCATTTTAATATTATTTCTTTTTTCGACAGAGCATTAAATGCTCGTGTTGATCGATGTGACCGTTCACAGTACTCGAGGTGTCTTTTTAATGATGACTTCCTCGATTCTTGTGTCGTTTCGATTCTGATTGAGTGCGTCGCTTCGAATGAATAGTAACGGTCATATCTCAGAACCCTATAAATACAAGCGAGGGTAATTCATTTATCTTTTTTAGTTTCCTGCTTCACTCAGAGCTACCGACTTCGTGGTTTTAAGTTCTCCGAGCTCGCTCCTTCGATTTCTGACATCAAATCTCTTCATTCTTTCTCAAGACTTTCTTCTGAGGTTAGTGCTTCTATTTGAATTTACTTTTTGTTGTGTTTTTTGTATAATTTATTCTTCGTTGCGCTTCGTTTTTCAATTTCACCGGGCTGAGATCTAGCCCTCAGCCTGCCATCTTTTTTGCCAGGATGGGGGTTTTCAGGTCGGGTTCCGATCTTGTTCGTGAACCCAACATCTTCTTATGGTTTTATCCTGATAGCTTGCCCCCATTCCTGTAGGTAAAACTGGCGAAAACAAAACAGACAACTCGCGCCGAAACGCTCCGACTTATAGACCAAGCCGAGCAAGCTCGCAAGTCTAGAGGCCCTGACATCGGAAAGTTAATGGCATCTAGAACTGATTCTAATCCATTAGATAGGGAGAGAATGGCTGCCCTCGAAATACAGGAAGAAATGTCTTAGGGCCTAGAGGAAAGTGATGAGAAGAGCTTCCGGCGAAGAATCGCCCACCCTTCCGCCCCAACAATCCGAACTCGGAGGCTCAAGTGGATGTGGATTTAGATCCGAGCTCTTCAGACGACTCGATCTTGATTCGAGTTCGAATCCGATCATGAATCGGATGGAAGAAAGGTTGGCGACCACCCTTCCATTGACCGTAAGAGGAAAATGTTGGTGAAGATAGAAGAGGTAAAAAGCCGGAAGATCTGGGAGTTTCGAGTTGTTATACGGGTATGAAGATTAGGGGTTAACAACGTCGACCTCTCCCCGTAGTTCCCCTTCAGGCTCGCCCGTGATTACTCCCGGTATCAGAAAAACTTCGTATCTTGACTCGCTATTGACTCCGGAGATCGACATCAGCAATTATTCAAAGAGGCTTTACGCAAAAGATCCTGAGCGCTGGCGTGTCTTTGGAATGGGAAAGGGCGAGCATGTGGCCACTTACCCAGATTCTCTCAAGTTTATTGTTTACTGGACGACTTTAGCTCACATGCGCATCCGTCCTCCATTTACGGCCTTCCAATGATCGGTTTTGGCGAGTTAAGTAGCCCATCTCAACTTCACCCTAATGCTTGGGCATTCGTGACGAGCTTTGAGTGGTATGCATTCATTTAGGTCGGCCCCTTTCCTTCAACTTTTCTTACATATGTTTCAAATAAACAAAAGGACCGAGAAGAACAGCGGCAAACCTGCGCGTTTAGAGCATTATGCCCTCCGATCCAGATCAGGAATCAAGGTTTTCCGGCCATATTCCGAAAGTTTGAAGTATGAATGGAAAAATAAGTTTTTCTGGGTCGAACCGGTGTTGCCAGTTGTGGTAGACCGAGTTGGGACATTTAATGCCGAGAATGACATCGTTCTCACCACCAAGTTTCCTCTTGGTTGGACCCGACGAGACGAATCGAAAAGGCATTCTGTTGAAAAGAATCATTTAAACGTGGAGGATCAGAATACCTTGAAAGTGCTCCAGTTTATTGCAGATCGGATCGTCACCAACAACGAAAATAGGGCGAATCACTGGGGTTTCGATACTAAGTTGTTGGTGGCATCCGTTAAATTTGAACATGTCGAGAAAGCTTTAGGTCGGTTTTAAAACGTTTCTCTTAGTTTATTTTTACTATGTCTGCCGTTTTTTATATCTGCCGATCTTGACTTGCATAATATTTTTAACATAATTTTGCAATTTTAACCTGCAGATAGCATGGCCCCGAGACGGAATATGGCGGCTTTGAAAGCCTTAGCACTTGAAGAAATTACCCCGGTGATGCCAAGACGTCGGAAGTAGCGGGGTTCGGTGAGGAAACTCTCCGCAATTGTCACTCCGGTGTGCCCATCATCGTGGTTAATCCCAGGGGAAGAGGAAGAGGAAGCTCGGCCATTTACACGAAAAAGGAAGCAACCATCCGTCAACTTCCTCCTAGGTCCAAACCCCAAGATCGGAGAAAATGTGATTGACTGAGCGACCATTCAAAAAGCACAAAAACATAAGCCCTGCTTTGCTCCTTTTGATCCACGGGCATATATGACCCTCAAGACCGAGGAATTCCAAGTGACCCCTTCGGAGTTTCACTCTCGGTTTTTTCAAGGATGGTCGACTTAGTGAGGAGGATAAAGCGGTGTGACTCTAAAAATTAAAGGTACGGTTTCGGTTTTCAAAACTTGTCTACCCTGTCTTCCAACTTCTTTTATACTTATGTATTTATCTATTTGTACAGATCTTGAAGCCAAGCACGAGTCACTCGGAAAAATTTGTAAGTCCACTCGGGTGATCTCGAGAAATCTCAAAAGATGTGGATCTCTACAAGCGGATGGTCAAGACTTGGAATCTAAGCGCCTACAACTGAGGCCGAAAAGAAGCGGTGGAGGCCGATCCAAGCGATCAAATGAAAAATTTGAAAAGGTGCCGCCGCCGAGCTTCAAGAAAAAGATGCTAAGATCGCGGAGTTGGACGGCCGACCTCGACAAATAATTTTCCCGAGCTTCAAGAGCGATTGAGAAACTTATCGCTCTAAATGTTAAAGCTCCGGAAGATCGGAAGAAGGCTATTCGGATGGGTCGAGGGCATTGTCGAAGCTTTCAATAACGCCTTGACCAAGTCGACGTAGTTAATCGACTTTATTGCCGATCGTGATATTTTTAACCCGAGTACGGGGTTCATGATGGTCATATTGTTGAGTTTGACCGGAATCCGACGAAGTGTCAAGGATCGTTTATCCGAAAGATGTGTAATTTGCTTATTTTCATCTGTTTTTTTTGGCGAGGTCCCCAGAACCGTAGGTATTTTTGTAATGAT
Source organism: Oxytropis ochrocephala (assembly GCA_020916435.1). Taxonomy (NCBI): domain Eukaryota; kingdom Viridiplantae; phylum Streptophyta; class Magnoliopsida; order Fabales; family Fabaceae; genus Oxytropis; species Oxytropis ochrocephala. Next base: position 11,584,608 of record CM037090.1, read on the forward strand.
ATCTCCATATTTAACTTGTCATATTTTTGGTTTCCTTTGTGATCGCGTTTTTATCTCGGATATCTCTTCCCTCTCGCTTTTAAACAAGTTTAACATCCGAAAATAAGCAGTATCGATTGAATGCCTTAGCAAAGTATGTCTATGTTTGAATAAGATCGGAACTAGAATGCTTTAGCAAAGCAAGTCTATATTAAAACAAGATCGGAACTAGAATGCCTTAGCAAAGCAAGTCTATATTAAAACAAGATCGGAACTAGAATGCTTTAGCAAAGCAAGTCTATATTAAAACAAGATCGGAACTAGAATGCCTTAGCAAAGCAAGTCTATATTAAAACAAGATCGGAACTAGAATGCCTTAGCAAAGCAAGTCTATATTAAAACAAGATCGGAACTAGAATGCCTTAGCAAAGCAAGTCTATATTAAAACAAGATCGGAACTAGAATGCCTTAGCAAAGCAAGTCTATATTAAAACAAGATCGGAACTAGAATGCCTTAGCAAAGCAAGTCTAACTATAATATTTCTTGAGTTTGGTGGCGTTCCATGTTCTTGGGATCGCCTTGCCTTCTAAGGTTTCTAGCTCGAAAGCGCCATTTCCCGTTTTTGTCGTGACTCGATATGGACCTTCCCAGTTCGGTGCTAGCTTGCCTTGTGATGCATTTTTCAACCCTACATCGGCTCTTCTCAAGGCGAAGGTCGCCGACGTCAAACTCCTCGGGACGACTTTACGATTATAACGGGTAGCTATCCTTTGTTTGTTGATGGCTTCCTCGAGGATGCGTGATCCCGATTTCTTCTACAAGATCTAGCTCTTCTCGTAAAGCTTGTTCGTTGTCTTACGGTGATTTCGGATTTGTGGTTCTCCAAGATAATTCTCCGATTTCGATTGGGATGACAAATTTTCGCTCCCATATGATAATCGGAAAGGTGTTTCTCCCGTGGAGCTTTGGGAGTTGTTCTATATACCCACAAGACATAAGGGAGCTCTTCAACCCAATTTCCTTTGGCATTGTCTAACCTTTTCTTCAATCCGTTTGAGAAGTACTTTGTTTCACGCATCGCTTGACCGTTTGTTTGGGGATGTTCCACCGAGCGTGAATCGATGTTTGATTTTAAGATCGGACATTAACTTACGAATCCTTTATCCGCGAACCGAGTTCCATTGTCCGTGATTACCACCTCGGGCACCCGACCGTAATTATCTCTTTTCGGAAAAAAGAGATGCGGTTCTTTGCCTTAATAATAGATAGTGGTTTGGCCTCAATCCATTTAGTAAAATAATCAATCGCCACAATTAAGAATTTATTCCTCCCCGGGCTTTTGGAAAAGGTCCAGAAGGTCTATCCCCACCATGCAAAAGGCCATGGGGAGGAGAGAGTTGTGAGACCCGTAGGAGGTGCAATGTGAACGTTTGCGTGAATCGCAATTCGGACATTTCTTCACATAGTTCCTTGCATCGCCTTCAATGGTTGGCCAAAAGTATCCCGCCCTTAACACCTTCCACGGCTAAGGATCTACCACCTAAATGTTGGCCACATATTCCTTCATGAATTTCCATTAACACATAGTCGACCTCGTCTGTTCTAGACATTTCAATAACGGTGAAAGAAAGGCCTTCTTGTAAAGTCGTTTCATTGAAAAGCGCAAAAGATGTCGCTTTTCTTGGACGATCTTGGCTTTTTGCAGGATCGAAGGTTCTGTGTCCGACATGATGTAATTCAAGATAGGAGCAATCCATGTTTGATCTTCATTTATTACGCATAATCGATGACATCGAGTGTAAATCATCCCCAAAACTAGGTTTCTTTGAGGATCTCTTGTATAATCGACGGTGATTCCCGTAGTTTTGGTGCTTGCTAATTTGGAAAGAACATCGGCTCGAGCGTTGTTTGTTCTTGGGACATGTTTAACCTCTACGAAATCAAATTCGGTCGGGAGTTTCTTGACATGATTCGGATATTTTGGAGGATCGCTCTTTTGCTTCGCATCGCCCCGATCCGGGAGACCACGAGAGTGAATCGGTATGGAGATTTAGCCGAGTGATACGGAGATCCGGCCAATCGTGAGGCTCCGCAATGCATGCGCCGTATTGCCCCGATCCGGGAGACCACGAGGAGTGAATCAAGTATGGAGATTTAGCCGAGTGATACGAGATCCGGCCAATCGTAGAGCCGCAATGCATGCTTCGTATTCAAACTTGATTATTTGAAGTTGTAAATTTGAAAGTGAGTGACAATTCTATAACTGTAACGCCCCAAATTTTATTAGAAATTATTTGGAGTTGACTTGATAAGATTGCATTATTTTGATTTATTGTGTGGTTGAACCATTAAATTAGTTGAATAAATATATTTTTATATTTAAATGTATTTTTATAAGCTAATTGTGATATATGATTGTTATTCATATTTATACTTATTTATTCTATTTTTATAAAATATTAGTGTTTGAGATATCATTTCTTTATAGAAATTATTTTTAGCTATTGAGATATTAAAATACGAGTTGTAGTGAATTTGGGGGGGGTTTTAAAATAACTTAGAGGTCTCATTACTCGCATACTGTAACATCCCTAATTTTTAAATTTCGATTTATGGAAATTAAGGAGTGATTTATTACTCGCATAGGTAATAAATCAAGTCACGGATATGAGATCATTCTGAAAGAATTTATAATTCTTTAGAAAATAATTTAAGTGCATAACTGGTGGAAATTGGAACACTAAGGGTATTTTAGTATTCATACCACTTACCCAAAATGATCTCTGAGACATCGAAAATATCCAAAATACTGTCTCACTCCTAAATTGGATGGAATAAATAAAAGAAAGAAAAGGAATTAAGAAAGAAAGAAAGAAAGCCATCGAGACAGAGAGAGAGAATGGAGACCCGAGAGAGAGAATGAAGAAAGGAAAACGAAGGAGAAGGAGAAAGAGGGGAGGAGATCTCCCTCAATTTGGAACCAGGTAAGGGGCTTTTGGTCTCTTTCTCTTCCATTTTCCTTCCTCTTTCTATTGGTACCACTTTTAACCCCTAATTCCTACTCAATGTCAAGTTACCATTGAAGCTCAAATTGAGGAAAAATTGAGTTTTTGCGAAATTAAAGCTGGATATTGGGTGTAGGAAGCTCAATAACTGATCTTGTGCTAATTTATTGTAGATTGGATCGATTGGAAGCAAAAGATAATAGTGGGGGCTGTCGGTGTTCGTTCGGTGGTGATCGGAGCTCGTTTTGGGATCGTGTTCGTGTTGTGGGAACCGTAGAATTTCTTAGAGTTCGGTATTTCGTGATTTTCATCACGAAAGGTGAGTTTTTACTCGATTTAGGGAATTTTAAACATCGTTTTTGAACTATGTTTGAATGATTTTCAAATTTCAAGTTCGAGAATTTTAGAGTCAAAAATTTATTTTACGAAAAACGACGCGTGTTTGAAAATTTAAAACGAAACCATAATCTTTGATTTTTGAATTGATATGTTTGGGTGGATTATGTGGAATATTGTTTGTTGGATGTGTTTTAGAGTTGGGTGTGAATCGGTTGAATTTTCAAATCTATTGGAAACGAAGTAGAATTTTGTATATATTGAAATTAATGATTTTGGAATAAAATGATGTCCTGGGTGGTTTTTGAGTAAATATTATTTTTGGGATGTCCAGTATTCTGAGAGAAACTCTGCTAGAATTTTCGTTAGAAATTTTGATCTGAGAACTCAAAGCGGTTTTGAATTAAAGCGGTTAATGTTACGAATATTTAAGTAGAAACATAGTATACGTGTGAGAATCAAACTTTTGAATATAAAGTGATGATTGGACCGTGATATAGGTTCTTGATTGTTCTAGTATGGTATAATAACATATCATAGATATAATTATGTTTTCGGTATATGAATTATATCGAATATAGAAATGGCCCAAATGCGTGTATGATGTCTAAATTATATTGTGTATAGGAGACGGCCCAATGCGGGTATGATATTGAAATATATCGTTTATGGGTGACGACCCAAGAGGATAGTACACTAGGGAGAGGAAGTCATGAGCCCTCGAGCTAGGCCCATATGAGGTTGTTCCTTTGTGAGTGGATTGGGTTCACCGCAAACCAGAAGAAAAGAAAAATGGTTTAAGGTGTTGTACTAGATTATGTAAGAGGATAGTCATAACCATCAAGAATTGGGTTATGAACTATAGTTTCTAATTTAAATTGTACATAGCTATCAAGAATTAGATTATGAACTCTAATGTAATTTATTTATCTGATTACGGTGATTGATTGTGTATTGTAATTCATATTGAATTACTAATAAATGAGCGTACTTAGGTTGGAAGGAAACTCTCAATGCTATTGACCAATTCGGCAAGGAATTGGGTGCACCAAGGTGTACTTAGGTTGAGAGGAAACTTCCAACGCTATTGACCAATTCGGCAAGAGGATTGGAGTGCGACATAAATAATTTTTTTTATGAAAGGAAAAATGTTTTATAATTGGACCGAGTGATAGGTAAAAGGGTCACGGTAAGACTCACTGAGACAAGTTGTCTCACCCTACAAATGTTGTTGTTTTTTGAGTAACAGGAAAGAAGATCATTTATGACACGAGTGGATGGAGTGCTCGAGAAGGAAATGGAAGGCGTAGTTCTTCATTATTAGTTATGTTTTTCCCCTGTTATCTTTGTATTTGATTTATATAACTTGAATTTATTCTAAGTTATGTATCGTTCCGCTTATTCTTGTAAAGATTGTAAATCTAAGCGAGAATTGTATCTACGATGTATGCTAAATAGGTACACTTTAGTATTTCTACTAGATAGAAATATGAGGGTGTTACATTTTGGTATCGTGAGCGGTTCGACCTAGTCGGACGTAGAGACCTTATGGTCAAGAGGTTAGATAGAGTCACTTAGTGGATCGTGACGAGCAATTGTTAGAACCTTCCCGGTATGTTATGTGAAGCTTTGAGCTTGATCAACTCAATTTTTCATGCAAGGTACGGGAATGATAACGATTGGTAGTTTAGCCCCGAAAATGTCCAAACCCTACACCATAGGAATTTCGGCCTTTTCGGTTTATCGAGCACGAAGCAAGCAGCGGCTACGGTTGGTGTTTTGAAGTAAGCAAAAGGCGACTAAATTGGTTCGAGAAATTGTGGGCGAATGTTCAATCGGTGAACCAAGTGCAATTTAGAATTGCGAGTGGAAGTTATTGTAGGTCATACAAAGAGCTACAATTAAGAAAAGCCTTTAGGCGGGAATAATGTGATGATCGTAAGATCTGTTAAGATTAGCGGACACCGGAATCCTAATCATTGATTAGCTTTGGTCTATCGATTCATCGAAATATTGTTTTACAATAACCTTACCTTATGGTTAGAGTAAACCCCAACTTAGATCGCAGATTAGAGATATCCTTTTGGATAGGCTGCGAGTCTTGATCATGTTTCTTTTTCCTTTACGCCATATTGCGAAATGCTATATGTTTCGACCTAGTAGGTTGTAGTGCAATCTCTGTGTATTGGCTCACGGAACCCAATGTTGATCGAGTTAGTTATGATCACGGTTTTTGAACCAAGTCTCAATCAAGATAAGAGCAAAGAGGTGATTTTGATGGTGACATGTACCGGGTAGAGCGTCATGGAAAGAATTCTCACCACCTTGTCATGTAACGAGGAAGGAAAGTGATTTATTCTACGAATGCTCGGATGAGGATGCACATTCAGAAAGTAGACTAACACTCATCTTTGGGATGCAAACCTAAGGTATTCCTTTTACTCGGAATCATTTCAAGGAACGATTTATCGAATCGATTCGTTTCCTTGATTCAGATGTGTAAAGCAGCGTAACGTATTAATTTAAAGCAGAGTGTTATGTCGGTTAGGAAGTATCTTTGCTATGTTGAGGATTAGATCAATTCTATATATTGGAAGTATGTATGCTAACGAGAAGATGTCGGAATATGACTAGAGTTACGGAAGGTCTTTGAGGTGATATGGAACAAGGATTTAGTTTTCATTATCGTGTGAATAATTACGGCTTTGGTTTAGCAAGTCATCAAAACTGGATTCCTCAAAGCCTAGCAAGTGTCCTATGGTAAGAGTATAATTGTGTTAAATGTCATTGGAGATTAAATGCAGGCTCTGTTGCAAGGAGGAGGTCATTATGCGCAGTAATGCTAAATTAGGAACCCTTAAAGCTCGCACAATCAAGCCCGAGGGTAATCTTTAGAGAAGGGTACAAGTTTCCTCGGTGATAAATATGTTAGCATATTGTATGACAATAAAGCTACCCGTTGTTTATCCTTATAGCTTATGTAAATCGGGTAGGATTATTTTGTGTTCCTCATCACGAACCGATGTTTGAGTAAGATTGTTTCGCCAGAACCATTTGGTCCTCTCTTTGAATTTGTGGATTGTTTGGACCATTAAGGAAGTGGTTAGACTTTCCCTCCGGATGGCAAGTCTTTATTTCTATGTACGGAAGTTTTTATTTTTGGTGTTATTCGCGCAATCACCGGAATTGGTTTGTATTTATCATCTGTTCAAGTTATCAATGAATTTTCCTAGATGTATTTAGGATAAAGTTTTCTATAGAATTAGTTCGTGTACGGAACCAATAGCCATAAGCTTCATCGAATGTCTTCCTTAGAATCAAATGAATCGAACCCCAACTTGAAGAATTAATCTTAAAGGAATTTATTTGACCGAACGGTTCTCCATGTGGTACTCTGCACTCACGTGTTAACAAGAATGATGAGAGTATGAGGTTGTGTAAGCGATTATCGTTAAATTGAACAAGTGACTAACCGAATAGATATCTATTGTCAAGGATAGATGAGTTACTTAATCAACTTCAAAGTGTGGTTGCTTTCTCAAAGAATTGATCTAAGATTAGGATATAAACAGATCGAGTCTTGCGGTGAAGTGTGGTGGTAATTATGGAGGAGAATTAGGTGTACTCAAAGACTATTGAGGAGCGTATTTTCGTAATGTTCTAAGTTTACTCAAAGTGAAGAAGTATAGTGCTAAATCTTCTAAGTGGGATTTTGTAATGACAAAGGTCAAAACTGCGTTGGATTAAGAACGCCCAACATCGATTGATTAAAGGCGAAGTTCTTAGGAGACTTTGGTTATTATCGAAGAATTATTCAAGGATTCTAATAGTTAGTTTTTCCTCTTATCTCGTTGCATTTCGCGAGGCCAACAATTTATTTGGAATGACGATTTGGAAGGATGCTTCCTAGAGTTGTAATCGCAATTTACTTTTGCTCCAATCTTAATTCTCCCGGATCCGTCCTTTGGAAATTCAAAGTTACAGTGACGCATCAGGGAAGGGGTTAGAAAGTGTGATTATTCGGAAAATCAGGTGGTAGCTTATGCATCTAAATAGTTGGAGCCACATGAAGAAAAGTATTCAACTCATGATTAGGAGTTGGCGGCTATAGTTTACTGTGATAAAGAATCGAAGACACTATCTTTACGGGTCTAGTTGTAAAGTCTTTAGTGATCACAATGAGTTTGAAATATCATTCGATCATAACGAGCTTAATAGCAATCGTGTAGGCAAGGTATCAATGAAGTTGAATGAGACTATATGTCTTATTCCATGTTATGTTTCCACTTGTATGGGTATGTTGTGGTTTGTAACTCTGTACTTATTATAAGTTGTATAGACCATTTCAAATTACTCTGTTAAGATAATAAACGAAAGGAGTTGCTAACCTATGGAAGCTAGGAGCTATGTCTCGATGTAAGGTCTAAGGCAGGTTATGTTTTGATATTGGTAAATATCGAAAAGCTTGAGTATGTTTAGTATCCCAAAGCGAGTTTGTATCCTCCGAATATGTCTAATTCGCTCATTTCATAAAAGTATTATTGTAGAAAACCAATGTTGTAACAGACCCATGAAGTAGGAAATCTATCCACATGGTGGAATTGACCATCCACGAAATGTCATTGTTGGGATCTTTTAGAGAATTGAATCTCAAAGTGGCGCAAAGGAGAGTCGGATAGTGTTAAGGCGCGTTCAATTTGAACGCTGAGAAATCTAATCGGTGAAGCCCACAGGGATTGGCGTTGAGCTACAATCTCGTAAATGATTACCCAATTATACCCAAGACGGTGGTAGTATTATCTATTAGATGGTAGGGTTGTGTACCCAACGTTATTAATGATAAAGTCGATTTTTGAGGAAGTTTATCGAGTTAGTATTCGATTCACCCCGATCCATTAAGATGTTATTGTAATTCATATTACGAATTACGATTATTATTGCAATTCGGATAATGAATTGCGATTATTGTAATTTAATTAATAAATTACCGGTTTAAGGATTCTTAATTGAATCAAGAGAGTGGCAGTGTGAAATCGGGTATTATGGAAATTGTAGCTAAGTGCTTGACTCGACGAAGGATTAGAGCGAGAGCACGGGAATCCTGCAAGCAAGTTGCAACCATTGGAGGTTCCAATGTGGAAATGGGAAGATACCTCTATGGATTTTGTTATAGTTGGCCAAGAGGCAAGTCGAACGATGCTAATGGGGTAGTGTGGATCGATTGACCAAATCCGCTCCACTATATTCCGTTAGGAACATTTTAAAGTATCCAAGTTAGTAGAAGTGTATATGAACCATATCATCGTGATTGCATGGAATTTTTACAAAGATGGTGTCGATCACAACTTAAAGTTTAAAGGAGGCTTTAGGAATTAAAGTGTACGTCGAGAATGAACTAATTAGACTCTTGAAGATATACTTCAAGTATGTGTTATGGTATTTGGGAGGAAATGGAAAACTCCATTGTAATGGAAGGAAGACAATTAGAATTGGAAATAGTGATAAGGTAATCTTGTAAGTCTCTCCATTTATCTATCTTGGCTAAGCATGAACAAGCGTAAAGGCACCTTGGACGAGGACGATTGCAATGGTCAAAGTGGTGACCAATGGAGATCCGGTAGATGGCATATGGACCGAAATCCATATCTATTTTATTGGGTTATGTTTTCGCAAATTTTGAGGACAAAATTTTTAAAAGTCAGTGATTGTAACATCCCTAATTTTTAAATTTCGATTTATGGAAATTAACGAGTGATTTATTACTCGCGATAGGTAATAAATCAAGTCACGGATATGAGATCATTACGAAAGCAATTTATAATTGCTAGAGAAAATAATTTAAGTGCATAACTGAAGTGGAAATTGGAACACTAAGGGTATTTTAGTATTCATACCACTTACCCAAAATGATCTCTCGAGACATCGAAAATATCCAAAATATTTGTCTCACTCCTAAATTGGATGGAATAAATAAAAGAAAGAAAAGGAATTAAGAAAGAAAGAAAGAAAGCCATCGAGAGAGAGAGAGAGAGAATGGAGACCAGAGAGAGAGAATGAAGAAAGGGAAACGAAGGAGAAGGAGAAAGAGGGAGGAGATCTCCTCAATTTGGAACAGTAAGGGGCTTTTGGTCTCTTTCTCTTCCATTTTCCTTCCTCTTTCTATTGGTACCACTTTTAACCCCTAATTCCTACTCAATGTCAAGTTACCATTGAAGCTCAAATTGAGGAAAAATTGAGTTTTTGCGAAATTAAATTTGGATATTGGGTGTAGGAAGCTCAATAACCGATCTTGTGCTAATTTATTGTAGATTGGATCGATTGGAAGCAAAAGATAATAGTGGGGCTGTCGGTGTTCGTTCGGTGGTGATCGGAGCTCGTTTTGGGATCGTGTTCGTGTTGTGGGAACCGTAGAATTTCTTAGAGTTCGGTATTTCGTGATTTTCATCACGAAAGGTGAGTTTTACTCGCTTAGGGAATTTTAAACATCGTTTTTGAACTATGTTTGAATGATTTTCAAATTTCAAGTTTCGAGAATTTTAGAGTCAAAAACGCTATTTTACGAAAAAATGACGCGTGTTTGAAAATTTAAAACGAAACCATAATGCTTTTGATTTTGAATTGATATGTTTGATTTGGATTATGTGGAATATTGTTTGTTGGATGTGTTTTAGAGTTGGGTGTGAATCGGTTGAATTTTCAAATCTATTGGAAAACCGTAGAATTTTGTATATGTACTGAAATTAATGATTTTGGAATAAAATGATGTCCGGACTGGTTTTTTGGGTAAATATTATTTTGGGATGTCCAGTATTACAGAGGAAACTCTGTAGAATTTTCGTTAGAAATTTTGATACGTAACTCAAAGCGGTTTTGAATTAAAGCGGTTAATGTTACGAATATTTCAGTAAAACATAGTATACGTGTGAGAATCAAACTTTTGAATATAAAGTGATGATTGGGACCGTGATATAGGTTCTTGATTGTTCTAGTATGGTATAATAACATATCATAGATATAATTATGTTTTCGTGTATATGAATTATATCGAATATAGAAATGGCCCAAATGCGTGTATGATGTCTAAATTATATTGTGTATAGGAGACGGCCCAATGCGGGTATGATATTGAAATATATCGTTTATGGGTGACGCACCCAAGAGGATAGTACACTCAGGGAGAGGAAGTCATGAGCCCTCGAGCTAGGCCCATATGAGGTTGTTCACTTGTGAGTGGATTGGGTTCACCGCAAATAGAAGAAAAGAAAAATGGTTTAAGGTGTTGTACTAGATTATGTAAGAGGATAGTCATAACCATCAAGAATTGGGTTATGAACTATAGTTTCTAATTTAAATTGTACATAGCTATCAAGAATTAGATTATGAACTCTAATGTAATTTATTTATCTGATTACGGTGATTGATTGTGTATTGTAATTCATATTGAATTACTAATAAATGAGCGTACTTAGGTTGGAAGGAAACTCTCAATGCTATTGACCAATTCGGCAAGGAATTGGGTGCACCAAGGTGTACTTAGGTTGAGAGGAAACTTCCAACGCTATTGACCAATTCGCGAGTTGGAGTGCGACATAAATAATTTTTTTATGAAAGGAAAAATGTTTTATAATTGGACCGAGTGATAGGTAAGGGGTCACGGTAAGACTCATTCGAGACAAGTTGTCTCACCCTACAAATGTTGTTGTTTTTCGTAGAGTAACAGGAAAGAAGATCATTTATGACACGAGTGGATGGAGTGCTCGAGAAGGAAATGGAAGGCGTAGTTCTTCTATTATTAGTTATGTTTTTCCTCGTTATCTTTGTATTTGATTTATATAACTTGAATTTATTCTAAGTTATGTATCGTTCCGCTTATTCTGTAAAGATTGTAAATCTAGCGAGGGAATTGTATCTACGATGTATGCTAAATAGGTACACTTTAGTATTTCTACTAGATAGAAATATGAGGTGTTACACATACACCCCACTTCCTTACTAAGCGCACCCCCTAGTCCATACACTTGGCCCATGCGTTCCAACCTTGTGTTAGACCCACCACTACTACTTCTTCTTCTTCCCGCGCATCAACACAAGCCGCAAAGAGAAAACCTCCGCCGCTTCTTTCCCTTCCACGCGTTCTCCTCCTCCTCCACGCCAGAACCCCAAAGTTCACCTTCCCACTTTGATTTTGCCGCCGATTCGAATCAGACCTGTTCCTTCAACCGTGGCTCCGTTTTACTCGTGTATTTGCGACCGAACAGTAAATAAAACCTGAAGCAGTAAATACCTTTGATCCTCTTCCAAATGGGTCGCATGGTCGGAGAGAGAGAGAGAGAGAGAGGGACGCAGGAACAGCAGAGAGAGAAAGGAAAGGAGGGGAACCGAGAAGTGAGAAGGAGGGGGCGTAGAGGAAGAAGAAAGGAAGGGGGAAGATCTTCATGGATCTTCAATAATAGTAAGTGATTCCTTCACCATTCCACTCCACTTTCAATTCTCTTTCAATGGGTATAAGTTTCATGAGCTAATTTCTTTTCAATTTTATTACACCATTGTTGACCTATTCAAGCTCAAAGTTGGAAATCAATGGAGTTTTGGGAAATTGGTGGCTTGTGTGAGGATTTTGAAGCTAACTTGAGGCTCGGGAAATTCAAGTAGGGTGTTGGAGGCGTGGGTTTTGGTTGGGACGTGTGAACGCAATTCGGAGTGTGCTCGTGAGTTTTGAACATCTCGGTAGCTCGTAAGGTTAGGGGATTCTCATTATGTCTATGATAACTTGTATGATATGTGTTGTGTAGGAAATAGCTAGCATGTTTTGATTGTGTGGATTGTGTGTTAATATTGAGATTGTTGTTGTAATTGTATTTGATTTGTAGTTATCATGAAGCTTGGTGTGAGAAATAAATGTGTTGTGGATATTGTATGCTAGGTGTCTTTGTTTAAATGTTTCAATGTGAAGAATGATGAGAGTATGTGCATTTAATGATGTGGATTAATTGTCTAGATGAGTGTGATTAAATTGAGAATTGAATTGTTGAATGAAAATGTCTTTGAGTTGTGTGCCTAATGGGACCTAAGTGATGGTTTAGTCCCTAAGAATTAATTTAATCCTTGGTGTGACAATATAGTCCCTAAGAATTAACTTAATCCTTGGAGAGACAAAATAGTCCCTTAGTGACTAGTTAGGCCTAATATGTCAAAATAATCTTTTAAGTACCAAATTAATCATAGCGTGTCAAATAATTCCTTGAGTACTAAATTAATTACGGTGTGTCGAAATGGTCCTTAAGTGAAGAAAAGGTCCTTATGAGGTAGTTTGGTCCTTAGGTGGGATTTAATCTAATAAGTGTTAAGATGGTGATTAATAATTGATGAGGTGATGATTAATAATCGAGGAGATGGTGATTAATAATTGAGGTGGTGATGATTAATAATCGAGGAGATGGTGATTAATAATTGAGGTGGTGGTGGTTAACAATTGATAATTATGATGAGTTAATAAATGACGTGGGCTTGCAAAAAGGTGATGTAATATTTATTGTGATGGATTGTGTGTGATGCATTTGTCATAGTGTCACATGAATCATATGCATTACGTGATGATGGTGATGGTGATGTGGCTTCGGCCAAAATGAGGTGAGTGCGACGGGGTTTTGGTGATGATTATGGATCCACATGCATATCGCACACATGCATACAATCATGCATTCCTTGAATTCTCTTTGATGCTTAATTGATTCCTTGTTGTGACTGTTGGTGTTTCAATTGAGTGGCGAATGCTTAATTGCTCTGGATTGTTGTTACTTAGTTGCTTTCCGAATATAATGCTTATCTTACTTGTTATTATTTATGTAAAGAGACTCACCCCTAGCAATTTTTATGTTGCTCGCTCTCGTGGCAACGCCGGTGATCTTGAGTGAAGGTGTCCAAGCCTTTTGGGTCGTCCGTGTCACTCACGATTAGTAACACGAGGGGACGGGGATTGTAGTATTGCCATCTTATTTTATGTATTAGCATCGATTTGGATTATGTCTTGAATATGTAAACTAAGTTTTATTTCCATTTGTCTTTGAGAAAATCACCTTACGGATTATTGTAAACTCTAAGCAAGTTGTTTTGATGGTTTTAATCCATGTGACTATGATATGCATTTTATGTGCTTGATGAGTTGGGATTTTAAATACGTTTGATGACATTTTATTCAATGTACCACCCTAAATTGAGGTGCGTGGATAAATTTTTGAAAACTCTGATTTTTATTAGCTTAATTAGTGTATAATATAAGGGGGTGTTACAATAACCACTCCAGAAGGACTTTCAAGAATAATTAGGCCCCACTCCCTTTGGGATTGGAAGAGCCATCGACATGGATTGTCCATACTTCATTCTCGGTCTCTGTAGAAGTCATTTCTCGCTACAAAGTCGGCTAACACTTGAGCTTTCATTGCCGATCTTGATTCATATTTGATATCGAATTGGATGACTCTCATCGCCCACTTTATTATTCTTCCCGAAAGGTCCGGACGATGTAGGATTTGTACGATCGGATGGTTTGTTCGAACGACTACTTGGTGAGAAACAAAATAATGTCTGAGTCGCCGAGTAGTAGCTATTACTAAAGCCAAAGCTATTTTCTCTATTTTTGATATCGGAGTTCGCCCTTGTAAAGCTTTGCTCTCACAAAGTAAACAGGGCTTTGTCCTCTTTTGTTTCTCGGACCGGTCGCCCCTAATGCTTCCTCGGATATTGAGAGATACAAATATAATACTTCCTGCAGCTCAGTCGGGTTAATATCGGAGGTTACGATAATATCTTTTTAAGCTGGTGAGCGCCTCATCCCGCTTACGTAGTCGAGATAAATTGATTCCTTTTTAAAAGTTTAAAAGGGTAGTGATTTAAAAGCGGCATTTGAGATGAACCGAGATAGAGCCGCAATCATGCCGTTAAGTTTCGAATTTCTTTCTTGGTGTTTGGGGTTTTCATCTCGATCCACCGATTTGCATTTGTCCAGGTTTGCCTCAATTCTCTCTCGGTGAGATAGAATCCCAAAACTTTCAGGCTTTGACCCGAAAGTGCATTTCTCCTGATTTAACCTCATCCTGCTTTTTCCTTATCTCTCGAAAAAGTTCTTTGAGATCGCGTAACATGACGATTTGCTTGCTCACTCTTTTGCAATCATATCATCTAAGTATACTTCTACATTTCGCCCGACCGGTTTTTGAACACTCTGTTCATCATTCTACGACACGTTGCTCCTGCATTTTTAGGATCGAAAGGCATAACTCAGTAACAAAAATTTCCGCTTTTCTGTCATAAAAGCGGTTTTCTCTTGATCGGGGAAACATTGGGATTTGGTTATATCCGAATATGCATCCATGAATGATAATAAACCAAATCCGATGCATGATCGACTAGTCGATCAATATTGAGCAGGAAAGCATCTTTAGGACATGATCTATTGAGATCGGTATAATCAATACACATGCGCCATTTTCCATTTGATTTTTAACAAGTACTGGGGTTTGAGAGCCAAGTAGTATATTTGAGCTCGATTACAAAGTTAGCTTTTACTAAATCATCATCTCGCGCTTGTTTGTTGCTTGATCTTCTCGATGTTCGAACCCTTTGCGTTGGGCAACCCACTGCGTCGGGATATATTGACAAATGATGGCAAGCGACTTTGGTGGTATACGGGCATGTCTTCACCGACCAAGCAAAGAGATCGGCGTGTTCCCTTAAGCCTTTGGGTTAATTCTTTTTTATTTCGTGCCGTAGTCTCGCGCCGATCTTGGACCGTTTCGTTGGATCATCTCCCAACATCACTGATGAATTCACCGTCCGGTTTGATCGTTTCGGCTTTTTTTACGAATGATGATCTTTGAGTGCTACCTTTCTCTTCATCCGAGCTCTCGGGATCAAGCGTGCGTCTAAATCCATTACATTTACCTCCGAAAACTTCACTTTCTTATCTTTCGCAGACGTATTCTTTGATGCAAGTTCGGCTTTGTCTCTTGCGAAATTTTGACTTTGAGAAGGAGGTAATAGCATCTTTCGGAAGATTCTAGATCGGCATTGATAGTTACTTACCGTTACTTTGAGAGTGAAACTTCATTTTCGGATGTACAAAGAGAAGTCACCGCTCCGAGTTTACCCAAAGTCGGCCTCCCAATGATGCAATTATAGATTGATGAGCAAGGTAGTACCATGAATTTAACCAAAATTGTCCGAGATAAAGGTTCCTCTCCAAAAGTGACCCTTAAGTCTATGTAACCCATCGGTCTAGTTCGGGAACCATTGAACCGGAGAGGTCCGTTAAAGTGATAGGAAAAAGTTTCCTTTAGATGCTCAATCATATTTTGCCTTCGACGCTTATAGCGTTAGGACGCTATAGCGCTAAACACCGCACTACTTCACAAAATACATCAAAATAATCACGAGGGCACCAAATGTGCCAATTTCATAGCAAAGCGTTGTTTAGCCTATCCTATCCTAATATTAATAGAAATGCAATAAATACTATACTAATATTACTTGAGAACTTACTTAATTCAATGATTAGAGGTATAAATAACTCATATAAATATGAGTTATCACACCCCAAACTTAAACCATTGCTTGTCCCCAAGTAATGACACTTGCAAAGACAAACAGATGACACTAATTACAACACACATGCTCGATCAACACTTCATTTCTAAGCATACTCACTCAAACATTTTCTCAATGGGCTAACAATTTGATTCACACTCACACCAACACACCAATGCATTTATTCAACTTCTAAGCTTATTACCGCTCGAGGTGGTGTGTGTGTGATCTCTTGACTCATCTCGATTCCTAGCTAGATTTGGATTTCTCTTTAGCCTTGGAAAGAATGGTCTTCTTTTGGTAAAATCAAGAACTCTTTCAAAACAATGACTAGATTAACATTTTTCACACAGAATGGGGATTTTCGGGCATGACAAAGGGTTTAACTAGGCACTTCAAGTCTATGGTTAGTGTTCCTAACTTATTGAATCTAAGCACTTCACGCTATAGCGTTTGGCGCTATAGCGCTTGGACAAAGATAACAGATTTACTAGCTGTAGCCCCCTCATTACTTGGCTCCTCAGCAATTATTATATATATATATATATATATATATATATTTTAACACGAGGCTTTGCCTCTTTCTTTGCCTTTGGGGACAAATTTCTAGTTTTTGTTTTGGGTAACTACAGCTTTACAACATATTTACATTAAACTTCTAAGTCACTTTGACCACCCTAAGACCTTTGTACCTAACCTTTATATAGCCCAACACCCCCAAACTTTTGCTTCAACAACTCTTCAAGTTTTTATTCAAGCCTTGATCTCACCTTGGTTAACTCATACTAGCCTAAACCTCAGATAGTCCTTGGCTAGCTAAGTTTCTTCTTAAGCACAGAGATTTACGTGTGAGAGCAATAATAAACAAAGATGTCATCTAAAAGCACGACTCTCTTACTCACTCACACCATTATCATTACAATCATTGAGGAACGCATTCAATGACTATACTTAAAAATGAGACACTTGAAAGCAGAACATTTTGAAAAACATTAACAAAAACATTAACAACTTTAGGTCCTCCCCCCACAACAAAAGTGAGCAGTGTCCTCACTGCTCTTTAAAGAACTAGGGAGAGGCCTGAACTTAACACACAAACAAAGTAATGCAAGTCTTAAAACATTTGTGAAGCGCAAGATAGACGCTATAGCGCTTCACAATTTATTTTTGTTCACAAAACCCTAAATTTATACAGCAGAAAATTAAATTCACTTCTTAACCAGACCAGACCTGGTTCTTGAGCTAACACGGGATGGCTGAGGAGGCTTTACAACCTTTTTCTTCTTCTTCTCTTCCTTTTGCTCTCCTCGGGACGCTATAGCTCTCAGACGCTTATAAGCGCTTCCACCAGAGTCGCTTTCTCTTTTTCGCGCTTCATCTCTGCTAACTTGCTAGCAGCCTCCTTCTCCTGTTCAGACACTTCCTTTCCAGACTGTTGTGCTTCTTGCTGCACTCTTTCTTCATCAACTTCCTCAATCACGATCGGCTGGCTCCTCTGGGTTCCTCCTTGCGAGATACATACGTTGGCCTTTTTTAACGCCACATGCTTCTCCTTGACTTTACGCTTGGAGTGCGGATGGCACTGGGCCTTGGGCTACCTCCCTTGGAGGACTCTCAGCCATAGCTTGAGCTTCATCCTCAGAACCTGCAATAATGTTAGTTTTTGATTTAGGGCTCCTTTGGGCTCTCTGTTTAAGCCTAGGAGACTTTGTTCCACTTGACACAGATGATACAGGGCTTGACTGGGCTGCAGGCGCTATAGCCTCGCACGCCTATAGCTTAGCAGAGGCCTCAGCAGGATCTCGGGAAGCGAGAATGTTGTGGTGAAACAGTGGTGGACTTTGTTCTTTTGTGGGAATTGGGGATTGGGGTGATGGTTACGGTTGTGGTAGTTCATTTAGGTTTGGTGTTTGTTGATCGGTGAGGTGAGTTCTCTTTTTTGCCGGGTTACGGTGGAGGTATGGTTGGTTCAGATTGTGGGGTTCGAGGAATGGTGCATTCTTGGGCTTGTGGTGAGGGTATTTGTGGTGAGTGTAGTCTTGTGGGGCTTGGTGTGGGATCGTGATCACTTCTTCATATTCCTCACTTTCGACCCTTCCTCCTTTTCAGGCTCTCTTCACCGCACTTCTCTTCACTCTCGAAGAATCCTCTTCCTCCTCAGAATCATTGACTTCTTTTCATCACCCTCCTTGTTTCCTCTTCATCTTCTTCACTTTGAGTTCTTCTAAATCCTCGGTGTTGAGGATTCTTCACTACTCACCTTTGGCTTTTTCTTAGCAGGGGCTCTTTACCTTCTTCAAGCGCGGGGCTCTGGCTCTCTTCTTGATTGGAGTCCAGTAGCGGCCTTCTTACTCACCCTTTCTTTTGGTTGGGGTGGCTCCTCCACACCTCATCTTCAATTAACCACTGGGAACACAGGGGTTCCATTAACTCCTTGCCTCTTGTGACTTTTCCGGCCACGGCCTTCTCCCATTCAAACTTAGCTTTGACAAACTTACACAGTGTTTCTTGATTCTTTTCAACTGATTGGCGCTATAGCATCGTGACGCTATAAGCGCTAGCACTCTCTCTGTGCGGGCTTAAAAGCAGCGAGAATATCTCCTTGAGGAGTCCTCCTCTCATCACAATTTCAATCTCTACTTCAAAGATTCTTGCACAACTCGAGAATTAAACAGGAAAGTAGAGATTACCGTCGATCTTTAGCTTTGCTTTTCTCAATTTCTCTTGCAATGATTTTGCCCACATCTATGCTTTCACCTTCCGAATGGCATCAAGCACTATCAACCCGTCCTTCTCCACATTTGTTGTGTGGGAAGTAGGCATGAGTGAATGCGATGAAAGTAAACCACATTGCTTGACCTCATCCACGTAAATACCTTCTTGACTTTAAACTCGAGCCAAACCTCTCCCATGTTGCTTCCTCCACACGGATCCTCTTCTTAACCTCCTCCATTTCATCACATCCCCACGTATCAAGCTTCTTCTCCGTGGCCTTTCCGAATAACCCAACTTGAAGTGGTCATTGATGGCACTTGGGTTGAAATCAACCATTTCACCCCTAACCATAGAATAGGTTTGGGGCTTTCCCCCTTTTGGAGGAGGAATTCCTTTGTAAAACTCTCACCGAGAGGCACCACAAATTCCTCTATGCTTGATAAATTTACGCCACCCTAACGCTATAACGGTGGATGTGAACACGTCAGAGCTTTTTCGATTTTGAAACCCCCTACTGCGATGAAGTTCATCTTCCAAAGAGAGCAGGATCGCCCTTTGGATCTATGGCTCTTGAGGAGCTGGGTTCGATGGTCTTGGCCTTTTTCAGGGCTTTTCAATCGAATGTTTCTTCACCATTTTGAGATGTTTGAAGATTTGGGGTTGCTTTGTGAATTTTTGGAGCAGTTGCAAGATTGATTTGCGGTGGAAATCGGGAATGGGGTTACGAGACGGTGGGAGTTATGGAAGAAGGAAAGAGAAGGGAAATCGGAAAAGGGTTCACCGGGTTAGAAACGAGAGAAAGAGAAAGGAGTGGTTGGCGAGAGGTTATGGGAATTGAATGATGTGGACCGTTGTTGATGGGCGGAGCGATCCCGAAGTGACTAGAAGCGATCACACGTGCGCGCATAGGGCAAAGCGATTGAATTGCACAGCGCGCGTGCGTACACGTCATTATAAGCTGTCCCATTCTTTGAAATAAAAACAATTCTTCTTGCCATTTACCTCCTCTTGACGCTTATAAGCGTCAACATCACACACCAGTCTTCAAGTTCCCAAATTCTCAACACAAAAAATTTTCCTTCGCAAAATAAAATAAAGACAACAAAAATGTTAATTAAAACCTTGGGGTGCCTCCCAAGAGCGCTTGTTTTAAGAGTCATCACCGACTTCTTCATTTGATGTTAGGGATCTTGAAGATCAATTGAGGTTTTGTCCTCATCACGGTGTCACCATGGTATTGTTTTACTCTTTGCCCATTCACCTTGAAAGTGGTGTTGGTTGCTTGATCAAATAAATCCACTTTGCACCATAAGGGTAGACCTTGACTAATTTAAAAGGGCGGACCACCTTGATTTAAGCTTGCCAGAAACAATTTTAATCTAGAATTGAAAAGGAGCACTTGGCCTCCTTCAATCGACTCTCTATTCTGTATCTTCTGTCATGCCACATCTTTGTTTTTCTTTGTAAATGCATTTGAACTCTCATAGGCGGCATGCCTAATTTCATCAAGTTCATTTAATTGCGAGTAGCCTAGCAGCCTTACGCCTCTATCACAATCAAAGTTGAGCTTTTTATGGCCCAATGAGCTTTGTGTTGCAACTCGATAGGGAGGTGACATGCTTTCCCAAACACAAGTCTCAGTATGGAGACATTCCTGCAGGTGTCTTGAAGGCAGCATCTGTAAGCCCATAATGCATCATCCGGATGGATTGACTCGATCCTTTCTTGAAGGTCCCACCATTTTTCAAGCATCCTTTTGATTTCTCTATTGGACAATTCACTTGCCCATTTGTTTGTGGGTGGTATGCGTTGGCAATTTTGTGCCTCACTCCATATTTTCCCAATAGAGACTCAATCAACTTGTTACAAAAGTGAGAACCCTCATCAGCGATAATTGCTCTTGGTATACCATATCGGTGAATATGTTCTTCTGCGAGAAACTTGGCGCGGACTTGGCATCATTGTTGGGAAGAGCCACGGCTTCAACCCATTTGGAAACATAATCCACGACCACGGTATATACAAATTCCCATGAGAAGGAGGAAAGGGACCCATAAAATCCATGCCCCATACATCAAAGAGTTCAATCTCTAAGATGTTGGTTAAGGGCATTTCATGCTTGTTTGAAATGTTCCCGATCCTTTGACACCTTGCACGATTCTTTACCCATTCTTGAGCATCCTTGAATAATGTAGGCTAGTAATACCCACATTGCGGTTACCTTTGCAATTTGTTCTAGTTCCTCCAAAGTGTCCACCACATGGTGAAGCATGACAATGCTCTAACACTCGAGGTTGTTCTTCCTCGCAAGGCACCTTCTTATCACTTGGTCTTGGCATTTCTTGTAGAGAAAAGGTTCATCCCAATAATAATCTTTCACTACATGGAAAAACCTTTTTCTTTGTTGATAATTCGGATCTGCGAGCACATTACGCTTACCAAGTTATTCACGATATCAAGAAACCATGGGCGAGTGTCTTGAGACGCTATAGCGTCTGGCGTTATAGCGGCAACCGCTATAGCGTTACACTTTTTCACCAAGCACGCTAACAACTTCTCATCCGGGAAGATTTCTTTGATCTCTCCCATTTCGTACTGCATTGTCTCCTTCAAGTCTAGACAAATGGTCGTGACTTGGTTCTCCACCCCCTTTTTATCATGAATTTCCAAGTCAAATTCTTGGAGGAGGAGAACCCATCTTATTAGCCTTGGTTTTGCATCTTTCTTAGAGATCAAATACTTGATGGTGAATGGTGCGTAAAAACAATTACTTTTGTGCCAACCAAGTATGATCTAAATTTATCAAAGGCAAAACCACGACTAATAGCTCTTTTTCGAAGCTGTGTAATTTAAAGCGTGCTTCAATAAGTGTTTTGCTTGCATAGTAAATGGAATGGAAGATTTTATCATACCTTTGCCCAAGCCACGGCTCCCACAAAGATAGTCACTTGCATCACACATGAGCTCGAATGGTTTACTCCAATCGGGGGCAACAATGATAGGTGCGATGTCGAGCTTTCTTTAACTTACGGAAGGCTTGAGGCATGCATCATCAAAGTTGAAAGTGGTGTCATCTTTGAAGGAGTTGACATAGAGGTTTTGAGATCTTTGAGAAGTCTTTAATGAATCTCCTGTAGAAACCAAAGCATGCCCAAGGAAACTTCTTATACCTTTGACACTCGAGGAGGGGGTGGCAATTTTTCAATGACTTCAATCTTGGCCCTATCCACCTCTAAGCCTTTCTTGGAGATCCTATGCCCTAGTACAATTCCTTCTTGCACCATGAAGTGACATTTCTCCCAATTGAGCACAAGATTTGTCTCTTCACATCTTATCAAGATCTCTTCCAAGTTATCCAAACACTTCAAAGCTATCCCCAAACACAGAGAAGTCATCCATAAAAACCTCCATAGATTTTTCAATGAAGTCGAGAGAATATGGACATCATACATCTCCGAAAGTTGCAGGGCATTACACACCCAAAGGGCATTCTCCTAAAAGCAAATGTGCCATAAGGACATGTGAATGTGGTCTTTTTTGGTCTTCGGGAACTATTGCTATTTGGTTATAGCGAATAGCCATCAAGAAAGATAATAGTCCTTACCAAAGAAGTCCGCCCAACATTTGGTCAATAAAGGGAAGAGGAAATGGTCTTTCTTTGTGGCCTTGTTCAATTTCCTGTAGTCCATGCAAATCCTCCAACCGATCCACTGTTCTTGTGGGAATCAACTCATTTTTGTCATTTGTGATCACGGTGACACCACCACTTTTTGGGAACACATTGCATGAGGCTAACCCATGTACCTTTGTCGAGAAATAGGATACACAATCCTCGCATCTAACCATTTGAGGATTTCCTTCTTCACCACTTCCTTCATTATGGGATTAAGCCTTCTTTGACCTTCAATGCTATGTTTAGCATTTTCTCTCTAACTGATCTGTGCATGCAGATTGTAGGACTTATCCCATGTATATCGGACATTTGCCAACCTATTGCCTTTTTGTGCCTCTTCAGAGTTGTAATGAGCTCCACCTCTTGGTTTTGGTTCAAACTAGCGAGAAATGATGACAGTAGAGTCTCATTGTCCCCCGGATATGCATATTTCAGTGTGCTTAGGTAATTCTTTCAACTCTAGATCGGTGGTTGAACAATAGAAGGAACACTCTTCTTGAGGTTTGAATTTTCTTGCTCTAGTGACTCATATCTCCTAGCCCAAACCTCATTCACAGCTTGCTTGCCTTCTTGAAATTCTTCTTCTCTCAACAATTCATGTTCCTCAGTGTTGTTTAGCACCTTTTCCAAGTGGTTGTTAGATTTTTGAAATTGTTTTGAACCACTGGTCAAGAGAAACCACAAAGGAACACTCTTCAAGTATTGACATCCGGAAGTTTTAATGCATTGAACATTGATCTTCACTTCTTGGTCATTAACCCTCATTGTCAATTCTCCTTTTTGAACATCTATGAGTGTCTTCCCTGTAGCCAAGAAGGGTCTACCTAAAATGATAGGTACCTCTGCATCTGCTTCAAAATCTAGAATAACAAAGTCAACAGGAAAAACAAATTTATCTACCTTAATTAAAACATCCTCCAGTATTCCTTCGGGATAGGCAAGTGACCTATCGCCTAACTCGGAGGCTTACGAGAAATAGGCTGGCGGTTCCTATACCCAATTGTGTGTAAATGGACTTAGGCATTAAGTTAATGCTTGCCCCTAAGTCACATAAAGCACGACGAATAAAAATTTCCAATGGAGCAGGTATTGTGAAGCTACCGGGGTCCTTTAATTTTCTCGGGAGTTTATTTTGCATCAACATGTTTGCATTCCCGAGTCATTGCCACACGATTTCAAATTCTCAACCTTCTTTTCTTTGTCAAAACATCTTTCATAAATTTGGCATAGTTGGGCATTTGTTGTAATGCCTCAACTAGAGGAACATTAATGTGCAATTGTTTTAACACCTCAAGAAATTTATTAAATTGTTTGTCCTCATGTGCCTTTTTAACCTTTGAGAGGTAAGGGGGAGCAGGATATTCGGGCACCAATTTAGGTTCGTGTGTTCTGTTTGCATTGACGCTATAAGCGTCAAAGTGCTATAACGTCTGGAAAATTCTTTTCATTTCAAAGAACACTTGACTCTAAATTCTTGGGTGCGCGAGTTACCTCTTTACCACTCACGGTGGTTATTGCTTTCACATGCTCCTTGCTCGGTGCATGAGATGGAGAAGGCTCGTAGTAGAAGCGGAGTCCACCATTCGCGCTTTTGTGAGAGCGGATGCAATCTGTCCCACTTGATTCTCCGAGTCTTGATTGATGCTTCATGAGTCTGCATTGTTGTTTTACAATCACCGATGAATGACCTTAGCAGAGACTCCATTGAATTGTCCATAGGAGGAGCAGGAGCATTTTGTCTAGGAGGTTCTTTGTTGTTGTTGTCTTGGGAATCCGGGGAATAGCGAGGAGCATTTGTGCTTGTGTTAGCATTATTTCCTCCCCCCCGAAGTTAGGATGATTCCTCCAACCGTGGTTGTATGTATTAGAATAAGGGTTGTTGCCACTTGTTGTAACCCACATAATTAATGTAGCGGTGGTTTGTTGTACATTCTTCATACAGATGAGCCCTCCACAATATACACAACTAGCTTCTCCGGTGGAGCTTGTTCAATAGTCGCTATGATAGACGCTTTCAGTGCTATAGCAGATCGATGCTATAGCGTTGGCGGTGTTCAAACTCCTTAATCATATTAGTCGAGTAGCCACGGGGTGAGAGAAGCGAAACCTCACTCACTTCATGAACCCCACTACTTTCCTTGTAGAATTCAACCTTTGGTAGGCCATGAAGAGTCATGTTAATAGCAATGCGCTCTATAAGCTCACAAGCATCATTATATGATGAGTTCGAATTACACCTCCGGATGAGGCATCCAACATGGACCTAGTAGGTGCCTCTAGCCCATTATAAAAAGTCTCCATTTGAATTACAATAGGAATTCCATGATGTGGACACTTCACGAGCAACTCCTTCCACCTTTCCCAAGCCTCATGTAATGATTCACCTCTTTTTGCTTGAAGGATGTGATGTCATTTCTCATCCTTGCATTTTTGTTTGGTGGGAAATACTTCTCCGAGAAATTTCTTTGTCATGTCTTCCCAAGTAGTGATAGAATTTGACTCAAGGAATTCAACCAAGCTTTTGCTCTGTCTTTTAAAGAATAAGGAAGCATTTCACTGAATGCATCCTCACTCACCCCAGGATAATGAAATTATCGCACACTTCTAGAAAGTTTCTCGGATGGGCAAAAGGATCTTCTTGAGTGGAACCTCCAAATTGTCCAGCTTGTTTGGAGCATTTGGAACATCATAGGCTTGAACTCAAAATGAGTAGCATCACCACATGAGCCTAGTGATACTTGTTTCCATGGAATGTGGATCAAACACAAAGATAATCTCTCATTGGGCCTGTCTCTGTCATTCACCATTTGATCAGTCCTTGGTTAATGAATGCTCTCTGCATGCAGTATTCATTATCAACTTCGGTATGGGTAAAAGGACCTTGCCTTCCACCTCTTGGACCTCTTCCTCCAACTGCGTGAGGAGTTCTTCCCCAAGTGTGCCTCTACCGATTATGATGAGAGTGATCGGACATAGTTAGCTTTGATTTCTTTGTAACCTTTGTTGGCGTCTTAACCTTACGAATCTTCTCTGCAGTTCGGGATCAAACTCAAAAGTGGGTGGTTACGATGCGGGCATACGCTATAGCATCGACGCTATAGCACTTCCCGTAACACAACACGAGAAAATTGCCAAGGTAAAACCTCCTAAGGATGTAATAATTTCTTAAACAATAAAAATTAAATGCAATCCCCAACAACGGGCGCCAAAAACTTGTTATGCGAAAAGTAGATGTGCAAGTGTACACAATCGCAACAAGTAATATAATGATATGTAAAGATCGTTCCCACGAGGATTGGTATTAATTTTATAGTTTAAAAGAAATTACACTTTAGAGGAACAAGTAGCAAATAGGTTGAGTAACAAAGTTCGGTTGGACAAAGGTTATAAAAGTAACAAGTTAACGGTGAGTTAAAATATAAGAGAAATAAGTTGGATTGCTTTCACTATGTAAATTAGTAAACAAGACGCTATTTATAACGTCACACGCTATAGCGTTAAGCGGCTATTGCAAATATTTTGTGCCTTTCATCACTAGCGCTGTGGTTTCACTACAAGATGCCTATGTCAGGTTCTAAATAGGTTCACCCCCAGTATAATCAAGATCCCATGACTTATGCTTTATAAACTATTGCAACTTCTATGTCTAGAGGAAGCAAAAATTGATTAAATGTCTTCAACCAACCTTATCATTTATATTAATCCTTGAGTTCTCTCTATGGTTCATGTCCGAATCCACAGAGGTACTAGTTTTACGTGGCCAAATATAAAACAAGTTTGGAAGAGTTATCACACAAGGATTAAAACACCAAACGTGAGAAATTATATATACGAAGCATTAATGGTTCATTACAAGCTATAGCAACCCAACTCAAAGAGTTTAGCTCATGTTGAGCAACATCAAAATAACACAAATAAAACTACTTGTATTACCGTAGTAGGTAAGAAGGAAAATACAAGTGCAAAAGATACAAGCTTGAAGTTCCCTAATCATCCACGCTAAGATGGCTCATCATCGACCTTTACACCATGAGAAAGAGTACTGAGAAAAATACAAAAGAAGAAAGTAAAATAGCAAAAGCTTCTAAGGTGTATCAATGGAGAAGAAGAAGTGTCACACTTTCTCTCTCTACCAATACTCTCTCTATCTTCGTTGGGAAGTCTAAGGTATGATCAGGGGAAAATTAGCATCTCTAGTATATCTAGCATTGAGGTACACCTCTCCTCCAAAAGTCAAGAAAGGTGATGTTTACTTTTTCACCAACTCCACTATTCCTTTACTCATGCAATGACAAGTGTCCACACAAATCCAATAAAATCCGCACATGTCGCCAAAGTCATTGTGGACACAAGATATGGAACATGGATTAATGAGCTTGGCGCCAAAATTTCACTTTTCCTTTAGATGCTCAATCATACGCCCTCTTGACGCTTATAGCGTTAGGACGCTATAGCGCTAAACACCGCACTACTTCACAAAATACATCAAAATAATCACAAGGGCACCAAATGTGCCAATTTCATAGCAAAGCGATGTTTAGCCTATCCTATCCTAATATTAATAGAAATGCAATAAATACTATATTAATATTACTTGAGAACTTACTTAATTCAATGATTAGAGGTATAAATAACTCATATAAATATGAGTTATCAACGAGTCGACCTCTACTCCTTGAGTGTCCTGGTTCTTCCTTATAATCTACGATTTCTTTCCTCTTACTTCGTCAACCTCTTTCTCTGTTTGATGCTTTTTCTTGTTGGAATGGCTTGACATACCGCCCGAGCTTACCTTTTTGATAAGGTCTTCAATGTCGTCTTTTAAGGCGTTGCACCGATTTGTGTCATGGCGGCGCTTTGGTGATAACGACAAGATTACTTGTTCCTCATTCCCCCGTTGGGAATAGGATCGGGATACCTTACGTGTTTAAATTAATTGTTCGACGACATTCTTGCAAGATCTTCTCCTTTCCACATATGAGTTCGGTGTAGTCTCGATGTCGCCTTGTCGAGGTTTGAATTCCTAGATGGCCCGCGCCGGCCCGGAATCTCCGAGGAATTTCAATATTTGGATTTGACTTTTCGACTCGAGGGTCGGCTCTCTTTGGTTTGGTTTGCTACGCTTTTCACAAAGAACTTGCTAGCTTCATCGCTTCCTCGTGGTCTATGTGTCTTCTCGGAAAGACGGAGGAACTCCCCTAAAGTTGAGGTTGGTTGATGCTTACGTCAATTTGGAATAAAGTGCCTCTGCGTAAACCCCGGGATAGGAAATACAGCACGAAATTCCTCATTCAACCCATGCACCTTTCCTACTCGGTGTTGAATCTTGCAATATAAGACCAGGATAGATTCATCATCGGCTTGGTGGATTGCATGCAACACCATCCATGATTTCGGCACTTACCTTCGAACGTGCGAAGCTTCGAGAATAACTTGGAAAGTTGTTCCCGGGAAGAGATTGAATTTGGGATGTCTCTCGAACCATAAACCGCAGATTTTTCAAGGGTGAGGAAAAAGTCTACACATGATCTCACTGGAGCATTAGATATTGCATCATGGTTTCATAGTACTCTAAATGAACATCCGGGTCTCCGAGTCCAGTCATAAATTTTCAAGTGTTCGGGAGGTTTCTCTAAACCTCTGGGGAATAGGAAATAATCTATTTCAAGTGAACGACCCTCTTCTCGGTGGTTGTACCTCCTGTTTCTTCTCCGGTTTTCGAGCTTTGCGAGGTTGGTAGTGGAATGATGTTGTTTTCGTTCGGGGGCTCTCTCTTTATAGTAGTGATGTCCGCGCTGGAGGACTTTCTCTCGCTCCTAGATCGTTGTCTGCGTGGCGAGGATGATGCATTAGAGGAATCTTCTTCGCGAGTCCTCTATATCTCTAAGAGTTGCCCTCGGCTCTTCTCTTCCTCGTCTTCAGGTGGAGATCGATGATAATGACGCGTCGTCTCGGGAGAAACGATGTCGTCTTGGCTCAATTGTTCTGCCAGGGTTGTTCGGGCTCTTCCATCGAGGTTAATCAGGGGATCATATCATTCTGCGGAGAACCCCGATCCGCAATATCTCGGGCACGATAAACCGCAACCTCGCTTCTAATTCGAGATACGGAGGCTCCTAGCGAGATGCTTCATTATCTTGATTTAGAATTTGAACAAGTTGTTGTAAAGTGTTTCTTTGAGCGGGAATAAGCGTAGGAGGTGAAGGAACTCGATTTGAGGATGACTCTGTTATTGACATTTCGGTCGATGAATGATTGGAGTTCGTTATCGCAATCCTCCGGGTTTCTTCTTCTCGAGACCAGGATGATACTTGCTATCCGCATACAGGTTTGTAATTCGGGATCCATGATTGATCAAAGATAAATTGATAAAGTTTTTAATGAGTTCGGGAAAAGCTCCCACCGTGGTCGCTAACGTTTCGCATCAGTATCTAAAGATAGTATATCAGAGATAGTTGGTAGGTAATATGGTTTTGATCAATATAGAGTTATGTCAGAGTTATGTCCGAAATTTGATTGTTCCGAAATGTGAGGTGGGGTGTACTCGCATAAACACTCCGATCTTTGAAGTCGATCGATGTGATGGAGTTAATGCAAATGAGTGATAATTAACGCGTCCTCTCTCTCTGGAATAAATGCGAGATTTATAGGTTTGGGAAATGACTAAGGTGTCATCATCTGAACCATTGGTTGTGGAGGCGCGTGGCAGGTTGTTGGATGAACGTTTATGGCATTGCTGCATTGCGCCAAGCGTCGGTTGGCGCTTTTGAAGAGAGAGAGAGTCTGGAAATAGTATGCGTGTGATTTCTCCATAACAAATTCCAATCAATGCATACGCCATGAATTACACGCGTCAACCAGAAGAGTAATGTCAGAAAACAAGTTTGGCAGGTAAATATCAATAAGTAGAGAAGCAAGGAGTAAGAGGAAAAGCTGCAGAACTCGTTGACACTCACACACACAGTGGATAACTGATAATAGTGGCACAATGGTACACCCAATAGCGGAGGCCAACGAGAACAGTCCTTCGGAACCCTCACGCCCGACGAGTTCTACGCTCGCCACTCAGTGAGTCACGCCTCCGAGTTCATCACCAATCCAAGAGGCCTTAAACTCTTTACGCAATGGTGGATCCCACAACCTCCAACCAACCTCATCGGAACTCTAGCCATTGTCCACGGCTTCACCGGCGAGTCCAGCTGGCTCATCCAACTCACCGCCGTCTATTTCGCCAAGGCCGGATTCGCCACCTGCGCAATTGACCACCAGGGCCACGGTTTCTCCGACGGTCTCATCGCTCACATTCCTGATATCAACCCCGTCGTCGACGACTGCATCACCTTCTTCGACACCTTCCGTTCTCGCTTCGACACCTCGTTACCTTCCTTTCTCTATGCTGAATCTCTTGGCGGCGCGATCGCGCTTCTCATCACTCTCCGCCGTAGCGGATCGCCGTGGAACGGCGTCGTCCTTAACGGTGCTATGTGTGGAATCAGTGCAAAGTTCAAACCTCCATGGCCGTTGGAACACTTTCTCTCCATCGCAGCAGCGATAATTCCTACGTGGCGAGTGGTTCCCACGCGCGGCTCCATTCCAGAGGTTTCATTTAAGGAAGAGTGGAAGAGGAAGCTAGCGTTTGCGAGTCCTCGGAGGCCAGTGGCACGTCCACGCGCCTCCACGGCACAGGAACTGCTGAGAATTTGCCGCGAGTTGCAGGGTAGGTACGAGGAGGTGGATATTCCATTTCTGGTCGTTCACGGTGGCGGTGATGTCGTTTGTGACCCTGCTTGTGTAAAAGAGTTGTACGCACGCGCAGCGAGTAAGGATAAAACGCTGAAGATATATGATGGTATGTGGCACCAGTTGGTGGGGGAACCAGAAGAGAATGTGGAATTGGTGTTTGGCGATATCTTGAAATGGCTTACCACTCGCGCTCAACGCGCCACCGTGGAAGGTGCGGCTTAGAGGGAAATCAGTTGTTGTACTAGTTTGTGATGATATTTTCTAAGATAAAAAATAAAATAATAATATTGACTGGTTCAGATTGTGATTTAGTACTAGAGTTGTTTTCGAAAATGTTGAATTCCACTGATTTATCCCATGTAGTTCTGATACAATAAAGTTAAAAACATAAAAAAAGAGTTTCAATTTTTTTTTTAAACAATTGTGTAAGCTAGTTTATAATTTATAAATACAAAAGTTATATAATTCTGTTTTTTGTTTAATTATGTTATTTTTCTTTGTTAATTGTTGAGAGGAAAAGAAGTGGTGTTATTGTAAAAGAAAAATGAAAAATGTAGAGAAGTAGTTGAAGATTATAATATAGATGTACCAACATCCAACTAACAATTTTATGGGATGGGATGGGACGTGCCAGAGTTATGAGCAGCAATGAAGACCACCAAAAAGCATGACCCACCGAATTATTATTATTATTATTAACTGTAAATAAGAGACTGTTACTTAATTGCTAGCATGAAGTTCAGGCCCTAAGCTCAGAGAGCTATTCATACTGCAATATATAGAAGCTGAAAATGAAGGAGTGAAGTTCCTTAACGAGGTGTGATTGTTGCATACTCGATGCCTACTAGTGGGTTGATGCCAATAAGGACTATTTGAAGTTTTTATATATGGATTTGGAACCAAAAGAATGATGAATTCACTGTCATATGACATTTGTGTTAGTGATTTCTGAATACAAGTCAACATTTACTATTTAGAGCTCATTAATTTTGACTCTTATCACCGGGGGCGATTTTAGGGCCCAGCTAGTCCGGGCACGCGTCTGGACTCAAAATCTTATGAAATTACAATATACCCATGTTTTTAAAAATAAGTTATTAAATATATACATCATTTCGCAATTAAATACCGTTTAAACGTTTGGCGAAACAGTTTAATTTCTCTTTTTTAACTCATTGAATCCGTGTTCGATTCCTGTGTAAGGCTTTTTATTTATTTTTTTCCGTTTTATCTTTCTTTAAATAAAAAGCTAGCTTAGTTTATTTTTATTTTCGCCAAAAAGTTTACAAGTGTTGATGAACCCACAACCAAGAAATTACCTAAATATCACTTACCACTAAGCCAACAATTGTTATTTAATTTACTTTTACAACTTTAATATAGAAACATATATTAACAAAATATGTTTTTATGCACTAACAATATTTTTTTACTTAATGTATAGGTAACTTTTATTTTACAGTCATCATATTATTTTTATTAAAATGTATAGGTAATATGTAACACTATATATATATATATATATATATATATATATATATATATATATATATATATATATATATAGAATAAATGTATGATATTTTCTATATTTTTTGGAGTATAAATTTTATTCATATTTTTAATATTACCACATCTCTTATATTAGAACTAGAAATTATGAATATAGATGGTTGATGATTTTTAAATTTAGAATCAAATAAATTTAAAATTATTTTTACAATAAATAACTTGATTAGTCTCAATGTAAAAAAAGTAAACCCTAAACTAAATGAACCCCACCCCCAAATTCCTCTCTTCTTCTCTCACAAC
This sequence comes from Oxytropis ochrocephala, assembly GCA_020916435.1. Lineage (NCBI taxonomy): Eukaryota > Viridiplantae > Streptophyta > Magnoliopsida > Fabales > Fabaceae > Oxytropis > Oxytropis ochrocephala. Next base: position 11,616,454 of record CM037090.1, read on the forward strand.
ACTCTCCCTCTCCTTTTCTCACTTTCTTCTCTTCTCTTCCACCATGCCCTCCTCCATTTTTCTTCTTCTTTTCACTTCAAGTAGTCCAATCCAAGCTTAAATCATTTACATTTGAGTTCTATTTTAAGGAAAACCAACTCATTCCTCTCTTTGGGTAGTATTTTGGAGTTAGGTTTTTCTTTCTAATTTTATTTAAGACTCTATTGTGAGTTAGATTTCTACTCTCCTATTTAGCACACTTTATGATTATTTATATATTATGTCATATGTCAATTGGCGGAAAATTTTCTTGCCCAGTCTCTAGAAAAATTCTGGCTTCGCCACTGCTTATCACATACTCCCATGCTAAACCAAACCAGATTTTCTATGCTGCTAGCCTGATTAATGTAACTATATAATATGAACACAAAATTTATGCAAGTCCTAAGATGATAATCATGTGGTTAATTTCCTGTCAATTTCTACTTTGTTAACTCAAAATTGTAGATGAAATTAAACTACTACATTATAGGCAAAATATATTTTGAGGTCTCTTAACTATTTTTTTGTAACGATTAAGTCTCTTAAGTTTTAAAAATGTTGTGCCGATGTCATTTTTAACGTTTTTTTGTTAACACCGTTACAAAAATGCTTAAGTGGCTGTTTGGGCTGCTTATCTAGTTTTTTTTATGCTGACATGGAAATTTTATATGTTGATTTGTTATTTTTAATTAAAAATTTCAAAAAAAACCCAGAATCTCCCTCAGATTTGCAATTTACGATTTTCTCAGAATGGATTAGCGAAGCTGTCAATGAATCATGGAAAAAATTCGAATGGATGAAAATCACATGTCTCCAACTCCCCTGTCTCAAACCCTGTCCCACCCATCAAATGTTGCCACGTTATTTATTAAATCCATGTCAAATAACGTTGTTAAGTAGAGTTAAAGACACCGTCAAATACTCAAAGGGTGTTATTTTTCGTATCCCCCTCATTCCCTACCACACCCCCATTTTTCCATAAATGCCAATAATACCCCCTGTGTTTTTAAAAAAAAAAAAAAAAATTAAATTTTTGAATTACCTCAAAATAAGGTAATTCCGGTTCAAAAACAATGAAAAATTTTGAATTACCATTTTTAGAGGTAATTCCGATTCATAAAATTAAAAAATTTTGAATTACCTCTAAAAATGGTAATTCGAAATTTGTATTTTTTTGTTTGTATATTAAATTAATATTTAAACGCTGCGTTTTATTTTGGAAATATGATCTGAACGGTTTATGATTTAAATAAGAATATGTCAAAATATATAAAATGAGCAACATAAAAAAATATAATGTACAAATACAACTACTATGGGTCCAAAATGTTTAACAATGATGAAAATAAGCACGCGTGAAGTGGGTGAACAGGCGACATCTAAGGCATCCCGGTCAATCTGCAACCGCTCTGCACCCTCTCCTCATATGTCTGCGGGACAAGTGAGCTCTCGATGATATGGTGGATCCCGAGTGTGTGTGGCTCGCTCTGCTTCGTGGGTGCGCACGGAGTAAGACGCACCACAGTTACCCGATCGTACCAAGGAAGGTAATCGATCGCACTCTCCGTGGTAGCCCGCCAATCTACTAGCCCGCCAAAATGTCGCGCGCGAATCGATACATCAATGAACTCCCCGCAGTATGATCTCGTCCGCAGAGGAGCATTACCCGAAATGGGTGCTCTAGGGATCTCTCAGAAGTGCGCTCGAATCGCCAACGCACTGCTCCGCGCATGTAGGAGCGGCGTCATCGCCCAAAGCAACCGACTACCGCAACAGATATGTTCGACAAAGGAACATACCGCTCGTGGTCATCATGGGGTGAGGATGACATCCCCACCGCAGAGCATCTATCCGCGCCCCTAAAGTCCACCAACTTTACTTTATCCGAGCCTTCTTGTTTCAAATTGGTGGCACGTGGGTCGATCGCCCTAGCTAACACTTTCCGACCAACGGCCGGGGAAAGTGCTCGTAGATCCAAAGATTGAAATAGTTAAATTAAAAATAATCGATTATTAATATATGTTAAATTTAATTAAAAGTTTTAAATTAAAAAAATAAATAAATGATTACGGAGCGATGTCAGTATCCGCCGAATCGCTTGGTCGTATAAAAGACCGCTTTCGTCACCGGGTGGGTGTAGAGGTAACTAAGAAGCGGCTATACCCCAAGACCATCGCCACACCTTTGAAGATCTCGGCAGATACATCCACCTCACCTGGCACTAATGTGTGACTCTTGTCGGCCCGAGAATGGTGGTGCCTATCGGGAAGAGCATGTAGCGCCGTGCGGCACCGCTCATAAGCACCCGTGCCTTGTTCGCCTTGTGGCGTCCTCTACACAGAGATCCTCGAATCGCCCCTGTTATCCTTAAGCTCACGGATGACGAGAGCACGATCCATGCCCAAACGATCCACACCATGTGAAAAGCCTCAGCCAGAATCAAAATCGGCTTGTGGTCCAATGGGGTGCCATCCGGTAGCAAGTGGAGCGAAAGACGGCCACATCATCCAAGGTGATCTGTCATCTCCCAAAGGGCATGTGGAATGAGCAGGTCTCGAGATGCCACCTCTCCACAAAAGCAGATATCAACTCATGGTTGATTCCCGCCGAGTGTGATGTCCAACTCGAGAAAGCTTAGCCGACGCAACCAAAGATGCTTCACACCGTGGGTGGTGGTCGATGGGTCTAATTTTAGAAAACTTACGGCGTGAGATACAACCTTTAGTTTCCGAAAGGTGAAAAAATTCAAATTAAACCAAACGTTATTAAAAATAAGTAATTAATTGTTGTTAAGTAAAATTAAAATAAAAATTAAAATATTACCTCGCTCTATCTATCCAAGACGCCGCGGTGCGTATCGGTGTAAATATAAGGGTGTGTGCTCCACACCGGGCAGTGAACCTCCTCCTCCTCAACCTCCTCCTGAACCTCCCCTCCTCAACCTCCTCCCCGAACATCCTCCTCCTCAACCTCCTCCTCCTCAACCTCCTCCCGAACCTCCTCCAAAGCCTCCCAACCGTCATGATACATCTCTCGGGTGCTCCTGTTGGTGCCGCATATGGTACTCATAATCGGGGTGGTCTTCTATCCATTGCTCATACCGGGGTGAGGTCGCCGAGGCCGAGGCTCGTGCTCAACCATCTCTACCACTCTGCACGCTCTCTCGCTCCTCGACGCTCGAAGCATGCCCAGCAGACTCGAGCCTCTCGTAAAGTGTCGGAGAAGAGTATCGCTACTCACGCCTCCCCGAATCATCGTGCTGCTCGTCGTCGGCCGCGTGGTCTTTGCTCCGAAGACTCGCCGCTTCTAAGTTGTCTGATCGTCTACTCGCCACTGTTAAAAAAATAAATGTAATTAGAAAATATTAAAAATTGAAAAAAAAAAAAAAAAATTAGTTTTTCGGAATTACCTAGTAATTCCGAAAATCCCATTCGAATTTACTTACTTTTTCCGAAATTGTGAAATGTGAAATGTGATTTTTGTAAATTTTCAGGGGTATTTTTGTCCAATTGGGAAATTATGGGGGTGTGGTAGGGAATTTGGGGGGTACGAAAAATAATACCCATACTCAAATTAGTCTCCTTCCGGCATCTCACTGTTAACAAAGTTACCTTCAACCATGCATTTGTGTCGTGGCCCGTAGGCTTCTTCAACATCACTCACTGTATCTTTTGTTGCTATCATCTATCCCCCAGCCTTCAACACCGCGCCTCCACTAAGACAGAGTGCCGCTATCAAAAACTCCCTACCACGCGAATCATTTTAACATATCATTGTAAAATTGTTAATGGGAATCAAGCCAACCCCATTAACCTCAGATTAGAATTTAAGTTTCCTGATACAGCTTCAATCTTTCTCATTTCTTTTCAAATTTGATGTGGCACGGTTTTATTGGTGGGACAGAGTGGGAGACATCATATATGGGATAATAGATTTTTATTCATTTCAAATGACCTTCTATGTGTTGAGACGGAAAAACATATCCAAGCCTTATTTTTTTGACAAAAACACATCTAAGTCTTTGATTAATAATTATAAAATGACATGATTTAATAGTTTTTTATGTTTAGTTTTGTATATGCACTTAGCTATTTTGACCCCATCACATGTTTTTATTTAGCTTTGCGGTTAAGAGTGTTCAATGGCTCATGCAAATTTGAACCAACTCAAAATTCAATCCAAATCTTTATATTTGGTCTAGACATTTGTCGTGTCTGAGCCAAACCCAAACCAACCATAAGTCGTTTGGTTTGAATAACAGACTTTAAAAAATAAATTAACAACCTAAATCAACTCATACTAACTCATAGTAAGATGATATTTGCTTATACTTTTTGCATTAATAGTTCAAGATTAAGTTGTAAGATTTTAATATTATATTTGGATTGAAAATGTTTGATTTTTTTATTTAAAAAATTACTATCTAGAAGTGTTAGAATATTACAAGAAGTTGAGGTCTTCATATTTTAAAAAATTAACGCTTTGCTGAGCCCAACTAGCATCCACTTGCAAGTCAGAGACATGATTTCTTCCATCACAATCACACGAGCATGAAAGTAGGCTGAGTTCGCATCCCCTTTCTTAAGCCATATCGACGCGATCTTTGAACCAAATGCTTTCTTTACTCTTTGAGACTCGACATTTTTCTTTCAATTTTACCTCCCAATTTTAACAAAAATAGATTTACCTATTAAATAAATAAATTTGTTGTCTAAAATTAACACAACAGATTTATCTATTTAATAAGTAAATCCGTTTTGGAACCAAAAATTTTGAAACGGAATTAAGTATGCAAAACATACTTCCGTTGTGTTAATATGTTGAAGACGGAAGTATGCATAAATTGATAATTCCGATGGCTATTTACTTGCATATTTTATCACTTCAATAATAATAGTTATTATTATTATTATTATTTTGTATGAAGGATGTTGAATAAGTATTATCACTTGAGTGTTGTCAAAAAAAAAGTATTATCACTTGAGTCTTTCAATTTGTTGTGTCGTGTCTAAATTTAAATTTTAGTATTTGTGCAATAAGAAAAATAAAACTTTGCTACCTTAGAAAGTAATATTGAATTAAGTAGAATAATATTATTGTTAAAATATAAAAATATGGTAGTTAAAATGAATATTCTTGGACAAACTAATTAAAAGAATCTAAAAATGATATATTATTATTTCCAATATAATAAAAGAAGAACACCTTGTAAAGAAAGAAAATTTCTTTAACAAATTAGTAACCTTAAATCTAATAATAATAATAATAATAATAATAATAATAATAATAATATATTATTATTATTATTATTATTATTATTATTGAGTGAGGGATTAACTATATATCTCATTGGTGAATCACTAAAATTGATCGTATCATATGCTATGAAATGTTATCAATGGTTTAGATTTAATAATGGTTGATTCTAACAGAACCTAACCGAATCAATTAGAGAAAGAAGGAAGAAGAACGAATTGAAGCAGAGGAAAAATGAACTCTGCAATTACTTCATTGAATTGAACAGTAGCTGTATTTACAAGTTATATGCACGAAGGATAATTGGGCCGTAGCCCATACTAAAGCCCAACAGCTAATTGCACCAAGCTAGATTACTAATACACCTATACAGATGTTAGATTAAATCTTAAACACTCATATCATTTTACCCAATATCTTACCGTTAATTTTAGTGGACATCAGTGAGGGGTATAATTGATCCATTACCCTAAAAACACCCATTATTATTATTATTATTATTATTATTATTATTATGGTTGTTGTTGTTGTTGATTGACGAAATTACATTAGAGGTCTTTTAACTTATTTAATTATAATTTTTCTTTACCAAATTTAATTGTAACTTTTAAAGGTCAAATAACTTATATTTCTCAGATATGAAATTTTCCAAATTGTTACAATTAAATAACTTAAGACCTAAGTGGTACGAAAAAAACTTAAAGAACTAACTTGTTACAATTAAATAACTTAAAGAACCTAAGTGGTACGAAAAAAACATAAAGAACTAACTTGTTACAATTAAATAACTTAAAGAACCTAAGTGGTACAATTTTTTTTAAAAGACCAACTTTTTACAACTAAATAACTTAAATGACCTGTTTTGGACAATGCCTGAGGCCCACCCATGAAGAAAGGTGCTACTCAGCCCAAACCAAGCCAATGGTGATCTGCACCCTCTTAACCTTCAACGACCGAGATCGCTCCGTACAAGATCACACGGTTCCTGACCACCCAATGTGCAGTATATATAGAGGATTTGACACTGACAAGGTAATTCTTCTCACCCATTAGTAATTCCTGCTTTTTACTCACCCCACTGACTTGGGCGTCGGAGTGCAATTGCAGGTACACCCAGGCGGGCTGTTGAAGGCGTTCACCAGGCACAGACTATTCTTCAACTCCCCCAACAGACGGTCTACTACAGATCAGGACCTATTGTGTAATTTATTATTATTATTATTGTTTTTTAAGCAATTGTTATTATTATTAATTTATTATTATTATTATTATTATTAGTATTATAATTTTTTTTTGAGATTATAGTATTATAATTATTATTCGCGGGAGTTCTTGTCAAAAATGTTTTTTTTATTGATAAGATTCTTGTCAAAAAAGTTAATCGCGGGAGTTGTAACAAAAAAAAATTAATCGTTTGAGTCGGTATAAAAAAGTAAACGGTAGAGCACAGCTGTTAATTAATGTAAATAAATACAAGTGTGGGTTACTTGGAGTGTCTAGTTCACATTTGTTAATAAAAGGAAAGAAGCCATATATATATATATATATATATATATATATATATATATATATATATATATATATATATATATATATATATATATATATATATATATACACTAGTGTGTTATACACGTATGCGCTCTGCACAGTAGTTTAAATTATATTTTAGAATATTTTAATGTGTTATTCTCTAATTGTGTTTTAATAAATATTTGTATTATTATATATCTACAATTTTGACATCGAAAATGAAGTTGGTCATAACACATGATAGGCTGATTTGTGATCCCCAATTGGATTGGGTCTGTGGCCCCGTCCGGAACAGAATGTAAAAGCAGCTTCTATAAAACATGACTATTATGTAAACTCACTGCTCACACCCTAAAACCGTAAAAATTCATACTAAGTCTTTCATGGCTAATTAGGTACAAAGTAACTCAAAATACCTTAAAGATGAATACACAACACCAATAATATTATTAACCAAGTAGTTCTGATATTCATCAACATAATTGTTGTTTCTTAACATGGTTTGAAAGATGTAAATTATATATGAATTAGAAGAATTTAATTCATTGTGATTTTTTCAGTCATATAGGGTTTGCTTTGAGTACATTGTAAGTTTTTCAATTAGTTTGGGTTACATTGTTGCTTATCAGTTTCAGATGGATACCATCGGAAGAAAGCTATAAAAATTTAGAATTAAAACATCTACACAATATATAATTCATTGACTGTTAAATCCTCCTTTGCAATTGCTATTTTTTTGTTAGCTTTTACATTTCATTTGTGATATTATATATATCCTTAGTGGATTTGTCTTCCATGATTCTCTTGAGATTCAAAATCACTGCGGAAATGACACAGGTACCTTACAACTTTTCTTTATTTTCATTCATTAGATCCTTCTAGGAGCATATCTTTACTTTCTTAACTTCATTTATGTACCATATCTTTATTTTTTTTTCCATCAGTCCCTTTTAGGAACATAGAGGATATTGTCACAGATCAGGTTGAAATTACAATTGATGGAGAACCTTCTGTGGATGATGATGAAGATGACATTGGTTCTAACTAATTTCAAGAAGTAGTTGTTGGAATGTAGCTTTTTGAGGTTAACTTTAGTGTGTCAATTATGTTTCTAATTTTTTTTGGGTTTTGACCTTTTAATTATATGGTGATGTCAAACTTTGAAGAACTTAACTAATTTCTATGCTTTTAGTTAATGTAATATGAATTTTTGTTATATTTATCCCATAGTTCGTCGTATTTTATTATATGGGAGTATCTAACTAAATAATACTTCACGACTATCCAACTCTGTAGTAATAATTGATCATCAAATTGTTTACGCTCAGGCCGTGCAGAGCACAGGTGTGTGTCCTAGTTATTATTAGTATTATAATTTATTTATTTTGACCAGATAGTATTATAATTATATTCGCGGGAGTTCTTGTCAAAAGTGTTTTTTTTTTATAAGATTCTTGTCAAAAAAGTTAATCGCGGGAGTTGTAACAAAAAAAAATTAATCGTTTGAGTCGGTATAAAAAAGTAAACGGTAGAGCACAGCTGTTAATTAATGTAAATAAATACAAGTGTGGGTTACTTGGAGTGTCTAGTTCACAGCTGTTAATAAAAGGAAAGAAGCCATCCATATATATATATATATATATATATATATATATATATATATATATATATATATATATATATACTAATGTTATGTTATACTTGTGCGCTCTGCATGAGTCTAAATTATATTTTAGAATATTTTAATGTGTTATTCTAATTGTGTTTTAATAAATATTTGTATAATTATATATCTACAATTTTGATATCGAAAATGAAGTTAGTCATAACACATGATAGACTGATTTGAGATCCACAATTGGATTGGGTCCGTGGCCCCGTCCGGAACAGAATGTAAAAGCAGCTTTTATAAAACATGACTATTATGTAAACTCACTGCTCACACCCTAAAACCGTAAACATTTATACTAAGTCTTTCATGGCTAATTAGGTACAAAGTAACTCAAAATACCTTAAAGATGAATACACAACACCAATAATATTATTAACCAAGTAGTTCTGATATTTATCAATATGTTTATAGAAAATAAACCCATCCCAACAGAGAACCAACAAATAAGAGTTGACCACACATAACAACATGGTAATGGTAATAGAAAATAAACTTATCCTATAATAGAGTACTAAAGTGTTGTTAACCATATAAAAAGTTTGAACCTATTAACGGACAGAAGAAAAGTTATTAAAGTAAAAGGGAAAATACTGATATTTAGGAGCAAATCTAAGGCAGGGAAACATGGCAAATATTCAAAAATAATTAGTGTAAAAAAAACATAATCAGAATCATAACTTGAAACCGATGAACTCCACCACAATCAATTTCTCACCTTCATTTAACAAATCAGAATCTAAAAAAATAACAATTTTAGTCTCAGCCAAATTCAAGTCAGGATCGTTCATCCAAAAACTCAACTTTAAAAAAAAGTTAAGAAATTTGAGTATAAAATATTACTTTGTGACATGATTTGCAACTTTGAATTGAGCTAAAATTGAAGGCAAAATAAGCTCGAAGAAGATCTGACGACAACAAAAAGGAGTAGAAGAAGAAGATTCCTACAAAATATCGTAAAAGAAAAAAAATGCTTTTCAACATATTGATATTTCCTTTTCTAAAAAACAACACATTGATATTCACTTTTGTTGTTTATGATAGTTTGGAATCCCACCTATTTCTTCTTATTTCTTTTTGATTGGTTTGGGCTTCTAGTACCATGCACTGCCAGTAACAGATCCAAAATTTCTTGTTAATGGGGGCAAAATATAGTCCATAATATTTTCTCAAAAAAATATTGTAAATTTTTACAAAATACATAATATTTTGTTACAGAAAAATCCTAAAATACCTAAATTTCTACAAATCACATAGCTCAAAAGGTAAAATTGGTACCAACTTATCTTCTTTTTTAAATATGTCTTGTAAACCTCTACATTTAATTTAAAAAATAAGTTTATGGGGGCAACTTATGATTTTTTATGGGGGCTAAATAAAATTGCTATATATATTTCTAACCAATATAATTTTTCAAGTGGGGTCAAGTGCCCCCAATTCCATCAACATGGATCCGTCCCTGTGCACTGCACGATTCTGATACTGAAATTGGAATGCTATTAGCTTGTGCATATGAATATGAAAACAATATTTTTTTAGTATGCTCAATCACCCTGTTTATTTCTTATATTAAAGTAATAAGTAAAAACATACACTTAAAGCATTAATTACAAAAAAAATATAACGTTTTCAAGTTTTAAATAGTTTTGAATTTACAAATTCCGAAACTGTTCTATGAAAACGTAAATTATGAAATTAATATGTTCTTCAAAACATGGAATATTTTGAGAATAATACTTTTGCAATAAATATTGTCTTCTAACGTTTGTTCTCATTTATTTTCATGAGTCTACATTAATTTTGAAATTTTGATTGTAACCAATTTTTTTTTGTTATTTTGAATTTGCATTTTTGTAGTACAATAACAGTAAAAACTTAGAAGGAGAATTAATGCTATAAATTATAGATTATAGATTATGGTAAAAGAGAATAATTGTAACTATCAGTTTTACATTTTGAAAGGTTTCTAATAAAACATTTCGTATGAGAAAGTCGATGTTTAAAAATGAAAAATTTAGTTATATATATATATATATATATATATATATATATATATAATTTATATAATAAATAGTTTTAGATAATTGTGAATACAAAAAAAATCCTATTAATAAGTAGAATTGAGAATGGGTTTGGATTTGGACTATTCTGGAAATTTCGACTGAAATAATTGATTTGTGTGACTGTGATGCTGAGAATGGGTTTGGATTTGGATAGTGGTAGTAACTAATAGATCAAAAACAAAATTACTAACGTCATTGTTACAACCATGCTTTGTTGTAGAAATATACTCCATCTTGTTAAAGGACCAATTTACTTGGTGTGCATCAACTCCACAGAAGACCCTTATGAGTCATTTAAGGGGGAAATTGGAGCTAATTTATGGTCAGGTATAACCGAGTTCTGCTGTAAAAAATTGGTGGATTGATTTGATTGCTTGCTCATATCACCTGCTTTTGTGGTTCTTTAATTACTATTGCTTCGTATGGACATTCAAATGGACATATTATGTTGTGATGGTTATATGATATGCTTCCCTGTTGTTCTCATGTGTGCAGATGTGTAAGGTACCCAAAAATGAGTGAACCTTCAAAACACAATGACAGAAAATTAAAGCTCCTTTCGAGGGGAGAGCGCCTCCTTTAACAAACTAAAAACTACACTAAACATTCTTTTTCATTGATTTGATGGTCTCATTCAAATGAGTGAGAGTACATATATAGGTGCTAGAAAGGGTGACTCACCCCACTAAAGAACCTTCTAGATTGACTAACAAAAAGATAAAATAAAGAAATATAAAAAGATGACTCATAAGGATAAGATGGTGACTCATATGCTTCTAGAATCTATTAAATGCTTCTTATTAGGTCACATAGTCTCTTTAGGTATTTGGGCTTGGTCCTCTTGGGTTGGATCCATTACATTCCATTCTCCTTCACAGCAACCTTGTCCTCAAGGTTGAAGAAAAATGGGTGTAATTACATATTTTCCTGGATCCCATTGCTTGAATTGAAGGGAGCTTGCTAATGTAGTAAAGAAGCTTTCACCAGGGTCCCATGATTTGAAGGCTGTGAACCATCCAAATCTTAATAAATCTTCCAATTTTCTTCTAACCCGTATACCATGTCCATAATTATAAGAAACTTGCAAATTTAAGAAGGACAAGGGCCCCCTTTTGTGGTAAACGTTGTTGATGGAGTGATTCACTGGCCAAGCAATTTGTGTGGTAAGTGGGTATTCAACCATACATGCACCACATGGACCCATTTTCTTTTCCACAGAGGTATAAACAATTGCTTTTAATACTAGTGGTAGTACACCTTGATTGGACATTTCACATACTATAGTGATGCAACAGATACGCACAAACTTGGCAGAGTGCAACGGACACAAAAAAGAAAAAAAGGGAACATATACGTGGCGCTGCTCGATTGCTTTATTTGGTGAGCACACAGATTGTGCTTGTTGTGGAGGTTGTGATTTAGCCTTGCAAATAAAATTAGAATCGATGGCACACACTGAGTTGGGAATTTGTGGAAGCCAGCTTTCAGTGCACATCGAAATGCTTTTTGGCCTCGAGAAATTTGCCGATGGGAACCATGGAAGAGAATAGAAATAGGTGGTGTTGATGAAACCATGGTGTGAAGAGTTCCGTCGGGTGGTTTAGGCGGTGGCGGCGGCGGAAATGCAGCAAGCTTGCCAGTAGATGAAAACAGAGCAATGAAAAACGACTCATTTTTTCCCTTGTAGAAACAAGACTCGTCTGGTGGTTTTGGTGGTGGAAAAGGCTTGGTGAGTGTGGATGTATCTTGGGATTTCACATGATCAGAATTTTTACCAACACTAACAATGGGTAATTCTCTATTGCAAACAGAAAAATGAGGAGGAATTACAGTTTCAAAAATTTGTTTGACATCTTCATTTGAAGTATTTTGCATGATTCTCAGATTTGGTTTTTCTTCATCATCAACTCTTGGTTCCTCTGGTGCTTTTCCTTTTACACCCTCCAGAATAGGCAATTCATAATTTGATTATTCTTCCTCTTCTTCAACTATTTGTGTTTTTGGTTCTTCCTCAGTGATATATGCACGGTTGTTTCCCTCTTCCTCACCATTTTCTGGTAAGGGCAGAATATCTCTATATTCTGGTTTAAACCACCATAGAAAAATATCAGTGAATGATTCCCAACTCACCTTTGAATGTTGATGCTTCTCAAGCCACCATTGAAGAGCGAGAACCTTGCAAACGATCCACGACTTACGAAACTTTTGTCGCTTACGGTGTCCTCTTGCCTTAAAATATCTTTCAACACAAAGAATCCACCAATAACCATCACGGTGGCATCAAAAGTTGGAATCTCCATTTCACCACCTGATGAGAGCTATTTCATGTTTTTGATATGTGGTAGCGGGAGGTTCGAAAGTAGCGATGTTGAAAACTTTAGCACTAGAAGAAAGCGGAGAATTGCTACTAGAATAGTATCTTGAATATGCTAGATTTTCAAATCCATTTGGGTGGTAATAACTTGCAGATGGTGATGTTGTATTAGTGTCGTAGGTGGAATAGAATGGAAGAGTGTGGGATGGATAAAGTGAGGATGGGGTTGTTACGGAAGTGTTGGAATAAAATTGAAGAATGGAGTGAATGTAGGAAGGTGAGTCCATGGCAATGAAAGCACCAATGTAAGGTACCCAAAAATGAGTGAACCTTCAAAACACAATGACAGAAAATTAAAGCTCCTTTCGAGGGGAGAGCGCCTCCTTTAACAAACTAAAAACTACACTAAACATTCTTTTTCATTGATTTGATGGTCTCATTCAAATGAGTGAGAGTACATATATAGGTGCTAGAAAGGGTGACTCACCCCACTAAAGAACCTTCTAGATTGACTAACAAAAAGATAAAATAAAGAAATATAAAAAGATGACTCATAAGAATAAGATAGTGACTCATATGCTTCTAGAATCTATTAAATGCTTCTTATTAGGTCACATAGTCTCTTTAGGTATTTGGGCTTGGTCCTCTTGGGTTGGATCCATTACAAGATGCTTGTTATTCTAACAAGATCAGTAAACAGATGTTTTGAGAAGAATCCAAAGTTTGATATATATGACACCATTGCTTGGTGGAACACTGGAAAAGACATCTTCTCTTCTCTAAGTCACTCTTTCAGTTGGTTTGTTTCTCTGCCCTTAGTGTGCCCAGTTTCCCAACATTCTATTTTATATCTTGGTAGTAAATAAATACTGTTATTTTGTCTGATCATTTTAGGAAGGAGTAGTGGATTTCAAGTAACATCAACACATCGGCCATGGCTTTGGTTTGGACTTGGAGTACACCTTTGAAGAGAACTGCTCTTGATGGGACAGATTACAATCTCCTACTATTAGACAATGAAGGAATAGATGCTTCTGATCAAACGGTTAGCTTTTCAGTTTTCTAATTGTACATGTAGGTAGTCTGTTTCTAATAGTTACTATGCTTTCTTACTATGCATTTTATTTTTACCACACAGGGAACATACATCACACAGATATTCTCATTGGCTGTCCTTTTGTCTAGCATGTTCATTTATAATCAGGTTTGCACAACCTATTGAGACCAATTTTTTCTTAGGCAAAATTAATTTTGTTATTACTCGAAGGCATCCCTTGGTTTTGACAATTCAATCATTTATTTATTTTGTAAGTCACTCTCTCATTTGTCATTTAGTGGTAAAATGACATTTGGATCCTAGTGATATAACTAATAGAAGAAGGGCACCATTGTAATTTTGGAGGAGGCTTTTTTTTTGACAACAATTTTGGAGGAGGCTTACTTGCCTCTTTTTATAGTAGAAGAGAGTAGTTTACAACAGGTGATTGATCTAATGCAATTTTACTTGATATAGGTTTCGTAGCTCAAAAATTATGTCTTTGAAGTTAAGTTTTCGAACCCACTCCATAGCAAGTATGAGTCTCAATGCCTCACCTTTGTAGACTTCAACTAATGACACAAAGGAGTACAACATGGCTGTAAGGTAAGTTCTGTTTTCATCGCGAAGACACATACCAAACCCAACTTCATTACCTCCACTATCAAAAGTGGCATCAACATTACATTTGACTAAGCCCATAGGTGGTTTTTGCGAATGATCCTACACTCCACCCCTTCTAGAATTGGTAGAATGATTTCTTAAAAAAAAGAGAGAGAGAATTTGTGGAGAGTTTGTTTTTATATTTAATTGAGAGGTAATATAAAAAATATTTGTAATTATATAACAACTACATCAGTGGTGTAATGGTATTTACCATTGAATTGGTAGTATGATGTCCATAGTTTGAAACCTAATTTCTACAAAGTGCAGCCTTAACTGTCGAACTAGCAAGGAATTTGTTATAGGTGTCGAAAAAAGGGTTTGCTTTTCCCACTCCCCTCCTACTCAAAACACGCCCCATAAGGGGAGAAAAGACCAAAAGGTCATTAATGAAATGGCCAAGCGTCTTTTTTTTCAAAAAAAATCACCTGTTCGAAAACGGGCATTCGAACACGTTCGAACAGTCTCATTCGAGTGTGTTAAATATTGACACACACACATCCTCTTATGCGGTTCGAATGACACCAATCACACCTGTTCATATAGCCTTGTTCGAACACCCTATTTTATTCTGTTCGAAAAGTCTCATTTGAGTGTGTTAAATATGGACCCTCGCACCTCATTCACCAATATTCCTTAACACTGATGCATGTGTTCGAACGTGTTCGAACAAGGCCGTTCGAACCGTCATTAATCACGTCCTGCAAGAGCGTTCCACGCGAGGTTATTTTTGGAATAAAATTTGTTTGTGGTGTGCGATGAGTATGAGGGGGAGTGGGAAAAGCAAAACCCCGAAAAAAAGACATTGGGTTGACGCACAGGCTCCAAAAGCCTATAAAGTTTTGGGTTTTACTTTCCCCACTCCCTCTCCTACTCTTTCACACCCCTTAACAAATTTTATTCCATAAATAACCTCGCGTGAAATGCTGAGAGGACATGTTTAATGACGGTTCGAACGACCTTGTTCGAACAACAGCATGCGAATGCAATAAAATTGGTGAATGTGGTGTGAGGGTTTATTATTTGTTGCATCGGTTAACAACATACGAATGAAATAAAATAGGGTGTTCGATCAAGGTTATAATCACAGGTTCGAGTGACCCCATTCGAACAGATGAAATTACGCACAAGAGGGTGTGAAGTCAATGTTTAACTCACGCGGACGATGTCGTTTGAACGGGTTCGAAGCCCCGTGTTCGAACACGTGAAAATTCTTGAAAATAAAGACGTTTTGGCTGACCTTTTGGTTATTTCACACCCTTATGGAGTGTGTTTTGAGTAGGAGGGGGAGTGGGAAAAGCAAAACCCAAAGTTTTAAGCCCAAGAACTTTAGTCCTTTTTGAATGGGGAGGGCCATAACAAATATTTGTCGTGGATGTATTGCACTTTACGGGTCAAATGTTGTGTTGCCACTAACATTTCAACCAGAACTAGCAGTATATCTGTGCATACACACGGGTGTTATCGTTTTATTTTTATTAAAAGACTTTTAATTAGTTCAAACATTTCCCCGTGAAAATCAAGATTAATTTAAAGTAGATAAACAAAAAGTTTCAGTTAGTAATTGAGTTAGTTCGAACATTACCCTGTAAATATTTACCAGCAATATGTAGTATTTTCCGTAGATATTAGAAAACAAAATTGTATTAAAGTTTCAAATTTTCCGAATTGAAATATTCCCGTAGAGACTAAATAAAAATTATCGATAGAGAAAATAGAATATTAAAAGGAAGGAGACATGTACATGAAATTAAAGAAGATGTATTGTGAAGTTTTATAATTTTAGAATATTTTCTTCAGTTGACATTTTTAATTGTTAGGTAATTACCAATCATGTAGTAATAATGCAACCCCATGGTGAATAACATGAAATTTATTTTATCAGTAATAAAATTATACCAATATATAACATTTTCCCGTTGTAACTCAAAAGTAAAATAATAAAATTAAAAACTTAAAAAGAGTGAGAGGGGGAATAGAAGGGAGAGAGATAGAGAAAAAGTTGAGAAAGATAAGAGTGAGAGAGGAAATAGCAAAATGTGTTTTAAATGTGAGATAAAAAAGTTAAGAGATGATGTGAAAAAGTGAGACCCACAAAATATAATAAAAGTGAGATTAAATAATTTGGAATTAACATATTTGTCCTCAAAAAATTGGTTATTTTTAGATAAGCAATTAAAAAAAATTGAAGATAAGGGTAATTAGGTATTTTTGGTAGTGATTGTTTTAATTAAAGATATAATTGATGATAGTTGATAGTTGATAGTTGATTGATTATTAAGGTTAAATAGGAGAAAGCAAAATAGAGATATTAGTAGTGGGTATTTTGATTAATTTTTTTTTTTTTGACAAAACTTTGATTAAAGAGATTATAGATTGATTAAAATTGTAGTTTATAGTAGATAGTTGAAGAGGAAAGATAAAAGAGAGGTTTAAATATGAGATTAAAAAGTTAAGAAATAATGTGATAAAGTGGGACACACAGAAAATAAAAAGTGAAATAGAATAATCACTACTAGAAAAACAGCTTTTAGCGTCGGCCAAAAGCCCACACTAAAAGGCTAAAAGCGGACGCTAACAGTGGATTAGCGTCGGAGTAGCGTCCGCATCGTGGTGAGGCTAAAGTGCTCGAAGCTAAATTGTAGCATCCCCTAAATTCAGACCGACGCTAAATTAGAGTCGGCCAAGCCCACGCTAATTCGACACTAATATCAAGGTCGACGCTAAGGTCAAGATATTGGAAAGTCAACTAAATAGGCTAGCGTCTGCCTGGCCGACGCTAATTTAGACGGGTCAACTCCATCATATAGCGTCGGAGAGGCCCACGCTAATGTAAGTATTTTTAAAAAAAAAATCACCTGATTAAATCAATGAAACTACAATGCTCACAGTTTTTCTACAAAATACTTTTTCTACATTATATCTGTGAAACCTAATACTTCTTCTTACCAACTGATTAGGAAACTTTAAAAGCATGAATAACATATCAAAATGCATCATAGATTAAACATGCATCACACTCAAATGAATTGATATGAGAAAATTAAAGCAAAGATAAATATATGTAATCCTAAATTGAAGAATCAAAGCAACCGACAATGATAAAGCAACCGACATCTGTAAAAGAAAGATTAAATGCAGTCCAGAATTGTGAAAAAATTGAGGAACAAATATTCCAAGGAACAATGAGAGCCCAATGATGACAAGGTTTCTAGAGTTCGTGTTTGTGAGTTAAAGAAATGGTATTCCAACTGCAACTGATGAGGAAGGAAACACATTATTGATCAAAGGAACATGATCAATCAACTATTCACGGCAATGGAATCTCACTTAAGATGATGACATGCGAACATGACCAAAAATATACAAGACAATACGAAAATATTGGGAGCGGTATAGATGCAAACACAGCTCCAAAATTTCCTGCAGATAATAGAAGAAAAACAAAGCAAAAGTTCTGAGGTAAGTGCCACCATAAAAGCCTTCATAAACCCAACACAACTTTTAATATGATCAAGATTGATTTTAATGTAGCCAAGATCGTGTTCAAAGTATCAATACATACCTAAAGAAGAGAAGAATATCATAAAACTAGCAGAAATCTGAACAACTCAGCAACTTCCAACTCGGGTCAGGCCAAGGAGTTCCACACTTTCCCTGAAATAACCAACCAACCACGCTTAAGCTGCTATAGACAGACAAAAGAACTATATATACACCAAGAAATTTGTAGTTGCAAGTCGTCGAAGGGACTTACAAAGAAACAGTCGAACCCGTTCACGTTCCATAGAAACCATCATGCAAGATACCAATCCCCTATGCAAAATTAATAAGATCAACTCTCAGACACATTATAACCATCATTCAAATCGTAAGCTTATTAGATATGATGAATTCCCAATGCGGAAGGAAATGCACATAATCTATTTATATTGGATACAATATTTGCATTTTATTTCATAAGATATATGATCTCATACCATGATTTCCAAGGAACTCGCGAATTGATTGATGTATGTAGGTAACAATATCAACAAGTTTTTCAACTATCTGCAATAAGCAAATAAAGTTCCAAAAGAATAATGCTATTGATAGAATTTGTAAAGACTGCAGCCACAAAACATTCACTACTACCTTAACATCGAAAATTCCATTCAAGTGAGGGAAAACAGGAAAGTGCTGAATTCCACAAAGGAAAAATCAGGAACTAAAATAATATACTTCCTCTAAACTTCTGTACCACATTCTTTTTCATGTAAGACAGACTGAGGTATAAATAGATTATGAAGCATTACTTCTTGGTATTTTTCCTTCATTTATTTTTTGTGCCAAGCATTATTGTGTACAACCATTATTTATTCAGAGGGCATAAAGATGATGACAAAGTCTTAGCATTGATCTTGTACATTGTGTTTGTTCAACCTTAACTAGTTTTGTATGCTACAAGATTTTGAATCTTTGATATAGAAACAGACAAGCATGAAACAGCCTCGTCATATGATACAGAACGAAATCATATTGACAGAGAATAAAAACATAAGTTTCTATCAACACCCAATCATAACAATAAAATGAAATCATCGCCCAAAAAATGCATGAAAATAAGCTCAGACCAAACTATATGGGGATAAAATAAAAAAATCAAGCTACCTCCTGGTGATGAGTCTCTATTAACTCCAATGGCCGCTCCAAATTTGATTGTGTTTCAACTACTTTTGCCACTTCAATCTAAATAATAAGCTGCTAAATTAAGTTGTTTTCATCTAGAAAGTCACTAAAAGGGATTATAAGAAGGCAAAGAGAAACCTCAAGCCTCAAAAGAACATCACGATTACGTAAAATCCTGCGATCCCATTCATTTATTGCATTAGCTTGTTTTGAAATTTTCCGGTTCGCTCTTGCAACTCGGCATTCCACTCCTTGATAATCTACATAAGGTTACAAGATTAGGAATCGTAAAGAGAGAAATCTAGGAAAGTTTAACACGTAAATCAGTAAAAAGTATAAACAATGTTCGTGTTAGCAATACAGATCAAACTTCGCATTCTTCATGTTATTAAAAAGGAAAATTTTGCAAATTGTAAACAAAGATTGTTAGGAATTTGAGCTTTCTTTAGTATCATTTCATGAAAAGGGTGGTTCAAGTCTTACTCTTAAATAAACATATAGGAAACATATCAGGTACCTCCTCCACGAGTCTTTCTGTGATTTGGATGGCAATTTTGGTGCAACAAAGAATCGATGGCCGAGTGAGTTGTAGTAGTTCTACTGAGAAAAGCAAAAAGAAAGTATCAAATGCATCATCATATATGGGGAGCAACACAAACATACCGATTCATGTCATATTACCTAAAAGAGGCATAGTTGCAAGGATTCTAAAGCTGGTGCCCCAAGATGACAGGGGGAAAATGGGTTTCCCTTTAGAAAGATTGGAATATGAAAAGATAAAATTAAATCAACCAATTTGTGACTTCAATAAAACTAATCAAAAATCAAAATACAAGTAAGGTTCATTGCTACATAACTTTAAGAAGATACAAAACAACAACAACTAGAATCAACTATCAAGGTTTCAAGGGATACAAATTTTAGACAATTGTGAGACAAACCATCAGCGAGAGACATTATGCATGACAATTCGTTATATTGGATGAAGCTTAGAACAACCAAAGTGAAACTGTTGCAAAATTGAAATCACTTCAAGGAATCATATAACAAGTTCAAAATCAGTACAAGATAACTTGAGAAAGGACTCTCTTACTGAATTTAAGTACACATGTTTAATGCATTTTACTTGTATCAGTCAATATTATGCTTCACTTACCAGTAGCAATTAGTAAATCAAAGATCGAGGACTTGTTTGATGTCTTCCTTCTTCTTCTGTGAAGAAAAATACTGTGATCAAACACAAAATTCATCGAGAAAAATACACAAAATCAAAAAAACTATACAAACATAAATCCACAAACCTAGCTAACTTTGAGGAAAATTTGTCAAAAAGAATTGTTTTGAGAGAGATAGAGTGAGAGAACGAACCAAGAGAGAAAGAGAGAGAACCGAGAGAGCGAGAAAGAGAGAGAGAGAGAGAGAGAGAGAGAGAGAGAGAGAGAGAGAGAGAACCTTGAGTAAGAGAGGAGAAGCGCGTGAGTGAAAATCGGACCCAAACGGACCGATACAAATTCAGAGACAATCCTTGTTGAAGAATAGGAACGATTCTGAATCGAGATCGAGAATAGAGATTGAAGAATGATTAGGGTTTCAATTGGGAGGCGAGGTTTCAATTGGGAGAATCGAGCTTAGGGATTACGAACCGAGGTTTCAATTGGGAGAATCGAGCTTAGGGTTTCAAAGGAGAGGATGGCGCCGAATCGAGCCCGAGCTTGTGAGTGAAAAGGAAGAGAGAGGAAGTGGAAGTGGAAAGGGAAAGAGACGATGGGTATTTGAACGTGAAGCGTGAACGTGAAAGTGTTTGTGGGAAATGAAAAGTAATTTTAGGGTGTTATTTGAAAAAGAGTTTTGAAGGTAGCGTGGGCCAAGCGGATGCTACTAGGAAGAATCAAGTTCTGCGTCGCCAAGCCGACTACAATATATCAAAAACTATTTCGTCGACATTTTAGCGTCGGCGTGGTACGACTCTAATAATTATTTTACCAAACAAATAAAATTGGTAGCTTAGCGTGAGCCTAGCGGACGCTAAATCGACGTTAGTAGCGTCGATTGAAGGCGCCGACGCTTAAAAGTTGACGCTAAATCACTTGTTTTCTAGTAGTGAATTAGAAATGACATATTTGTAAGAAATATATATATATATATATATATATATATATATATATATATATATATATATATATATATATATATATATATATATATATATATATATATATATATATATATATATATATATATATATATAAAAGGAATATAATAGTTAAGGAGGGTACCAAAAATTTTAAGATGCTTTCCTAAAAAAATTGATTGTTGGTTTGTTTTTATTTGACAATGAGAGGTAATGTATAATATAAATGCAATTGTAAATCGAATTTGGTTGTGCTTCTGTGGTAATGTCAGCTTCTCCGTGTGCTTCAAGTGCTAGGTTCGAGTCCCAGCTAAGAATTTCGCAGAAATACCAAACAATTTTTAAAAACTATCATTTAAAATAAAATATATCCAAAGAGGATCGAACCTGCAATGAAATACTCGCAAGTTTCCAATCTTACCGCTGCGCTATAACATAGGGTTTGTAAGAAAACGTCAAATATTGTATATAAGTAATAGTTTTGGGGGCCCTAAAAAATAATATTGGGCTTGGGCCCTGTAGTAGCACAGCCCGCACAGATCTTGGGCCGGCCCTGATAATTTTGGTAGTGGTTGTTTTGTACAGTATAAAGTTATAGTTGATAATTGATGATGAACGGTGGATTAACGTCAATGATAAATCTTGACTGGATTTGGCTCATATCCCCAACTCATTCCTTGACTTTCTTTAATTAACCAATCACTTTAGATGCACATGCATATTAGATAACAAAGTAATGATTGAAGTAAATTTCGTTACTTCTCACCATAAGTTTGTAATTATGAAAAAAATCTATAATTAACTTCTCATATATCCTAGGCTATTCTTATTTCGGAAAATAAATTTTTACAATTATTCATGTGTAATGCATTCACCGACAACTAAAATGAAGTAAAATATGTCATTATCTGGATGAGGGTGTCCTTAGGTAATTTATAGGGACAAATTAATGGACTTGTAACAAATGGACATGGTTGGGATAATGAATAGGTCTGAAAGAATGGGTGTAAGAAGAGATTAATGTGAAAATGACCTGAAGTTATGGAGATGAGGACACCCTTTGAGGCACGTGAAAAGGACAAACTATTGGCAAGGGGAAATGAGATTACTATAAGCTAAAAATCTATGTTTTTTTAAAACCCAATATACTCTTAGCACAACCGTAGCGACTAATTGCTCCAGTCGAGTAGGACTACATTGGTGACAAAATTTTCCCTCAAGAGTTTTAGTTTTTACGCTACTGCATTCTCAATATTAAATTCGAATTCATAATCTTAGTTAAGTTGGTAGATACTCAAACTATATCATTCACGCACTTTTGAGTTAAAAAATCTATTATTTATTATGATGAATGAATTACATGTTTATTTATTCTTACTCTTTTTTGAGAACTATTTATTTATTTAAACTTAAATTTGAAAAGTAATAGTTTTAAATTGTCTGAAAATTTTTAAAAATAGTATTCTATCAATACAAAATCCAAGTTTGAATAATCATTGAATAAAAACAAAATTACTCTTGAATAAATTAATACGCTATTCAATGTTGTTTTCTTTATTATAACATTTAGAAGTGAGATTCTCCCAAGGTGCTAGTGTGCTAGTAGTGTAGTGAACTAGTGGTATAATAACTGTTTAGTCTTCTAATTTTAAGGGATTGGGTCCATGGAGACCCTAGGTCAATTAGGTTGTCGTCTTAGACCCCAACATGACCAAAAAAAAAAAAAGACCCCAACACAATCTTTTAAGGGATTGGGTTTAGGTCCATGGAAACCTTAGGCCAATTGGTTGTCGTTTTAGGCCCCAACCCCAATCTTAGGGAGAGATGACAAAATGGGGCTTGGCAGGACAGCCCGCTAAAAAAAAGCTGGATTGGCCGGATGGGATAGTGCTCCTCGAAGCACCATTCTGTAAAATCTGACCCGCCAACTCAAAAGGCCACAGCCAGACCGAGGTGGGACAATCCATTGAACTCGCAGTTAAACTACGAGTAACCGGTGTGTGAGTATGTGCACTTAAATAGTACCTAGGTATGAGACGATTACTTATACTTAAAGTTGCTGTCCATTTCTGAAATGAAAGCCATGCACATTTGACAAAAAAA
Source organism: Oxytropis ochrocephala (assembly GCA_020916435.1). Classification (NCBI taxonomy): domain Eukaryota; kingdom Viridiplantae; phylum Streptophyta; class Magnoliopsida; order Fabales; family Fabaceae; genus Oxytropis; species Oxytropis ochrocephala. The sequence continues at coordinate 11,639,911 of CM037090.1, forward strand.
AAAAAAGTTGCTGCCCGTATTTGTGAGAGTTTGGTACTAATGTAGTTGGCTATAGTGGGTCAACTATATAGAGCAAGCCTTTAGAAAAACTTCTGTCAATGCAGATGCGAGCCACACTCACATCACATAGCAACATGCATGATGAAATTATCATTCACCTTGAACGAAATACAGAAAAACAAAATCTAATAAATATATTTATTTTAACATAAAGAGGAAAATGAAGTCAGTCCTTGATTGCCCTGCCATGACAGACACGCATGCAGAAGATTGCTAGATGACAAACAAGAACAAACTCAAATCAAAAGGACTCCACGAGCAGAACAACATTACTTATGATAATATAGATATAAATGTTCAACTGGCAAGTATGTTTGATATACCAAGAAGAAGAAAGAACAAAGTTGAGAGTATGAGTGGTCATTCAGATCATGTCTTTCAATCTATTCATACTCAACTTGGCCCGTCCATTTCTATATCTAATTTACTAATCCGTTTTCTAAATCAAATTGACTAACTCCACGTGAGAGAGCTGAGTTTGGCTCAACAACCCTTCAATTGTGATTGTAATGATGGATGTAGTCATGAAACTTACATCAAAATTATAGTAGAATGAATTCTAACGTGAAATTGAGCTTTTGACTCTTGCTTCCAAGCACCATTTTTTCATTTAACTCACTTATACATTAATTAATTTATCAAGACATAAGTCACCAATGTCTTTTTTCCAATCACAACAACATCCAGAGTATCAATAACTTTCGCATCTAGGTCAAGACATCCAGTAAAAGAGAATCCAAAGTATTTTTTTCAGGATGATTTCTTTGACTTTTGTACGCACAATTCAACTATCGTTTGTCTCGGGAGTGTTCGAATTTCCCCAACAAACGGAATTTAGTTGATAATTAGAGAGGGCATTGGTGGAGGAGTCTGTCGCAAATGCCTCTTTAGTAACAATGTAATGCAAAAGTTAAATCACAAAAAATTTGATGCAAACAGAGTCTCTTTGAGTACTTGTATCAAATGTAACACCCCCTTATATCTAATGCTAATTTCAATGAATTAAAGATCAGAGTTTTTCAAAATCTTTCCACGCACCTCAAAGAGGGTGGTACATTTAGTGAAAATAACGTCAAACATATTTAAAAATCCAAATTCATCAAACGCATAAAATATTTATCATAGTCACGTGGGTTTAGACCCTCAAAACAACCTGTTTAGCGTTTACAGTAATCCATCAAATAGTTTGCAGCACAACGGAAATAAAACTGAGTTCACATACTCAATGCATAGTTCAAAATCAGTTTAAATACATAACCATAATATCATAATACTAAGATCCCATCCCGATTGTTACTATCGGAGTGACTCAATAGAACCCAAGAGGCATGGCACCATCACTCGGAATCACTGTTTGTCGCCACGAGAGCAGGCAACAAGAAATGCTAGGGTGAGTCTCTTTACATAAATAATAACAGGTAAAATAAGCCTTATAATAAGAATTAGCTAGCAGCAACAATTCACAGAAAACAAGGCATTTACCATTCACATGAGATATCAAACAAGCAACCATAACAGATTAATCGGACATTAACAAGAATCTCAAGAATGTGTGATTATATGCATGTATGCAACATGCATGTGGATCCATATTCACCTCACCACCCCGTCGGGTATTTCATCACCACCACCCGTCGGTATTTTTCATCACCTGTTGGCGAAGCCCTCATCACCTGTTTGGCCGAAGCCCTCATCACCTGTTTGGCCGAAGCCCTCATCACCTGTTTGGCCGAAGCCATGCATATGATTCATGTGACATTATGACAATGCATCACACCACATTAAGCACACCGCATCAATTATTAATTACCATTTCACTAATTATCACACACCACCTCATCAATTGTTTACCATCACCTCACCAATTGTTTACTATCACCTCACCAATTGTTTACTATCACCTCACCAATTGTTTACCATCACCTCATCAATTGTTGGTCACTAATTCATCAATTATTAATTAACTCTCACCTAAGGACCATAACCACCCCATAGGGTCATTCTCCTCGCTTGAGGACCATTTTGACACGCCAAGAATTAATTTAGGGACTTAGGAATTTATTTGACACGTTGAGACTAATTAGACGCTAAGGGATTATTTTGTCACGCCAAGGATTAATTTAATTCTTAGGGACTAATTTGTCACACCAAGGATTAAATTAATTCTTAGGGACTAAACCATCACTTAGACATATTTTGGGCACCTAGACACTGGCGGGCAGCCGAAATGACGCCCCATGACTAAACACCAACACCCATACTCACACACTAACACAAATTACACAAGCCACACACCTGGCGCCATTTGCCTAGGCATTTGGCGCCTCTCACCCAATTACCCCCACTAAACCATCATAAACCTAATCTTCAATTCAACACTTAATTTTCACATAAACCAACAAGCATGTAGGTATCAATCAACTTCATCAATTTAGCACATTCTCATATTTCACTTCATGACAACATTTCTTCAAGCACATATCACACAAAATCCACAACACACGATTTTTCTACAACACGTAGCATGGTAGCAACAATCCAAACACTCATACATCAACAATCATAAAATAAACACAATTTCACACAATTACTTCATGCTAGGCTATTTTCCTACATAACACATATTCTACTTGTTATTATGAACATAGTGAGAATCCCCTAACCTTAAGAACTACCGAGACATTCCGAAATTCACGACCCGAACTTCACGAACTCGCTCCTAACTCGTCCAACCGCTTCAAAGCCGAAAACCAAGCTACTCAAATACTCCCAAAACAGAATTCCAGCAGCTCCTAATTCCTCCCCTTTTCACTTGAAATCAGAATGTTGAAACAATCTTACATGTAAGCATGGGTTCCCATCTATGGTTCTAATAATGAACATAGAACTTTACCAACTGAAGCTCATTATCAACAAACATAACAGGACCATTTCACAACTAATTTCATAGAAGCAAGTACCCGTACATCTTACCAACATCACCACCGTAGCAGCTATTCTCGCGCAGTCCATCTCATCAATTCCTTTGGCCTTCAATCACTTAACTATTCCCCAAATCGAGACATGCAAGCTTCCAATTTGTTCTCCAAACCCCAAAACGTGACTGAGGGTGAAAAGAAATTGTTTCCGATTTGAGTTCCATACACGGTTAGGATCGCACACGAGTAGAACGGAACCACGATTGAAGGAACAGAGGTCAGATTCGAAATCAGCGGCGGATTTCGTGTGGGAAGGTGAAATTTGGTGTTCCGTCGCGAAGGGAGGAAGGAGAACGCAAGAACGAAAGGGAACGGCGCTGAGGTTCTTTTGCTGCTGTCTCTCACGCAGGAGACGCGGGGAAGAAGAAGGAAGGAAGTGGGCCGGGTTTTGGGCTGCTGAACTCGTGGGCCGAAGTTCAAAGTGTGCAGGGGGTGTGTTTATCAAGGGCAAGGGCTGTATGCTAGTAAAATGACTTAAAGTTCATTTTAAATCATTTCTAAAACTCAACCTCACTACAACTACTCCTTAATTAAGTTAATTACCCTATATTTATTTTAATATAGACAACCAAAATATTACTTAATTAAATTAGTCAAGTAATCACTTAATTAAATTAGTTAGATAATCACCTTAATTAATTTTGGGGTATTACATCAAACATTGGGACTGCAATCTTAAATAACAAAAAAAATGATGCATCAAACAACAACCGGGGAAACCAAAGAGACACCAACAAAAAAAGGAAATCACAATGAGACCGTAGTGACTTAGCGGTGGGCGGATCGATGCCAAGAAGACATATAAAGGAGAAGTCATGGCTAACCTGAACTACAGAAGATTTGTGAAGCCATGGAAAAAGAAGAAGCCATGCTAACTTGAACTACAAAAGACAAATAATTTAACAGCTTTTGGTAATGATTATAATAATTGTATAAAATTATTCATATTAATCACTAAACATTTTATATTAACATAAATGTATAGCAGAGTATATTTATAAAAAATATGTATAGTAGAGTATGATGACTTTTTTTGACATCAATTAGATCAATGTATTTCATTCAAAATAGAGTTCAAATGCAACTAGGAACATAGCTAAAGGAACTACGAGGAGCATTGATTACAGATGCTCGTGCCATAGCATCAACATCATCTACCACATTTTTGATCCATCTCAAAGGTCGTCGTGGCACAAAGATTTTGATTGGCAACCCAAACATGAGATTAAAGAAGGGTCCAGCTTTATCTTCCATAAGAGATAAAGTTGTCGAGCACCAATCTGTAAGTAGTGAGATATGAACTTTTTAAGGTGGTTCTAAAGACACCAACCTCCACCAATTTTGTTTTGGTTTATGAAGATAGTTGCATCTAAGTTGCACTTGATGGAGGCGCATTCCACCTCGGCCGGTCTACTACATCCTAAATTGGAGCCTTGGAGTGAGACTCACGAGCACGCTCCACTGCTCCAAAAGGTCCATCCCACGATGCTTGATAAATGAGGGAGTTGAGCACACATAATCCTAAAGCTGTCAATTCTGGCCAGCTAGATACTCCACAGGTTCATAACAAAAGAATGACGTCGAGACACACAAACACATGAAAAAACAAGCTTAAAAAATCATTAGCTTGGGTGAACAATGGTCGCATCACAAAGAGAAGATGTCAACTAGTTGCAGTAGATACATTACAGCAAACACACAGAATTGGAGCAAGGAACTCCTCGACTACTCAAGCACCATTTAGCAAGAAGGCAGTTGCAAACCATACATCAAAGACAAGTTTTCACCTTTGAGGATCACAAAGAGCCCATAAAAAATACCATTGACTCGTATCCTTTAAGTGGCTCAAGTCAACAACTCTCTCCATGGAGCATATGTAAGCACTTCTTACAATATAACACCCCTACGGATCAAACTACCAAACAACGTCATCTTGTCGAGTCACATCTAAAAAGTGAATGCGATGAATCTCCTCCACATCTCTAGAGACAAAGATATTTCGAATGAGGGGCTCATTACACGTGTCCCACTATTTTCATCAATCAGGAAATTCACCCATTTAGATCTTAGGATTTTGCTTATTTCATAGCCAAAAAACGCACTACATATCTACAACTTTCCCATTTTCAACCTTCTACCTTGTTCCTTTCTCAAGCAATATTCGGAAAGATCAAATACTACACCAAGTGTAACTAAGATTATTATGTCCTAAGATCAATGTTATTAAACCCGGACCGACCCGCACGTCTTGGACTTGGCCGGACCAGGAAAGCGGTGATGTGATCGATCCGAGTCACCTATTGGATCGTGGGTGTTTTGGACCGGTGCGACCGGATGCGACCCGTGAGCGGAAGGCATCAAAAGTGCGACCGGTGTTGACCGATCGGCTCGACCGGTGTTGACCGGTCGGAGTTCTTCGATTTGTGCTTGTTTTTATTTTTTAAGTAAAAGCGACATTATTTGTTTCTATTATTTTTTTAAAAACAAAGTTTAAATTTGAATTCAATATTTCTTAACATTGGTTTAACTTTAAGGTTTTTATTTGTTTTCAATGAGGAATGAGTAGTGAGTTTTGGACAATTTTATTGTATGGTAAAAAAATTCATAGCTCTGCGATATGTGAATATACAATATGCCTAATTTTAACGAGGTTTTTAGTAGTGTCACGGGTCACGCGGTCAACTAGTGACCCTCTGGTCAAACCAATTGACCCGATGGACGAAAAGAACTTCTTCGGGTCGACTCTAAGGTCGAAAGTTTAATAACATTGCCTAAGATGGATCCATGAAGACCAAATTTGTAAGTATTTTTTAACACATTAACATTTGTTAAAAAAAATTGTAAAAGCAAATTAAATTGTTAAGAAAAGGAGGAGTACGGAATAAAGATAGGTAGTGGAATAATTTTCATTTATTTTTCCTAGTGTAAATATTTGCACCTGATGACCAGAAATTGTCCCCCTGTCCTGGTGTCTTTAGTCCATTGTCCTACTGTTCCTACCTCTTCCCCTATGCACAAAACAAAACACAGTGGTCCCCACGCCCTTGGCAATAACAATGCCCCCACTCCTCAGCGCTAAGCTAACTTAACCCCCTTATCCGATTTAAAGGCCAAATTGGTCAAATCCACCACCACCACCACCCTAGAGGCCTAGACACAGCATTCAACCATTTAGTAACAGCAATAGTGATAAACTGTTGCAGTACTGCAGTAGTAGAGTACTACTTTCCCTCTTCTCGCCGACTCAACTGATCCTTGACCCCCCACACGCTCTCACCGATTATTACTTAGTTGTGATATTTATTTTATGAAGAAATTTTATTTTTTTTATAAACCGTGGATCCTCTGCGCGCAACAGTAGAGATTAATCCCTCGAGTCGGGTAGGACTACAAAGGGCGCATAACTCTCCCTCAAGAGATTGAACACTCACTGCGTGTAAAGGTAAATTCGATCAGGAACCTTACTATCTCATCTAAGTAGTGTAGTGGGTGAAAATATTAAGGTGTCTCATGTATATCCTTACGAAATGAACCAACATTCCTACTAACCGTTACACGTTATTCATGATAAATACATATTACGACTTTATTTAATCCATTTAACTTAATCAACTGAGTGAAGTTATTTTCGTACATGTCATGTACTAGTATATAATAATAATTGATATAGTTATTATCAATTTAACGCTAGATGTGAATGAAAGGAACAAAAAAAAATGTAACGGAAGATGCGCGTAAGAAAATGGAACGTTAATGACGGATGGAAAGTATTGGTGCAATGTGAGCCATGGATCACGACTACCAAGATTGACGGTGTACAAGTGTCGGTGAGTGATTGGCAATCTTCAATTGCCAAAAACACAATTCCTTTTGTAGGACCCACTACTTGTCCCCCTTCCTTCCCCTCTCACTTCTAGTTGAGTTGAGGAGGCCACATAATAATAATAATATTAGAGGGGGTGTCTCTCTTTCTTAATTCTTAATTGTTTTTTGCCATCATCGGATTGAATTGAACCAACAAAAAGTGTAGACTGTAGAAGCCCGCTAGCTGAATAGAGTGAATCATTGATGTATGTAGTAAAAAATAAAATATAAATAAATATAAGATATTGATATAGATATGGTGTTGCAGCTGTGGTAGTTTGGCATTTTCTGGTTTTATTCGGTGCGAGTTTGTTGGTTGGATTGTTGGTTGCGTTTGATGTTTACATAGAGCCGCTAGCTTAGCTACTTTTGGAAAAATAAACAGAGAGAGAGAGAGAGAAGTACTCCTAGTGCTGATAGGAATTAAGAACTGGGATTTTTTAGAGAAAGAAATAGAGGGCCTTTTGACTCCTTCTCTCTCTGCTCTTTTTCTAGCATGGAATGATTGGTATAGTTTGTTGAACTAGAGGAGTCTGAAAGCGAGTGGATTCTCAGAACAATATTACAAGTTGCTTCTTGGTGATTGGAGAAGAAGAAAACCACCACGATTGCGAAGTGGGAGTTCTTTTTCGGATGAGCAATCACCATTCTCCTTCAATGAGTTAACATGAGGTATGTGTTTTGGAATGTTCTATTTGCATTTTTTGCAACCATGCTTTTCAATTTTCAATTTCAATTTAAAATCTACTTAAATGAAAAGCTAAAGCAAAAAAAACACGTTTTCTTCAAACAAAAAAAAAAACTTTTCGTTTTCCCCCCTACGACTACTAATATTTGTTTTATTTTTTTATAGGCGTAAGTTCTGAAGCGAATTTTCTCTATACCATTCAGATAAAACCCATGCAACAGACTCACACAACATGTTAACTTACTCATTCATGCCAAAAAAACTCGTTCATTTTGTTTGAAAGAAAAACTAAAGGAGCGTTTGTTTTGTTTCAGAGAAAGAAAAAAGTTTATAAGGAAATAGAAAATGGATTGTTCTAATCAAGGGGAAATGCAAGAACCGAGTATTGAAACGGATAAGCTCAGCTATGAAATCTTCTCTATTCTCGAAAGCAAGTTTCTCTTCGGTTACGAAGATCAAAAACTCTGGTTCCCTAAGCAAATACCTACGGAAGCAATCGAGCCTCAACAACCGACGAGTGTCGTTGCTGCAGTCGATGGAGTCTCCGCCGTCAAGAACCAGCGCGGAAAGATATGTATACTTGCTATTGACGGCGGTGGCATGCGAGGCATTCTCGCCGGAAAAGCCCTTGCGTACCTGGAAAACATGCTGAAGAAGAAATCCGGCGACCAGAACGCTAGAATCGCTGATTACTTCGACGTCGCAGCAGGTACCGGCGTCGGAGGCATCTTCACGGCGATGCTATTCGCCACCAATGACCAACAACGACCTATTTTCGCTGCCGATGATACGTGGCGGTTTCTTTCGGAGCAGGGGAAGAAGTTCTACCGTCATGGCTCCGGCGCCGGGACTTCCAGCAAAGGAGGATTCCTCAAGAGGCTATTCGGCGGCGGAGGGTCCAGTTCGGTGGGGACGGCGACGGACGGTTTGGAGAAAGCCGTGAAGGAAGCGTTTACTGCGGAGAATGGTCGTTGTTTGACACTGAAAGACACGCTAAAACCGGTTCTGATACCGTGCTATGACTTATCAAGTACGGCGCCGTTTTTGTTCTCACGTGCGGACGCATTAGAAACGGATAGTTTCGATTTTAGGTTGTGGGAGGTTTGCAGAGCAACTTCAGCCGAACCGGGTTTATTAGAACCGGTTCAAATGAAATCCGTTGATGGTCAAACGAAGTGTGTGGCGGTTGACGGTGGTTTGGCTATGAGTAACCCTACAAGTGCGGCCATCACGCACGTGCTGCACAATAAGCAGGAGTTTCCGTTCGTGCGGGGAGTGGAGGACCTCCTTGTTCTCTCCCTTGGAACCGGTCAACTCTTGGAGGTCAACTATGACTATGATCGCGTCACTCGCTGGAAGGCCAAGGATTGGGCCAAGCCCATGGCCCGCATTTCTAGTGACGCCTCTGCTGACGTCATCGACCAGGCTGTCGCCATGGCCTTTGGCCACTGCCGGAGCACCAATTACGTTCGCATTCAGGTATGCTCGTTTCATATTCACGCAGTTAAAATTAAATTTACTACAATATTGCATTAATTAGTAGTTAATGGATTTTGGATTTAGGTTTAAGTATTTTCGGTGTACTTTGGGGGGTTTTGGTGCAGGGGAGTGGGTGTTTCTTTTGTGATTTTTGAAAATACTGGTTGATGTTGATCTCAGAAAGGTTAAGGAGAATTAAATAGAGTCAATTTCAGAGCAGCAGGAGGGTAGGGGGTGTGGGGTTTGAAAAGAGGGGAATTCTTTTGGCTTGTCTGTATGTATGTAGCAAGTTGAAGAAGAGCATGTGTGTATGTATGTATGTATGTATGGGGTGGAATAGCTGGATTTGGACCTGTTAGGAGGAGTAGGGGGATATCTTTTGATGCTAATAAATGTTGTGCATTTTTTGTCCAGAATAATGTGTATCAATTTTAGGAAACCTTGCCATCTTTGATGAACCTTGGTTTTACTGACCACCCTGATTATAGATGGAATGGCGTGTATGCAGTCTCTGCCAGAGAATTGGAATACATTACCTTATGTAGTATCCAATTTCATTCAATGAGCTGTATTAACAGGATACCTACTTAATGCTCTCCGTTAACTAGAGGCGTGTGTGCTAATATAATATACCCTTTTTGGTAAAACTAATAATAAAGCCCATTCTAAATTGGTGTGGAGTTGTGATCACAAGAAGCTGTTGTAGGCTTGCAGTTTTTAATTAGGATTAATATGTGTATCTCATGTTTATGCATTTTGATTTTGAGTTTATTTATTAACAAAATTAAACTCATTGATACTACTATGTATGCATTCTATTCTAGAGCTTTAAAAAATTTATTTACTACTAGTATATTTCAAATGTTATGGATGATGTCCTGAGGAATTGTTACGTGACAACAGGCAAATGGGTCAAGTATGGGGAGATGTGGACCCAATGTGGATACAGATGCAAGTCCCAGCAATGTAAAGATGTTGATGGGAATAGCAGAGGAGATGTTGAAGCAGGAGAATGTAGAATCGGTGTTGTTTGGAGGAAAGAAGATTGGGGAGCAGAGTAATTTCGAGAAACTTGATTGGTTTGCTGGAGAACTTGTTCAGGAGCATCAGAGGAGGAGCTGCAGAATAGCTCCCACTGTTGCTTTCAAGCAAGCTACCCCAAAAGCGACGACATAGGAGGTCTCAATAATCAACCTAAAGGAAACAGTAAGCACTCATTTGTTGTTTTGTTGTGTTACCTGACCAGACCTCAATAATTTATATTATAGACATACTTTCAAATAAAGCTTTTTAGTGGACCCTCTGAGTAAATTACCAAGTTGAAAGTATCTTTATTTAAGATAAAATAACATAAAAAGTAAAAACGATCGAAAACTATTCAGATGTTTTTTCTTTTATGACAGAAACATACCCATCATTGCTCAACTAATCCCATTATTTGAATTCTTAATCTCTAGTTGCATTGCTTAATCAGATAACAAGCACTTAGGTCTATCATCTATGTATGAGTATGACAAGCAACATCATGAAATAAATTTCTCCTCCTGTTTAGCCATTTTCAGCTACCTAATGTGTTTAACATATGAAATCCTTCTTAAAGTGTTTTTTAGTATAATTATGCTTCTATCTATGTATGGAAACTTTGGTGATGGGGTGAAATGGGGAACATGGAACGTGTTAGTATTCACCTCTAAACTATTCAAACCCAACAACACAGACAATGTGTTTGGTAATTTTGATGGGCAGGGGATGAACACCCCAACTTGTGGATGGCTTTCAAAGTTGAAATTCCCGAGAGGTTTCATCATCATAACTACTATATTTAATTTTAGTCACTAGTAGCAAAGAATTGGTATGAATTTGTCATCTTCTGTGTATGCACGGACGTGGACTTGTCTAGTTGTCTCCTCCTCAGTACTATACTATAAAATTATCAATCGTTAAGCAAGCAAGTGAAAGATGAAAGAACATAGGTAATATCGGCCCACCGACACTCATTGTTGGTATTGGGAAAGGGTGTTTTGGTCAATTTATTTCAAAAGGGTAATAAGATGAAGAGAGAGGTCCAAGAGGGTATTTTGATCATAAAGAATGAGATCATGGCGGGGCACCCCTCTAAAGTCTTTTCCGTAGTCCTGAAAAGTTGCTTCTCATGTCATATAGCTATGGACGGTTTTTTTTTAAAGAAAAAAAATGGGGTGGGAGGTGGTTGACCATTAACTTTGTTCTTCATGGTACAATAATTTAAATCTCAATTGGTATTGCGGGGCTTTAGGTAATTTGCTTGAATTAATTATCCTCTTTGTGAGAAAGGGGAAATGTTAGTTTGTTTTGAACTCAGGACCTCTTACTTACACTCATTCGATATTTCTTAGTTCGCCAATTGATAGACCTTATATTTTTTACCTTTCACAAGCTCTTGCATGTACTAATGTATTTACCAACCACGATACGATTTTGCAAAATCAACAACTATAAGCATCTTATTCATTTCATCTTGTCCTTACTCTAAAATCATTGTTATATCTTACGCAAATTGCATTGCAGGGAAAAAGAGATATATAGGAGGCAAAGCAACAAGAAGAAGCAGGAGTAAGCAAAAGGAAAAAGAAGTTATCAAAAGAAAGAAAAAAAGAAGAAGAATGCATATAGTAGTAGTAGTTTTACTTTTGAAAATAGAGAGGGTTTAGGGGGTTGAGTGAAAAGGACAAGTGGTGTATAAAGGAGGAAGATCTCTGTGGGATACTTTGTTCACCAGAGGACAGACATTATGGTGTCCACTTCACCTTTTCTATTAGGGTAAGAAACCAAGAAAGAAAAAAGCTAAGTGTATCAGTTCAAGCTTTTTTAGGGTCAAACATGAATCAAGTGTTATTTTTTATTTGAAAAAAAAAAAAGAGAATTCAGGGTGCAAGACTGCAAAGTAAATTGGATTACATTCTTCCTTTACTTTACTTTTTAAATAACATTTTGTAAATCTCTGTTTTATATTGAAACTTCAAAGAAACTTTATTTTCCTTTCTTTTTAAAAGCCAAACAACGTGTAAAATACAACTATAACACAAGAAGATATTTCGGGGCCAATATTTTTAAAATTTTATAATTGTTTAATTTGTAAGCGATTTTTTTTACTTTGAAAAAGTGAAATCTTTGGTGTGATGTCTTAATCAAGTTGTAGTTAATTGGAGGAGTGCCTGTTGCTTTCGGTTAAATTTGCCTTATGTATGTGTCTTGTCGAAGAGGTTTATATCCATTTTGGCACATAAATGAGGAATTTGACAATTGAAAGTGAGTTAGTGCTATTGCACTTATAAGGGAAAAGGAATAAAAATTTGCAACGTGGTTCGTGCGCATTGCCAAACTCTCGTGGGAATCCATCAAAGTGGCATATTGGCGACCTCACTAGTTTATAGTAGTAGTACTTAATTAGATCAAATTTCTAATTTCTGTCAGAAAAAAAAAACTTCTTTAGATCAAATTCTAGGCAAGATCTTTAAGTATTCTTATCAATTAGTTGAGTAGATCACCTTAATAAGGTAAAACGTGGTGGGTTTTTTTGTTGACTAAGTTGAAACGTGGTGGGTTTTTTTTTTAGATTAAAGCGGGGCTCAAGGTGCAGAAAAAGACTACACAAGGATTGACCCAAGAGTAAAGACTCCAATTACATCACCATTAACAAGAGTTTCCACACAAGACGGAGGGGCGTTGAAGGAATGAAGACCATCACCTAAGGTGCAACCCAAATTAGCCAATCCATCTGCTACTTTTTTTTTTCACAAAATAGAAAATGTACTGAGAACGCACTATAGGTGTAGTACCTAAATTTATGTTATGAGTACCTTAGTTGTCACTTTTATTCTATTACAAAGTCAAAGCTTTTTTTTTGAAGATTATGTAGTTCAATAAGTTGAGTAATGCTCATGCAATTTGAATTAACCAAAATTGCACGTTCGCAATATTTGTGGACAAAATAATACAATTAAGTCTAATATAAAACAAATTTAACACCATTTCTATCCAAAATATCTGTTTAATAAAGCATCCAATTAGTACAGTTTTCAAGATTAATAATTTAGATTTTATTCTCATGAAACAAATACTCATGGAGAGCAATTTGAAAAACAATTATATTTGTCCAAAAAATTGTAGTGTATAATCCACAAATTTTGACTTTATTTAAAACATGTCAAGAGTATTATTGTTTTGACTTTATTTAAATAAAACACGTAAAGAATATTGGTCTAGTTCTCCTTAGTCTTTCTTCAGTCTTCTTTCATTTTTCTCTTTTTTAATAATGTCGGAAGGAAATTTGCTTTTTCCTTTTGCCATAATTTTACATCATAATGTTTTAACGATGTTTTTTTCCTTCTATTTACTTTAAAAAGAAAAACACTATTATTAAATTTAGACGAATTTCAATCCGGGTAATTAAACAGGCTTTGAAAGACTTAGACATGTAAAAGATTTAGGTGACAACCCTAATCCCTACCCTACCATTGTTTGGCATGCATTAACAGACAAGAAATATGTTCTACTATTCATGTGAAAAAGTTAAGGTTGACTGTGTGTGCACCAACTATCCAATTCTTTTGCAATTGTGAGTAATCTTGTGCCAAAAAATTCTACAACACTGTTTGAAATCCTTTGGGTCCCATCTTACAGAAAATTACTTTTTCCGTGAGATTCCCACTTAATTAAATAGCCCTCCATAACCTCTACTACTACTATTTCCAACTGCCAAAAAGACAAAATTAATTGTCTGTCAATTGCTGCTTTGTTGATATCTTTATCTTGATTTGATCTCAAATAGGAGCTTTTTTCCACCTTCTTTACTATTCAATTTGAAAGATACCATTTTTAGGTTAAACCTATTACCTTTAAAATTAAAAGGGAGGCTAAAATGTGATTTTAGAAAAGTCACTATTACTCAGGTAGGTGGAGTGAGTGACAATGCTAAAAAAGTAATGGAGTATCAATTGTGAGTAAAAAGCTATGTGTTGAATAGAAATACATATGTTAAGCTCTTCTCGTGACCCAAAGTGGTATCAAAGTCGATAGTTAAGGTGATCGACTCCTTGAATCGGATGCCTAACTAACAATGTGAGGGATAGTTGTCGTGCTCTGTTGATGCATATGAGCCAACACCGGTGCAAATATATGTGGATGAAAAACAAAAAACTTTCGTTTGAGAGGGAGCAAATTACATGAATGAATGTACTCACATTTGAGAGAGAGATTGTTGAAGTATCAAGTGTGAGTAGAATACCCCACATTGAATGAAAATAAGGACGTTGAACAGTATATAAGTGAAGAGACTCATACACCTTATACTAAAGGCTTCAAATGAAAGGGGGCGTCAAACCCACTTATATGTTTGCTCCTAGGCCAATGTTGAGATCTCTCAAGTGTTTTAATTAATGTTAGAAATAAGAGACATTTCGCTCATTTAATACACGATAAATAAGTGTTTTAATTAAATGAATGGAGTAAAACGATAGAAAAATAAAATGTTAAAAGTTGAAGCGCTACTTTAAGTAGAGTGCAGAAATAACGATATAAGCTAGTGAAATAATGTCTATCTCGATAAATGCATTCTAAAAACGATTTGGTGTTTTCTTATCTCCGCTAAACGAGTTTGGATCTTTCACAAGATCTTATAGGATAAGTTATGAGAGAGAGTGACACATCTGATATAATAATAAATGCAATAAATGTTATTATATTTTTATTTGTATTCTTCTCTCTCATAACTTTGTCTCATGAGTACTTGTAAAATACTCATTTGACGTTCACAAATAAAGCTTATCTCAATAAATGCATTCTTGTAGTTGCATCTTTGAAATGAAAATAAGTGACTTTTTGTGTCTACAACGGGATACACTTGATGATTATACAAGTATTATCCTCCAATTAAAGAGATAATGAAAGTTAATATGGACCTTGAGTTTAAGGTGATAATAAGACATCTTTTATAAATGATTATCAATCACTTCCAAAGCCATTGTAGCTGGTGCCAAGTCCTTGTTTTGAAGAATAATCATAGTGGGTACACTCCTTTTTGTCATGTTTATTTGGGGCTATTCATCCTTTTTCAATGTATATGCCCATTTTGTCTAAATAACCCACTCATACATATTTCTTATTCTAATTAATTTCATGTACTTTTGTTTGGTATTCCTATAACCCCCATAGTGCTTATTTTCTTTGATTTGCCATATCCCCACCCTTCCTTCCCCTTCTTCTACAAGTATCCAATAAAATAGTGTTATGGTCTTTATATGGATATATATGACCAAACTTTATAATGGAATCTTACTTTAATTAATCAAAATTATTGACTTATCCTTCTACCACTTGGCCATTTTTGCCATCTTCAATACCAATGAGTCCTCCATTCCCACCCGTTATCTTTGTTAACTAATGGGATTAGAATGCTCGTTGGGCCCCCCAAACATGACTTCCTACTAAACTCAATTAAATTATAATAATAACAACAAAGATGACAATGAATATGACAAAAGGTGCTCTTATCCTCTTCAAAATATAATTACATTTAGTCTTTTGAACAATTATTTAATTTGCATCACTAATTGCTCAAGCTCTTTTTCTCTCTTCAATCATCATATATATATGAGCTGAAATGAAAGGCGAACAATCATATATATTTTTTTAGACTATTCTTGATTCTGCGTAGTCTCCACAACTTTTAAGCGAAAAGACTAATCTCTCTCGTCCTTAATTAGGATCGAATTTCGCATTCAACACACCGTTGAGTTTGTTCACTGCGGGAATCGAATCAGGGAAGCCAGCAAGTTGACATCATGTGTAAGGTAGATTAAGCCATTGGGGCCCAACGATGTTGT
Organism: Oxytropis ochrocephala; assembly: GCA_020916435.1. Lineage (NCBI taxonomy): Eukaryota > Viridiplantae > Streptophyta > Magnoliopsida > Fabales > Fabaceae > Oxytropis > Oxytropis ochrocephala. The sequence continues at coordinate 11,655,843 of CM037090.1, forward strand.
TTGGCAAATGATTGGGGCCCAACGAGAATATAATGGGAGATTTAAGTCCTTAATTATTTATGGCTCTAGTTGTTATTAGATTAATTATTAATTATAAGGATTGCAAATTGGATTTGATGACATCAAAAATGAGAATATAATGGGAGATTTAAGTCCTTAATTATTTACGTGCCGTGCTTGCAACAACTTGCTCGTTGGGTTTGATTAGAGAGTTGAACTTCAAATAATATAGGAATTGTAGTTTTGCACACTTGCTCACCTTTTAAAGATTTGAAAAAAGATTTGAAAATATGTGACCTTGTCGTATTTCGCTTTCAGGAGTCACTATACATGATGAACGGGAATTGGTGGTTTACCGGTAAATAGGGTTTATAATATTCTTTAGTAAAAAAAAGGGTTTATAATATTCTATGAATTTGGTCATTCCATTAAAAAAATGATTTGGTCAATTTAGCATACAAAATATATCTGGAAGAGAGGTTTCAGTATAAACCAAAATATAAGGAAGAAACTTTGTCAAAAAAAAATGCAAGTAAGAAATTAAAGACTGGTTTACTTATATTTAATTTCAACAAAAACGAGAATACAACCAATATTTGAAGGTCATTCTGTGCACACCCACGACATGTCTTTTCATTATGACATTTATTTCACCTTGCGAGATAGCTTTCAAATATTAGTTAGGACAGTATTATTAACCTCATACAAGAAGGACGATTCGATTGGTTGAGTAAAGAGATAGCGTTGTTGGTGAAAAAATATTTGAACTACACGGGGTTCGAACCCCGCTCCCCCTAACAACTAACACACTAATTTCTAACCACTTTGTCTATCTTAAAAAACTTGATACAAGAGAAAACCAAATTTAAACCGGCTGACTTATGATTCAAACATTGTTTTTTTCGGATCATTATTGGTTATTCACAGAGTATCTCAACACTTTCAACAAAAGACTAATATCTGTTCATGCTTAGGATTAAATTTCGCAGGAGAATCAAACCCTAAGACGCCGGGTCGACCCCTGTGTCATAGATAGGTTAAACCATTGAATCAACGGTGTTGGTTATTCAGATAGAGTTTGATTATTAGTTTTAGTCTTAATCAAACTTCAACTCAAATTATTCTTTTAACTATTTAACATATGTAGAAGAGAATCGAATCAAAGCGAAAGAGAAATGTACTGATTGAGATTACAAATATTGTGAATAAAAACACTCAGTGACCAGAATGATAGATTGACGATTGATGAGTATTAAAATTAATTTGTCAAAAAAAAGAATATTAAAATTAAAATTTCTAGTTCAGAAATGATCCTTCACTGACTGGGTACATGCATACATGGTAAATAAAAGACTTAATTCGGTTCTGAATTGAACTTATTTGAACACTATAAATCTGGCTTACAAAGACTATAAAACAAAACAAAAAAACAGTTGTATAAGGACTTCGTTTTCTATATATGGACATTTCTAAATAAAAGGGGAACATTCTGAAGCTTATCTAAAAAAAAGGTAACATTCTGAATGCGTTTAAAATATCCTCCCAAATAGTTCTGTAATTTTCATATTGGCCCCAACTTAAAAAAAGGGTCGTCACACCTATCTCCAAGCTTTTTTACTCAATATTTTTGTTAATATATACACACATCACACATGAATAAAAGAACCAGCTATAAAGATAAAAAAAATAAAAATAAAAAAAACTTGTCTTTGTAATCATAATGCATAAAAGAACCAGCTAAACTTGCCATAGCTTCATTTATTGAAATGCAAAGCAGCATTTATAACAAATACGACATTCAAAAACTGTCATCTATTACAACATATACCAACTCACTATAAAAATACATCTATCCGCCCTATTGCAGTAAGGCGTTCTAGAAACAATGCTCAAAAGAAAAATGAAGAGAAAATAAACATATTTTAACCTCACAAGACGATAGATAGCACCCGCGAACATATATATCTATCAGAATGCGAACATGTAGTCCAAGAACCGGATCCTCTTGAGGAAACTTGAACTTTTTCAACAAAGTGAAATCCTGTCAACTAAACACTAGCCAAAATGATATTATCAGAGGCCAATAACTGATTTATGCACGCCCTCCATCTTTTAGAATGACACTTCTTCTGGTTCTAATTTGGTTGACAAGGATTCTTGCAAATCTGAGTTCGTGGGAAATAGGTTACACTGTGCATACTGTGCCATCAACTGGTCCACAAGCACCAAAGCTACCATGGCCTCTACCATGGGTACAGCTGCAATCCCAGTCCAAATAAAAATTTAAGAAATTTTATTTTCTACTGATGAAAAGTCAGGCAAAGTAAAGGAATAATAGAAAATCAGGCACAGAAACTTATAAATATTCGTAACATTAGATTTAGATGTCTTTATGGACTTTTTTTAATAAAAAATCAAGTCATTTCCCAGCAGAGGGAAAAGTTGTCCTGTAAAAAATTATCTTGTCAATCTTTCCGATTAATGTTAACTAAGTTCTAAAAGATTTTCCCAGAAAATTGGATGAACTGTTATGAGAGAGAGAGAGAGAGGTGACGATAAACAGCATCTAACCTCTTGGGACAACACAAGGATCATGACGACCACGAGCTATCAGCTCTGTTTCTTTCTTATCTCGAGTTACTGTTTGTTGCTTCCTCTGCAAAAATGTAATATTACATTCAATTCATATCAAATACATAGAATAGTGCAAAGTCATTGCTATGTATAACAAAATATCGACGAACCACATAAAATCAGCTAAAATGGGGGGAAGTGAACATGCAAAGAAACTGGAGGCACAACAGGTTCCCTCAATTGCTACCCACTTCAGTTTTTGAAAATAGAAAAATAAGCTATACTTCATATACCAATGCAACAGTAAGAAAAAGTGAAATGGAAGTAACAGCTTCAGTTTAATCCTATTTCCTACATAGTCGAACTAAGTTTTGGTAAATGCAGAGGACATTCCTTTATCCCATTCTCTTCTATTATAGAGATAAATAAATACAAGCCTTTATCTCACTCTATGCATAGAGATAAAGCACATAGATAAGTTGACTACCCAACATAATCTTGGTTATGGATGTAAGGGTTAAGAGGAGAGTGAAAAGAAGAGGCCAAGATAAGGTTTCGTCATTTCGAGGATTAGGAAGTGCTTAAGAGACGCTTGGTGAATCAAGAGGATTTGGACTGTTAAAAAGCCACAATTCCTAAGCTAAGCATAGAGAGAAAAATGAGTAGCTTAGATTTCAAAGATGATTAGAATGATTTTTTTTTGATTGAATGTATGTGTACAACGGATTATATACAGATCAATTTCCTTGGCTTAACTGACTTCATAGTCGGCTATCTTACAACAGATACACAACAAAATTTGCTAACTAAAACTGAATAAATTACAACAATGGTCTAACTATCTAAACTGCCTTCGCTGACTCGGCTTCTAACAGAAAGCTGACTCACCGTAACTGAATGCACGAGTGTGTTTAACTGAGTGCGCACGTGTGTGTTCTCTAATATGCCCATGCAGACTTAGCTGGGTGAAGCACCGGTGCAAACAGTGAGTTTGTCCCTGAAACGTTGGAATTTGGTGGGAGGTAGGGCCTAGTCATGACATCAGCTAGTTGATCAGGGACATAGTTAACTTGGAGTTCTTTCTGTAGAACCTTTTCCCGGACACAAAAAAAAGATTGAGCTCCATATGGTTAGTGTGTGAGTGTAACATAGGGTTATGAGCTAAGGAGATAGTGCTCATATTATCACACAGAATCCTCGGAGCAAAGAAGGGAACTCCCAATTCAGTGAGTAGATACTGAAGCCAGAGGATTTCAATGGCACCTAGAGCCATGTGACGGTACTCAGCTTCTTAGCCCACCACGAGATGAGATTGTGGCCAAGGAAGACACAATCAGCATCACAGAAGGCTGTGAGGGAAATGGAAAAGGTAGGAACATGTTTAAGGAACAACCCTAGGGACAGTGCGCCCTTCAATGCCTAAGAAGTAGTCAATGGTATCAAGATCTTTAAGGGAAAATAAGGAGAGCTTAGTGATAAGATGCTAAATGAGAGTGGTGTTATTGCCAGTTACAATAATGTCATCTACATAGACAAGCATGTAGATTAAGGAGGCATTCTTAGAGTAGATAAACAGATAGGGATCACATTTACTGCTGACAAAGCCGAGGTGCAGCAGAGACCTCTTTAACTTGTCGAACCAAGCAAGTGGGCCTGTTTGAGACCATAGAGAACTCAGTGCAGCTTGCAAACCTAGGATTTATCCGAAGAGGCAAAGCCCGGAAGTTGAACCATGTACAACTTCCTCCTAGCCATTGAGGAACGCCTTGTTAACATTCAGTTGTTGGAGTAGCCATCCTTTTGAAACAGCAAGTGTGAGCATAGTCCAAACTGTAACCGATTTGACACCAAACTGTTGGTGAAAGCCTTTGGCCACTAGGGCGTGCCTTGTACTTGTTGACAAAGCCATCAGAGTTTTTCTTGACCCTGAAAACCCACTTGTAGCCTATAGGAATTCTGTTGGGCGGAAGAGGGACTAGCGACCAAGTCTTGTTTTTGAGAAGTGCATCATATCCAGCTTGCATGGCAGCAAGCCAAACTGGATCAATAAGAGCTTGCTTAGTGGTCTTAGGTTCAACATGGGTGAGGAGTAAGGTGGGATGGAGTCGAGGACACAATATCAGACTTGTACCCAGTTTTCATGACATGGGTATTAGGAGGCCTAGCAAGGACAATAGTTGTAGGAGGGGCAAGGTCAGTGGCAGTAGCAGGAAGAGAGGCCAATTGGGAGTTGTTGGAGGGCAACAGAGCTGTGAACCGCTCGAAGAAGCAGGTGCTAATGAAGGAGGACTTTGACAGGGTGGATTAGGGAGGAGAGTTAAGTTCGTGATGATGAAGGAGCTAGAGGGTGGGTTTTTAGGAGAGGTAGAGGCTGTAGTGGGAAACAATAGTGGATACGGGAAGTGATGTTCATTAAAGATGACATCCTTGGAAACATATAGACGGCCATCAGCATCTAGGCATTCATAACCTTTGTGGGAGGTCGAATACCCCAGAAAAACACATTCTTGAGACATGAATTGCAACTTGTGTTTGTTGCGAAGCCTGAGAAGAGGAAAGCATGAGCAACCAAAAACCTTGAGAAAGGTATAATCAGGTTTCTGGTTGAAAAGCTTGATATAAGGAGTGTTGAACTTGAGTGTAGTTGTAGGTAACCTATTGACGAGATGCACACTTGTCAAGAAGGCATAATCCCATAGTTTGTGGGGGAAGGAACCTTGACGACAAGACATGCGCGATGGAGAGTGGTGAAGCGAGCGGAACCGAAACCTGTGGCATGGAGCCATCTGAGGCTTGCGGCACAGAGCCACCAGAATCACTATGAATTTCTGATACCACGTTAAAAAGCCACAATTCCTAAGCTAAGCATAGAGAGAGGAAAGACTTGTTTAGATTTCAGAGATGATCAGGATGATTTTTCTTGATTGATTGTATGTGTGTACAATGAATTATATACAGATCGAGTTCCTTGGCTTAACTGACTTCATAATCGGTTAGCATACAACAGATACAGAACAAAACTTGCTAATTAAAACTGAATTAGTTACACCTTACAACAGTGGTCTAACTATCAAACTGCCTTGGCTGACTCGGAGTAAGTGAATGCACATGGGTTTAACTGAGTGTGCACGTGTGTGTGTGTGTTCTCTAATATGGACCTTCGGGTAAAGAATCTTGGTGGTTGAACAAAAATGTGCAAGATAAAGTTAGGGTTAAAAGAGAATGTTATAAAGCATGGTCTCTACATAATGATGCCGAAAATTGGGAAAAGTATAAGTCAGCTAAGAAAGAGACCATAAAGGCGATGGGCAAAACAACAACTAAAGCTTTTGACGGGTTATACCAATCCTTAGGCACCAAAGATGGACAAAATTTATTTATAGGATTGCTAGTGGTAGGGAATGAAAGACGAGACTTTGCAGTTTATCTATCTGTCAAATATGTGCTGCTAACACTGAACAATTAAAACCGTTTAAATTAATGAGGTTTATGTACAAAGAATATTCACTTATCTGGCAAGCCAAACCCAATTTAAGTGCTGGGCTCAAATCATTTACACCCCTAGTGCTGATTTTAAGATGGGTGATAGAGATGGTAATGGAGCGATAAAGAGAAAAGATATTGAACTTACTGCAATAGTTGATGTTGGCTTGAAAGCTATTCTCATGTTAATTATTTCCCCATTGGAAATTCCACCCTGATTTTCAATATAGATAACATAAGTACGGCAAATATACAACATGAATGCAACCCTTTTCAAAAAAAGAACATGACTGTAATACCGCATGTCTAGAAACAGCTAATTAGTATTGATATATAATAGAACAAATACACAAATACCTGTATCCCACCGGAGCGGTTTGTTCTTGTCCTCATCTTTCCGTGTTGATCTATATAGAATTCATCATTGTGCTCACTCCCAGTCAAAAAGGTCCCTATAATGATTTCACTTAGCCATCAGAACTCACCCAAGACACAAGTGATAGAAGAAAATAACACTGCGGAATTGGTCCCTGTTTAGCCCGATCAAAATCATAAGATAAAGGCTCCCAGAGACATACACATAAGGTCATAAGCAAGTTTCAATACCTGTAAACCCACTACCAATTTCAAAACCCTTAGTTGCAGGCAATGAAATTACAGCTTTAGCCAGCTCAGCTTCAAGTTTGTCAAATACTGGTGAACCAAGGCCCTGAGAAATAGTAAAGTCGTTTCTATTCTAAGTGAAAAAACATAATAAAAAGAAAAAGAATAATAGACACAAAAAGCACTTGATTGCAAAACTATTCTAACGAAGAGAATGTGCTTATGAGATATCAGGCATGCAAGTAGACATATAGTCGCAAAACACCAACCATTGTTTCAAAGCAGATTTTTCTTTTTTTCTCATGCTAATTATTAAATTATCAAATAACAGGGTCAAAAGACCTCAAAGAGCACTGTAATATTGATGGTCTGCAAATTTAATACCTCTACAAGGAGTACATGGTCGAATACATGCTATACCAGTATACCTGGACAGGAAGCTCCCAATTTCATGGATGACTAAAGAACACAGCTTGTCTGAGTTTAGTTAATTTCCACTAACTTTTCTAAATTTCCACAGGATTCTATATCACATATATTTAATAATTTACTAGACTAATTTCAGGACGGCCATCAAGCAATATTACAAGCAGGGGGGGAGTTGAAATTCCTTTGAGGGGATACACACAAATATTATTGATTGCATCATAGTATCATCCACTGAAAGCCACCTAAACCCAGAGAGGTGAAAAGACTTACACGTGGACAGTTCCTCACAATGCATGTTACAACACCACCAACAGAATCACCTCTCACTCGGACAGCATCAATAGCAGATATCATCTTCTCTGCATATTCTGGGTCTGGACATCTAACAATGTTACTCTCAATCTGGGAAATTTCCAAAAGAAAAGTGGCAAACCAGGAGTTTGGCTTCAGAAAAATAATAATAATAATAATAATAATAATAATAATAATAAGAAGAAGAAGAAAGAAGAAGAAGAAGAAGAAGAAGAAGAAGAAGAAGAAGAAGAAGAAGAAGAAGAAGAAGAAGAAGAAGAAGAAGAAGAAGAAGAAAGAAGAAGAAGAAGAAGAAAGAAGAAGAAGAAGAAGAAGAAGAAGAAGAAGAAGAAGAAGAAGAAGAAGAAAGAAGAAGAAGAAGAAAGAAGAGAAGAAGAAGAAGAGAGAAGAAAGAGAAGAAGAAGAAGAAGAAAGAAGAAGAAGAAGAAGAAAGAAGAAGAAGAAGAAGAAGAAGAAGAAGAAGAAGAAGAAGAGAGAAGAAGAAGAAAGAAGAAGAAGAAGAAGAAGAAGAGAAGAAGAAAGAAGAAGAAGAAGAAAGAAGAGAAAGAGAAGAAGAAGAAGAAGAAGAAGAAGAAGAAGAAGAAGAAGAAGAAGAAGAAGAGAAGAAGAAGAAGAAGAAGAAGAAGAAGAAGAAGAAGAAGAAGAAGAAAGAAGAAGAAGAAGAAGAAGAAGAAGAAGAAGAAGAAGAAGAAGAAAGAAGAAGAAGAAGAAGAAGAAGAAGAAGAAGAAGAAGAAGAAGAAGAAGAAGAAGAAGAAGAAGAAGAAGAAGAAGAAGAAGAAGAAGAAGAAGAAGAAGAAGAAGAAGAAAGAAGAAGAAGAAGAAGAAGAAGAAGAAGAAAAAGAAGAAGAAGAAGAAGAGAAGAAGAAGAAGAAGAAGAAGAAGAAGAAAGAAGAAGAAGAAGAAGAAGAGCACATCGACGGTAAGTATTATTAATACAAGTACTAATAACGAGCCAATTTGAAAGACTGCAGTGAGTAAATGCCTTAACAGACAGCATTATGGCATCAGTTCAAACAACAAATAGTAGGATACTCGCACAATTATACTCCTCCGGACTCATTTATAAGCAAAAAGTGCAAAATTTTTGGACTCAAATATAAGCAAATATCAACTAACTTAACCTCATTAAATGCTATTATCCTAGAAATGCCCTTATTTAATTCTACCTTTACTATTAAGAGTATTGCACATTTCAAGAAAGTAAGGGTTATATTTGTAAAATTAGTTTACTTTTGTATGGAATCAAGAATATTAAATATCTAAAACTAACTTTCTTAATCTATGTAGAGTTAGGTTTTTTGCTTATAATCGAGTCCGGAGGAGTATTACATTAGATTATTTAGTTTCTTGGAAGTGCATGATATAGTGGTAAAAACACGGGAGAAAGTCTATAGCAGATTAAATGCCTTTTTGTGTTTTAACCAGGGAGAGTGTGCAAAAAGAGAGTGTTGTTAGCATTTCACTTTCTTGAGAATGAAAAATTATCCGATGAAAGGTCTCTCCCTTTTACCATCAATACTTCCTCATCAGTAAAAGTGAATTCTACAAATTGTTCCCCTTTGAGATATTACTTTTGTACTAATTATATATTTGTATTTTGTACAAATTCAAGAGAATATCATACATTAATATGCACATTTTCCTCAAATTCGGCCATATACCTGAATGGCCCGCCGAGAGGGTTAGGATGATAAAATGTTTATCACTCATTTTCATATTAAAAACATTTCCTCGATAATCTCATCAGTCATGTCAAAAATGCTTTAAATCTCAGTTTAAGATTGTAATGAGACTTCTTTTGTGAGAATCACTATTGTCTATTTGGCAAAATCAGTTTTATCATTAGAAATGTAAGTTATATAAGAAGATATGTGAACTGAAACTATTTTTTCCCAATTTGATGTTGACATTCTGGAGTGTACTTTTTGAAAAGGGGAAAAAGATAGGTTATTTATTAAGTTAAAATTAAACAAGTTTAGTTATATTATCTATTATATATGAATGCCAAAATTTCTTTTTACAAAATCTTGAGTTGTAACTTGTAAGCATGATTTCCAAAATGCATTCCAAGAAATGAAATTGAAAGTAGTCCTTCTATTTGTAAACAAGCAGGGTACGTTACGATATTTGTTAGTTAGTAACATCCAAATATTCATACAAAATATTTAAAAACAAACATATAGTCATCTTCGTGTCTAGAATACATGACATCTACTTTATTCAATTTATTCAGCATATATAAATATGAAAAGTAACTTTAAATACCTGATCAAGTGTCAGTGTGTCATTGTCAATTAAGTCCTCAGGAAGAACTACCTTGTGAACTTGAGAGACATAAGCAAGAACCTGAAAATTAAGACCTTTAGCCAAGGATTCTTGAGGAATTGGCAAATATAAATATAAATATAAATATAAATATGCGGATAAATCTACATCAAACATGCATTGAGGAATGAAAATTTGAGAGAGAGAGACAGAGAGAGAGAGTTAGTGGAGAGAGACAGTAAAACTAGGCTCTGACAAGTACATGCAGACTCTATATACACATACAAAATATCAGTATGGATAGGAGGATGCCAATTCAGTGATCCCTGCAGACCATCCTAGTCCTTGGAAGTCTAGTTCTTTGGGTAATTCTATATCATTGGTTGCTTTCAATTTGGTGATGGTAATCATATTGTTTTTGTGCAAAATTTGGGCAAGAAATGTTCCTTTCGTATAAAGGCCTGTAGTCACTTTTATCATCTGTCTTCCATATACAAATCAACCAATAATTTTTTTTTCAGGGTCTAAACTGTAATTGGAACTTCCATTTTAACAGAACCTTGATTGATAGATTAGAGGGAGCGGTATCTAGTAGTCACTTGAGAGGAAATACGGGACTTTGGGTAGGGAGGTTCCAGACCCTAAAATTCTGTATTGTTCTGTAATTAAGGGAGATTTTACCTAATCCTTCTAATAAAATACCAAGTTTCTATCAAAAGGTTAAGAAACACCAACACATTCCCAAAATGATATATCCTTCTTGGCAGGTAAAAAATAAAAACAAATGAAGTAAAAACACATAAGAATTATCGTTAAACTCATGAGACAAGTCACACACCTCAGTTCCAGAAAACTTTTGGAGGATTTTCTTGGCAACAGCACCAGAAGCAACCCTTCCGATGGTTTCTCTAGCAGAAGATCTACCACCACCCTAAATTTAAGAGTTCAGATGTATGAGCTTTATGCATATCTCATCGAATGAAATTGCACATTACAAAGGTCAATACCTGAACAGATCTGACACCATACTTCATGTCATAGGTTGCATCTGCATGGGAAGGCCTATAAGCTAATGACATCTCGCTATAGTCCTGAAAAAGTCTCCCACATCACAATATTTTAACAACTCCAAAAATCAAGATATGGTTGCTTATTTTTATTGGATACTTCTGAGCATCAATATATACTCACGTTTCCTCTTTGATCAGTATTGGGTACAAATACATGGATTGGAGTTCAGTCGTAACCCCTGCAATTAATAGATTATACCTCAAATCTTTTGTCAAGAAGCATGTAATTTCCTAGTTAATAATAGTAGGAAGAAATACCTACCTTCAGAGACTCCTGAATATATTCTACATGTATCAGTCTCCTTTCTAGGAGTCGTAATTCTGCTCTGACCTGGCCTCCTATACACAAGAACTTTACACTGTTATTCTTTAAGACATGTTGTGTCAGAAGCAATCATTACCTATCAATCAGCTATCATTAATAAATCTCATATTTTCTTCCTAGCACGTTTCAATAAAAACAAAAACTATATCTTATCAAGTATTCTTCTGTTTCACAGTGCAATTAGTTCGGTGAAGTCCCTGAGATGATATTGGAGGCAAGTACCTTCTGTCAAGTTCCACTTGCATGTCAGCTTCGGAGAGAGGGATGCAAGGCGGACATCCATCAATAACACAGCCAACACCTCCTCCATGAGATTCTCCATAGGTAGTAACCCTAAAGTAATTTCCATAGGTACTCCCAGCTGCTCGAATCTCTGTAACATATCAATGGTTTCAAAAACTTAAAGACTGGCCATCACAGTTATATTAATTTAGACTTTTGAAGATGCAACAGCATCAGAACAATTTCTTTCGTTCATTATGTTTAACATAAACTCCAGCCAAAACTATTGTAATTTGAAATTAAAAAGAAAACGTAATTAACTGAAGTTTCTATAATTTTTCAAATCCCACTGGGTAAAACAGGATTTCCAGACCATACCTATATCAGCCTGTGAGCTTAAAAGTTGAAATAGGTGAAATTTTCAATGTTAGGAGGAGTTTGAGGGATGTTAGCACTAGTAGCCATGCCTTAACAGGTCAGGGGGGTTAAGAATGGTAAAATCCAAATTTATTTAGGTATAATCCGTGTCACGACAGGTGGACCTATATAATGGAGCAAAGCTCTTTCGGCGCCTATTTTTTCTATTCACAACACTCGAACTCGAGACAGACCTTACTTAAATAGAACCAAGTTCCTTACCACTTGGATAACATGCATTGGTGGTGAAATCCAATCTAACATAACATAATATAAATGCTTTCACAAATTCTCAAATTACATGTATTACACGTTACAAAGCATTTTTTAACAGAATAAAAATTAGATACAGTTCTACAGGTACTGGTGGTGTTGTTCCTCAGGTAATAAATTAGATTAGGTAACTGCTAAAACTATCCAGGGATGTATTTTTATTAGCAATTATTTTATATTTAACTTGTTACCAAAAAAATTAACCAACACTTCCTCTCTACAACAAGAACACCTATGGTGCTGTAACTAAGTAATGCTCTTTTTAACAAATTACAACGACAGCGGAAGTCTAGACACCAAAAGTTTCAGATATCACAAACACTCAATCAAGGTAGCAGACAAGAAGAAGCGAAACTAAATGAACATTTTCCAGTGTTTAGCCAAGAAATTCGATTCAACAATGAGAAGATTTTAGTAGCCAATCCAATTCCATAAAGTAATAACAATAATTCAAACAAACAATAAGCACATATAAGAACAAAAGGATAAATCGAAAATCAAACTATTAACAACTAGAGAGAGGGAGAGAACTAACGGAGTTTCTTGGGAAAGCGGGGACGGAGGTAGACGGTGGAGAGAGATCGTAGATCGGAATTGGGAGCAACGAAGGCGGAGAAAGAATCGGTTCTGGAAGCAGTGAGGAAGGGTTTGGTGGAGAGAGAAGAAGCCATGGGATTATTGTGGATGTAACGCTCGCTTTTCACGGAGAATGAGATTTGATTTGAGGAACAATCAAATACTCATTCAAGTTTGGTTGTTGAGTTCGCGCAAGTTGAGAAGGAAAAAGAATTGAGCTGAGTTGGGTTTGGTAGGTGGCAATGGCAATGTTGTAATTATAGCATGGAGGAACGTAATCGCAGTACCACCACCTACCCCCACCCACCCTTGCCCCGTCTGCAACTCAAAATACTAGTGGGTGTGCGCCACGTGGCATATGGTTTCTTTGTTTACTCCTTTTTCCTTGTTTTCCTTGTGATAGTTGCAGCAGCCTGAAAGTTGTTAAGTGCTTTTTTTATCAACAAAATTGGAAGTTGTTGAGTCAAACGTATTATGTTAGTACTACAAATTACAAATTCGTCAAAAAAGGACTGTATTACTAATTAATATTAAAAATTATATTCTTCTTATTATTTTTCTTAGTTCAAATATTTCGTTCGGTTCCCTCACAACTTGATAAGAGGTCTTGGATTTAAATTTTGTCATGGGATTTAAATTTTGAGGGAGCGTTTTGACGTTTATTATAGCTCACACGGCTTAAGTGATTAATAATTAATCGATCTGATTGCGTTTGGATACCAATTTTAAAAGAAAATAAGGAATAATAGAGTGAAAATGGAGGTTCAAGTTCAATTCCGAAATCCATAATTTTTTTAGGCAAACCAAAATCAATACTATTCTTATTTGTATTTACGGAAAAAAAAATTGATTAAATATTTTTTTGGTCTTTATAAATTTTGAATTTTTTTTAGTCCCTATAAAAGATTTTACTCACTTTTAGTCCTCACATTTTCCCCATCAATATTTTTAGTCCCTCGTGACTTTTTTTTTTACATGAAGATATCTATTGCTTTTCATTCATAATAAAGGTAGCAATACAACTTGGAATTCGAGTAAAAACTTGAGAACATTGCTCAATAATGGCCACCCTTGCTAAAGAATGAACTATCATGTTTGATTGTCGCTTGACAAAAACAAATTTGTTCAATCATGTGATGTTGGTTTGTCTCTTCTAATCTAACTATACAAAACGCCATATAATATTGTTTTGGTCAAATAATGTTAAGCTTCCCTTTGTGAATTGTGCCACCTTCATCAGCCTCTGTTGCTTCCTACAACTTGAAATAGTGAAGAAACTGAAAACATAATTCATAAAATAGGAAGGGTTTTTTTTTTCAACACCCTCCTTCTCTCACAGACCCCCATAATTACCGTAATAGACAAAAATACCCTTGAAAACTTACAAAAATCACATTTCACAAGTGAGGTTACCGAATTTATAGGTAAATCCGAAAAGAATTTCGGAATTACCTCACAAGTGAGGTAAATTCGGTTCACAAAAATTCGAAATCCCCCCCTTTTTTTAATTATTATTTTTTTTATTTACATTTTCCTTTTTTTTTAACAGTGGCGAGTAGACGACCAATCGGTGAAAGTGTATGAAAGTAGTCTTCTGGAGAAAGACTCACCACGCGACGGCGACGACCACAAATCTTTGGGAGTTCAAGAAGAGATAGGAGTGCTACTCCTTCTCCGAACTTTTTGGCAGGCTAGTAGAGACGCAGCCTACCACGGCGAGTGCGATCCTGATTACCTACCTTGGTACAGTCAGGTATCCAGGGTCCGTCTTACTCCGGTGTCAGTTGCTCAGAGCCAGATCAGGAGCCCGTTGTCCCAGAGACTTTAGAGGAGAGGGTGCAGAGAGCAGCTGCATTGGCCGGGATGCGCTAGATGTGGACCGTTCACCTGATACTTCACGTCGTTATTTTCGGTCACTTTTAGACATTTTGGACCTGTAGTTGTATTTTACTTATTTATATTTGTACTCGTATTTCATATTGGGTATTTTATATATTTTGACGTATTTTAGATCATATATGACGTCTCTTTACTCGTATATCGCAACACTTTCGTATTGTTATTTAAATCGTAAAGCGTTTGTATCGTATTTTAAAAATAAAACGTGCATAAATCACAATTTAATATACAAATTTTTTAAAACAAAAAATAAAAAAATAAAAAAAAAAACGGATTTACCTCATATATGTGGTAAATCCGAAATTCCCAAAGCTAGACCCCCTTTTTTGAACCCTTAAAACCCAGAAATACCCCTGAAATTTTAAAAAAAAAAATGAAGATTCCCGGATTTACCTCAATTTATGGTAAATCCGATTCATAAAATGGGGGTTTTGATTTTAAGTTTAGGATTTCCGGATTTACCTGCGTATGAGGTAAATCCGAATTTTTTATTTTAATTTTTTTAAATTGTGTATTAAATTGTGATTTACGCGTGTTTTATTTTTAAAATACGATACGAACGCTTTACGATCTAAAATATATCAAAATATATAAAAAAACCGAATACGAAATACGAGTACAAATACAAATAAGTAAAATACAACTACGGGGCCAAAATGTCTAAAACGGCCTCAAAATAACGGCGTGAAGTATCGGTGAACAGTCGACACGTAGCGCATCCCGGACAATGCAGTTGCTCTCTGCATCCAGTGGCGCGCCCAGTGCTCATACTCTGGGTGGTCACGGTATGACTGCTCATACCGGGTTTACCTACCTATGAGGTAAATCCGAGAAACCCCCTTATTTAAATAAAAAATTATTTTTAAAAAGATACTCGCTTGTTACAATTTAAAATACGATACGAGCGTTACGATATACGAGTCGAGATACGTCTAAAGATAAGAGTAAAGATACGATACAAACGCGTTACGAACCTGTTACAATTTGACGTATTTTAGATCGTAATTAGACGTATCTTTACTTGTATATTATAACGCGTTCGTATTTTAAATGGTAACAGGCGCGTATCTTTAAAAAAAATTAAAAAAAGGGGGTTTCCCGGATTTACCTCAAATGGAGGTAAATCCGGTTTATAAATTAATGAACCGGATTTACTCATATGAGGTAAATCAGGAAACCCCACTGAAGCATTTTTTTTGATTTATGAACCGATTTACCAATAATTTAGGTAAATCAGGTTTACTCACAACCATGAACAGAGATTTAGGTGTAAGCGAGATAAGTTCGGATTTAGGGGTTAGTTTTTTTGGATTTAAGAAAAAAAGAGGTAAGTTCGGATTATGAGTTTGGTATTAAGAATGTTGAAGGGTTTTTTTGTCCAAAAGTGAAAAATGGGGGGGTGGGAGAGATAAGGGAGGGGGTAAAAAAAAACATCTTTCAGTAAATTTTGTTGAGGTTTTAGGTTAGAGAGATTCGACCAAAAAAAAAGTTAGAGAGATAAAGTTCTTATTAAATTCTATTATTAAAAAATTATAAAAAAGTGATGTACACACATGGTATCAATTTAAGTACTCAAATGAGAGTTTCACAATTGTTGGTGCTCTTATAAACTTATCATGTATAGGATTTAATTTATATAAATAATATGTATAAAAGTGTTTTACACTATCTATCAATTGCAGATTGACACATCATTAAAAAAAAGTTGGTCAATTGATAACCACCAATTGGTCAAATAATAACCAACAACTGCATAAATTGTTATTAGTGGTGGTGGTTGAAAAGCATATCAAGATTTTGTGTATATAAATTAAACTCTTATGTATATGAATTAAATCCATTTTAAATTTCTAAAGCAAATTTGTTTAAGTATTTTTTTGACAAGACAATGTGTTTAATTTGATGATATTTTTGTTTTCTATTTTAATTTTCCATCATCCTGAAAAAGTGAAAATAGTTTCAGTTTTTTTGGTAAACATCATATCATAACATTTTATTATTTAAATTTTTGCCTGAGAAATTTACAAAAAAACAAAATTGCCTAACCCCTCAAAAGCCGCCACTCCACCACCACCACCCGCTTCAAATCCACACCGCCTCAATCACCCAACCACCACCTCCTTCCCAACTTTCCCTTTACTGTACTTTCCTCTTCTCATTCTCTGATCCATAAATAACGCCTTCTTCTCATTCTCAACTCCTCGTTTCTCCTCCCATCTCTTTTCTCGTTTCCTTTTCGTTTTATTTTTCAAATATTTCGTTCCACTCGATTGGCCATGTGTATTCGCATCTTCTCATGATCTCTTGAATCTGCAATTCCTCATTCACAAACGACAAAAAAAAAAAAAAAAATATGTAAGTTCTCAAGAACCAACCATTTACGTGTCTCTGTTTTTGTTCTGGAATTGCATCTCTTTTCGATTTTTAAATTTTTATACTTTATTTGATTTTGGTTTACTCTGTAAGCATCACTTGATCACATGATTTGATCTATAGTCTACTTTAGTTGGTGTTTGCACATAATTATCAGTTAAAAACCTTCAACTTCAAGCTTAATGAATAATTATCTTAAATTTATTCATTGTACTCATACATAAGCTTAAGAATCTAAAATCACCAAAAAAAAAGCTTAAGAATCAAATTATAGATAGTATTGAAGGTATGGACTAATTAAACTAATACGTATATGCATATTGAATTTGCAGTGTTTGGACACTTTTTGCAAAAAGGAAAATGAACTTGTCTATGCGTTTGTTGTCTTCCGAGCTCAAATGTCCTCCTACAAGTGAAGCCACGCAGTACAAAAATGCGAACTTTCTATTGTCCAGACCCTCAATAAGGGTTTCCTGGTTCGTTAATAAAGATGTATATAGTGGTCACGGGAGAAACGCGAGGGTGTCTTGCCAATTGATGCATGATCACTTAGAAGAGTCATATAAAAGGAAGAAAAGGGTGCAGGTGCCTTTACAGAAGTCAGATTTTGTGAGGACATTGTTGATTGATAACTATGACAGTTATACATACAATATATACCAGGAGCTATCTGTTATTAATGGCGGTAAGTGCAACTTACTATGTTCTTTTTTTTCTTCTGTTTCTCATTTGAATGTGGTTGGGAAATAATTGGAAAATGTTGACTTATAAGTGTTTGGATTAGTTTATTTCCTGTTTAAAATAGCTCCCAATAAAAATTCTTAGCAACAGATCTTTTGGACAAAAAGTTCAATTTTACTCAAAAAAAAATCTAGTTCAAACAAGATAGTTGTTCTGTCGTCAAGCTGCGCAAAATAAATAAAACAAATCTGTTATTGGTAGGAATGCCCATTTATGACAGTTTATATTTTATGATGATGATTCAAATTGTTCCATATAGCGGCTTGCTTTGTAGCAAACTAGCAATCGATCAAAAGAATAAAAGCTTATGGAATCTCAGAACAATTGCAGTAAAAGACATGTTTAAGTTATATCATGTCCAATTAATTTTTTGATATGCGTGATATTAGACATTTAGAGTTTGCCCATCTCTTTTCCATAAACCTATCTATTCATTCTAATATGATTTCCATGGGGGACCTCGAAAGTGGAGTTGTAATTGCCATTCATTGAGTAGTCACCCTAGAGTTAATGTCTCAAAAACTTGCATTTATATTCAAATAGAAGTGTTCTAGATGTAAAAAGTAGAACACTTTAGGAGAATGTTTGTTTGCAGTGTATAATTATCCCTCCCTTTTTGGAAATGAATTAGATTATAAGTAAGAATTAAGATTACAATATTTGCAAGAATTACAAACGTTTTTTTCAACATTCTAAAAAGTTGAACTGAACTCTATCTTGGAAGGTTAGAAGTTGATGTAAGGATTATGTCCATTTTATCTGCTGGTTTGGTTTTCATTTTGCCAGTCCCCCCTGTGGTGATTCAAAATGATGATTGGACGTGGGAAGAACTTTGCTATTACTTGTATGAAGAAAATGCATTTGATAACGTTGTTATATCACCTGGACCTGGTTCTCCAGCATGCCCAGAAGATATAGGTGAGAATCATGGAATGTCATTCTGGTCTGATTATTTCATATAATTTATATATTGATCCAGAAGAAGCAACATAAAAATAAGTTGATCTAGTTGTCCATAAATGTTTGTTGTGATTCGTGAGTGGATATATAGTCCATGCTTTCATTACATTAAAAGACCTGTGTATATTGGTAAATCTACCCCTGCAGCCATTGTGAGTTATGATGTTTCATTTACAACTGTAAAATAGTTAGGTGCACTGTTTTCCCTGATGGTAGTGTCTGGCTCAACAAATTGGTTGCAGCTTAACCTTGCTAATAGAATATTTTGTAAGAGTCTCATAGGTTCTTATGATCAGACTCGATCTTCAACAACATAAGTTACCAGATGTAAACTATACGAGACTTTTAGGAGAAGATGTTAAAACTGCAAGAACTTAAACTAATTGTAACATTCATTCTTAAAACAGTAACAAAGGCGTTGCACTAGATGAGACTAGTTGCATGAATCATTCAACAATTTAGGCCCCTTCAGAACAAAAAGTTTCGACAGATTCATTAAGAGTAAGGCCGTTTTTAATAGTTTCTCCTAAAATATACCTAATCGACCCCCTTATAAGGTGGCACTCCAGCTTTCCCCTTAATACCGTTGTTCCTAATTTTATATTTTCTTATGTTCAGCTCATACTCCTCAATATTCTCATCTGTATCACTCTCAAAGGGGGTGTAACCATGTAAGTGAAACATATGCCTACAAGTGTTTTGAAAGGACACCTGATATGATTTGTAGATTTTGCTATCTATGATTTATGCTAATATGTTATTCTGATTGATGCTTAATGAGGTGTGGAAGATTCTTTATTTTAACCCTTCTTTTTGTAAAATGATTTTGTATGCTTCAGGCATTTGTCTTCAGATATTGCATAAATGCTGGGATATTCCTGTTCTGGGTGTTTGCCTAGGACACCAGGTATTTCCTCTTCCTTTTGGAAGACTATACCCCTTTTTCCTATTTCCGGTTGTGAAATCCTTCAATGTACTTTGCTTTCTTCTTTTCTAGATGATACGTAAACCTTTTAATGTTACAACTTGTTGCTTGTGCTGTTAGTAACATGCACAAGTTTCAATAGAGTGCACATATTTCTTGATTAAAGGTCATGTTAACTTATGATGAACTTTATCTGTCCAACTTTTATTTTGCCTTCCCTATTATGCGGCGTTTTGATGATCTAATTTGGGCTAATTTCAGGACATAAACTCTTAGTTTTTGGATATACTTATAAAAATAACTTGTGAAATGTTTATAAACTATTTTTAGTTTATTTCAAAAAGCTCTCTAGAATCGCCTGAGTAAGTGCCTAATTAATCTCTCTAGAATGGCTTATTGAATAAGCGCTCGATTAAAATATGCACTCATATTATGAGTTTATGATAGCAACTGATTAGGGTTTGTCAGTGTACACTATCTTGTTTCTTCCAGAAAAATTAAGATGTGTCTTATGGCTAATTTTTAGTTGTATGGTTTTATTTTTTTTGATGAGAACAAAAGTTCCGCGGAATTAAGTTATGATTCAGTTGCAGTGCAACCAAAGTATTGGGTGTTTTGTGTAGTCACATTTTTAGTATAAATAGAAGTATTTGGCCTGCTTATGAATTACAGCCATCTTTTACTCCGAGTAATGAATGAATGTGTGGCTTGATTACAAATTATTTAAAGTTTATGAACCCATTTAAAATACAAGGACCTACTTAAAATTTACTTAAGTGTAGGGACCCTATTATGAAATTTTTTAGTTCAGAGACCTATTTAGAAATTCCCAAGTAGTTTAGGGACTTACAAAGTAATAAATCATAATTATATTGAACTTATTCATGTTTTGATTCATCATTTTGATTCATAATCTCAGATGTCAAACTTTTGAGTTTCGTAACTGTAACTATCATTTACACTATATTCTTTTCTTATCTTAATCACTTAATCTGTGATATGGTAGGCATTGGGTTACGTGCATGGAGCTCAAATTGTCCATGCATCTGAACCAATCCATGGACGTCTGAGGTATGCTTTAACATTTCAAAAACTTCTCAGTCGTTTGTTCAGAACATTATATAATTGCTACACTCAGGAAATCTAATATACCTAAAACAAAATTTTCATTTGAAAGTTCTCATAAATGCTCCTTCCCCTTTCTTTCTTGTGCAGTGAAGTTGAACACAATGGGTGCCGGCTTTTTCATGGCATTCCTTCTGGTAGAAATTCGGTTTCAAGGTATGTTCCCACTATATATTTCAAAGAATCTGAATCCATCAAACAATTTTAAAGAATTTGAATCTTAACATAGAATTTAATTTTTAGCTTATCATACTTGAGACATACAAGTCATTTAGATGTGAGGAAACTTTAAATTTTAATCATAATTTTTTGGAGTTGCTGATGTTGCTCAGCCATTATGGACTAAGTTGTTTGAGAATCTTGGTGATTTCTGAATTTGTCCATAACTTGTGAAAACTATGTCTCTTACTGGTTTTTAGGAGAGGAAAAGATATGGTGGAAGTGTTTTGTGGTGTTGTCTTCATTTTGCTAACACGTGGGACGTTTGGTTACTGAGAAATATATTTTGGTTTTATATGGGTTTCTTCTTGTAGTTTCTTGAAGGGGTTTTCTTAACCAAATATGTTGAAGGATTATGTAGCTCTTTCTGGGGCTGACCCAACACCTATGGAGGCCTAAAGCGAACTGAAATGAAGGCTATGAGATAAAAAAGTAATGCAAACTCCAAATATCCAGTTCAATATAATTTAAAAAATTTGTTGGGTATAGTAATAGTAACAAAATAATGCGGAAGAAAAATTCAAGCCCATTAAAAATACTATTTGAATATCTTAAATGAATAATTTAAGTTGGGTTAAAGTAAATAAATAATTGAAATTGGGGAAAACTAAATGAATAATTTAAGACTTTTTATTCAACTCAAAGTTGGGGAAAAATTGGAACAATTAAGTTTAGTTTATGGAATCAATACTTAATTAATTGACAATTCCAAAAAAATTCTAATTAATTGACCATGCATGATTAGGAGGAGACAAAAAGAAATTGGATCTGTGAATGGTGTTGCCCAAGGAATGAGGAATATTGCTTTTATGAGATGAAAATGCATATCGCCCAAAAAAATAATTATGAAAAAGCAATATAAAAATAAAAATTTCTGGGATCAAACCCCAGCCATTTAGGTAAGTGGACTAACGGGTATCCAACGAAGTACCAGTCAAGCTAGCCTTAATTTTTCATACTTAATCAAAAAAATTAATTAATATTATGTAACTATAAAATTTTGGGGCCTGTTTTTTATTAAAATATTTTAGGCCTAAAGCCGTTGCTTTAGTCACTTGGGCCGGCCCTGCTCTTTCAGCTGATGTTTTCATCTGTATTTGTCTTTTTTCCTTGTCTCTCCTTTGTTTTAGGAGGATTTCTGATCCTCTTGTCCTGCGTCATTCTTCTCTCTTGACATATTGTTTTCTTTTTCTTATTGAAGTATAAATGAAGATCAGCAGATAAGGAAGGTGTCTTTCTTCTAATTGGTGGGGTGTTTTTGACTTATGTTTCTTATTTTTTTCCAGGGGGGAGTGAGATGTTTGGTGGCTAGGTGAGTGAGTAAGTGAGTGGGGAAGGACTAACACATTGTGTTGGATTCATGGAGTGCCAAGATGTTTGTTGAAGTTCTTAGGAGAGTTTGATTGACATTTTTGGGGCCTTCCTTAATGCTTATTCGTAGTAATCTTGGCACTTTCTTTCCCCAAAATCGCTGTTGGTCAATTCATTTTTAATCAGAAAAGAGAGCCATTTCTAGGAATTCTAAAACTTGTTAGTCTAGTACTCTAGTTGTAATTGTTAGGGCCTTGGGCCTGTTTTTTTGTAAGCCCATTCCTCAAAGTTAGTCAATTAGCTGTTTGCATTTCTGTTTTGGTAGTTACAGAAACTCTATGATGTATAAAAGCAATTCAGGCAATCAATGAGAAGTTAGTTGTTTTGCCATTACCTTTTTCTAATCCTAACAAAACTTAACCAAACTAAATTCCCCTACTGTAGCCCATTACTATAGTTTATATTTCAACAAAAATGACTGCAAGTAAATAGCTAGTTGATAATATCTGATAAAATTACATATTGGGCCAGATGCAACAATGCCACCCTTAATCTAAAATGTGTACTATGCAAAGATGCAAACTACTACCTTGCAATTTTTCCCCCTTACCTGTTAGGTGTTTTGCTTTGTCAAATTCTCGTTAAGAGCTATCTTCAACCAGTACCAACCATAATTGTTGTTCGTCACACATTTCAGGTGGTTCGGTATCATTCACTGGTGATGGATTTTGAATCGCTTCCTGAAGAGCTCATCCCAATAGCATGGACTTCTTGCACTAGCACACTTCCGTTTTTTGGGTCTAAGGATTCTAAATACAAGGGTTATGAAATTCAGCCTGATCACAGTATTCATGTTGATTCTTTTTTACCTGAAGTAGGAAATGGACGTTCAAAACTTTTTATCATGGAAAAATAGAAATGCAAGGGTTCTTATGGGAGTCAAGCATTCTACAAGGCCACACTATGGTGTGCAGGTGTGAAATACAGAACAGAAGTGATATGTCTATAGTTTTAGCTGTCTATTTATTTATTATTATTTGTTAACCATGTTCAACTCAACAATTTTGACCTTCAGTTCCATCCAGAGAGTGTTGCAACCTGCCATGGAAGTCAAATATTCAAGAATTTTAGAGAGATTACAAATGATTATTGGCTGAGATTTAGATCATCGTACAATGAGGAAAAACATGCTAATTCTGATGGTAAACTGAAGAACTTTTCTCCCCCCAACAAGAACTGAACTTTTTTATATCACCATTTACTCAATCTGTCATATTGTATGTGCTTATAAAATTATTTACCTGACAAATTAATTTGTGGGATTAATTTTGCTGGATTATTGAGGTCACTTTGTCTTTTCTGCTATTTTGTATATTTTATTTAAATGAAAAAAAATGGTCTGATACAATATTAGAGTGTATCTTGTCCAGTCTTTGTCAAAGTCTAGTTCTAGCTAATTTCTACACTAGACCTCCCTAAACTAAAGTGAGATCTCTTACTATTGTGTTCATGCTTCATAGGTTTGTTATAAATTTCAATTGGCCTTCAACCTAGTTCCCTACTTCCCTGTAGTTTACCTGAGCAGTAAACTTTCTTTAGCACACGTGCAGGTTTCAAATGCTAGTAGACTCTTCCACAGAAGTGTCAGTTCAGAGAATAATGCAATGAGTCAGCTAAGAAAAGTAGATAATGAAGACAAACATTTGGTAAATTATAATACTGAGATGAAGTGCTTAGAAATGTTCAACATGTTAAATGCTCATCATGCAAGCACTAGTTACAAATGTTTGAAATTGAAATGGAGGAAATTTTGTCACTTAGCTGGTCAAGTTGGTGGAGCAAAAAGTATATTCTGTCAGTTGTTTGGACATGAAGCTGAAAACACTTTTTGGTTGGATAGCTCCTCCACAGAGAAGGTATCTATACGAATTTATGTTGGTTTATCTTTGATTCTTTAGACATGACGCTGGAAATATCATATTCAACACCCACCCATTCCTGGGCTCTGTTTATAATACACAGTACATAGTTCTTTTTTCATTTGGATCTTTAAACTATAATTATCGATCAGCGCAGGATCTCTTCATAATTTGGTAGCATATTTATTTTTCGTTAAATGCTATGTATTTTCATCATCTCAATATTCTTCCCATCTCAATTAGGGAAGAGCACGCTTTTCATTCATGGGAGGAAAAGGTGGATCGCTTTGGAAGCAATTAACGTTCAGATTGTCTGATCAAAGGTTTGAAATTAGTCCTCTTAACTGCTAATTTTTAATTATTTTTACATGTCTTCAATTCTCTTCTTTTCTGATGCATTGACCTGAAAAAGTATTTCTATCGGACCAGTCTAACCTTCTTACCCTTTGGTATTATTGATAATGGTAATTATTATTATATTAAATTAAACTAAATAAAGTATACATTTCATTCTTTGCCAGTGATGGCTGTTCAAATGGTGGCGGCTATTTGTCACTGGAAGATTCCCAAGGTTCTGCCGAAACAATATTCTTGAAAGGAGGGTTTCTTAATTATCTGAACAAGGTATAATGTGTTGGCCATTTTATGCTTTATTCTTGCGTATCATGCTTCTCAACCAGGACATGAGAATCTTTATCAAGAATTCAGTCCTTGTTGCCCCCTTAGTTCATAATAGAGTTGAGTTAACACAACATAAAAATGGGCCTATGCGTGTATATGATTCGAGTCTAAAAAGGTATTGCATGAAGGGGTGTTCTAGAGATATAACATTATTTGACTTCTACATAACATTTCAAGCTTTTGATAGCATTGGTCCTTGACACTGTTTATATATTGTTTTACGATTTGGAACATATCTTATTCTTCCTCAGCTATACCACATCTGTTTTTTACTCCAATGAAATTTCTTCGCACCCTAAACTGCAAATATGCTAGCAGAACAAAAGATACAAAAAAAAAGATCCTTATTGCCCATTCTCCTGTGATTTAGACCAATAAAATGCCATCTATCGCTTTGAATGATTTTTGCTTTATCAAGATGAAAAGAAATGAAGGAAGGGGTGGGGGTAGGATAGAGAACAAAATAAACAGGATAAAGACATCAGTCTAATTTTCTGTGAGTGGAATCACCAGCATGGATGTATTTTCGTGGTGCATATTTAAATTATTTTCTGACATACTTAGATATTCCCTATTATGTAGGCTTTATTTTTGTGACAAGCATAATGAAATATTTAATTCTTTTTTCTTTTTATTATTACTGTCTCCTAACAGGAGCTTCAATCATATCGTTATGATAAGGATGAATATGAAGGTCTACCATTTGATTTTCACGGTGGATATGTTGGTTACATCGGGTAGGTGATAAAGTCAAGCAAATATATGCCTACATTGAATTAAACTGAGTGGTTATGCATATGTCAACAAATTACTCGGTTTTCTAATTGTGTCATTTTTATTTATGGTTGTTTTCTTTGATTCTTTCTCCTTCATGGGTATAGCTTCCCTTTCTCGCACTTATATCTTTTTCGCTCTTATGCAGTTATTGGAGTCTTACTTTTACTTTGTTTTTTTTTGCTTTAAGTAAGATAATCAGCATCAATAGTCATCATAATATTTTCTTTGACAACAATAGTCATCATATAACTCCTCATTTAGTTTATGTTGAAATATGTAGGCCCTCATATTGATTTTTTGGATGTAGACACATCCCAACCTCCCTGCAAAGCTTATTTTCTTACATGAGGTTATCCATCCATGCAGTTTTTAAAATAGAGCTCTCCAAGTCCTATATGATACTGTTCATGAGGGTTCCTTTTTTTTTTTTTAAAAAATAAATCCTATTATTAGTACATATATGATATATCTACATGTATTCTAATTTCCTTGAAAAAAATATACTATTTAAGTAGTAATATTTATATTACAGTGAAAAGTTTATAAGGAAATATTATAAATCATTTGAAATATAATTTATGATAAAAAATTAAGTTAATTTATTTTTGAATTTTTTATTTCAATACATATCTTATGAATTTTTAAATATTCAAATCGCATTGAGATGAACTTGATGTGTATTAAGATATTAACTGCAATAGTTATTCTTCTCTTGTAATGCACAGTATAATTTTGTTTGAGATCATTATGCAACTAAGTAACATCTTAAAATATGTATTTATACAGATTAAACTAATTATATAATTTTAACATACTTAATTTTTACAAGCTATTAAAATAACAACTAATAGTAGTCCTCTGCACAGCGCCAGTCCCATACTAGTTATATAATTTTCGATCTATCTAGTGAACCGTGACATAATTGATTTCTTGTGTTGCAGGTATGACCTCAAAGTTGAATGTGGAGTCACATCTAACCATCACAAATCTAAAACTCCAGATGCATGTTTTTTCTTTGCCGATAATCTTGTAGCTATTGATCACAAAAATGATGATGTTTATATATTGGCTATACATGAAGAAAGTTCAAATACAACAAAGTGGTTGGATGATACTGAGGAGAAGCTTTTGAGCTTACATGGCTCTGTGAGGATGGATATAGAAAAACATTTTCATCCTTCAACGTATTCCTCGTGTAAGGCTGGTTTTGCACCTGAAAAATCTAGAGAAAAGTACATTAAGGATGTTAAAAAGTGTCTAAACTACATTAAAGATGGAGAGAGCTACGAGTTGTGCCTCACAACCCAGATAAGGAAACCAATTGATGTATTCAATTATCTTGGACTTTACCTGCATCTGAGAGAAAAGAATCCAGCACCTTATGCTGCTTGGCTTAATTTTTCAAAGGAAGATTTGTGTATTTGCTGTTCTTCCCCTGAGAGGTTTCTGCAGTTGGATAAGAATGATGTGCTAGAAGCTAAGCCCATTAAGGGTACTATAACTCGTGGTGCTACTGAAGAAGAAGATGAGCAACTCAAATTGAAATTACAGCTCAGGTAGCATTTATTTCTGGGAACTTTACATCACTATTTTAACAAGCTTGTGTACCAGTTGAATTTACATATTGGAATCATTTCTTCGTATGTTTTTTGTCATGACATTTTCAAGTATATTTGATGCTTCAGGAATTTGGTAAGAATCCAGACTCGTTGAAATGTGTGATATTCCTATTTGGATGCAAAAAATTAATGTTGTGTTTCATAATCATTTTGTTATTATTCTATTGTCTAGAGTTTAGATATTGTAGAGAATTCGACATCAGAATTCTATTTGGATGCTAAAATTATTCAATATCCAGAATCATAACATGTTAGCAAAGCAATCAAAATGAGATTCAATTTGGTGAACCTGTTGTGAACTAACTTGTTTCTCTATTTCAGTGAAAAAGATCAGGCTGAAAACTTGATGATTGTTGATCTTCTAAGGAATGATCTTGGTCGTGTATGTGATCCTGGATCTGTTCATGTGCCCCGTCTCATGGATATAGAATCGTATGCAACCGTTCACACAATGGTGAGTACAATTCGTGGGAAGAAGCGATCAGATGTCAGTGCCGTAGATTGTGTCAAAGCTGCATTTCCTGGTGGTTCGATGACAGGTGCACCAAAGTTGAGATCAATGGAAATTCTCGATTCTCTTGAAAGTTGTTCTCGAGGTATCTACTCGGGCTGTATCGGCTTTTTCTCATATAATCAGACATTTGATCTGAATATTGTCATAAGAACAGTCGTTATACACGAGGGTGAAGCTTCAATAGGAGCTGGAGGGGCAATTGTTGCTCTGTCAAACCCTGAAGATGAGTATGAAGAGATGATCTTGAAAGCAAAAGCCCCAGCAAATGCTGTGATAGATTTTGAATAGAGTTCACTAGATTGAACAACAGTTTTTTTCTTTTTGGCCAAAGGTTACACAACAATGATTTATTGCACGTGTCCTATTAATCATTTTATATTTTACAAAGGGTTCTATTCTTCTCTGGATGGTTACGACAGAGGCTTTAGAGAACCAGTTCCCCTTTACAAAAGGAATAGAAAAGAATGTTGTGTTATAGCTAGGATTGATTGTTTTGGGTTAGATTTTCGTTTCTAAGATGAGGGTTCCTTTTTAATTTTTATAGTGATTGCTTTTAAGGTTGATTTGATCATGTAATATAATGATAATATTTTTACACAGATGAACTTGCCTGTAATTTAGGTTTGCTGGGTTATGCTTCTGCATTTTATACTGTAATTTGTGTTGAATGAATTTCCATTATTTTTTGTTCATTTGTGAAACTGGTGACTTTTGTGCATTGGTACTCTTCTTCCGCACGCACTCTGCTGTGTTGCTTCAATATGGATGTGTTGCTTCAATATTGAGGCGTTTGCTAATTTTACTCATCTGGTATCATTTGAATTTTTGTAATGTTTAACCCCATGTTGCTTACGAAATGTCCACCTTATGAATCTCATGTTAACTTTATCAATTCTTAAACGAAGTGAAGAAGATTGCATGAGTATTAGAACACATGTCCACCTCAATATGCTCTAAATATATTGCGGAGTAAATTGTATTCATGAGCGCTATATTATTATTCGTATATGTAATGTTACGGAACACATGAAAATGCCTAAACAGAATTAAAGGCATGTACTTTCAAACAAAAATATAATTCCTTGTATCCTATAAAAATTGTCACGCTTGACTGAAAAATAATCCCAAAATAAGTATTTTTTATTTTTTTTAATTTAATATTTTTGTAGTAAAGAAAATGTAATGGATTTTTTTTCTTCAAATTTAACCATGTGTGAATAATTCCCAACTTATGGTCTGTTTGGATTGACTTATTATTGAGCTTATGAAAGACAACTTATTGAGATAAGTAAGTTTTTATGTTAATTCATAAGTTTTCAATAACAAATATTATATCTCCATAAGTTGTTTTTTCTATAAACTACCTTAGCAAACTTATGAATAATATATAAAAGTTTATTTATTTAAATAAGTTATTTTTCATAAGCTCAAAAATAAGTCAATCTAAATAGGACCCAATTATACTTCACTATGTATTGATACCAATAGTTACGACACGCAAAACTAAAAAACATTTGGAAGAACTATGTTTTTGATCACTAAAAAATTTACGAAATTTGTGTTTAGTCACTATAAAAAATTTGAGTTACTTTTAGTCCTCACATTTTCCTCCATCATTGATTTTAGTCCCTCGTGACTTTCAATTATATTATTTGATTGTAATCTTACTTTAGATATTTTAAATGCTAATTTAGTATTTATGTTGTCTATTTGATTAAGCTTATAATATAATTTTAATTTGAGACTCATTTTGGTAATTTAATACCAAAAAGCAATTATGATTCAACCTATCCAAATAACAAAAATTGTTAAAAATCGCTTTTTCCGTAACATATCAAAACAAAAGTCATGTTAAGTTCAACTCACTTTTAATTAAATCAATTTTGTTAAAATCAATTCTCGCCACCATAAAACTAAACACATGCTAAAACGGTTGTTTATCACCTCTGCACTTATGAAAAGATACTCAATTGTTTTTATTAAAATAAAGGGTGTTGTTGAACGATAACATAATGAAATGATATTAATTCCCACTCAACTAGACGGGAAGCAACTGCAATTTGCATATAGCAGTGAAGAGTCTTACAAATTTAGCCATATGTATGTGTAGGGTAGAGTTTTGAGCGCACGTCTTTGAAATGATGATGCAAATTTATTTTTCTAGTCAAAGAATTTTACCGAATCCTTTTTCAGCTCACTATCATCAAACCCATTTAAAAGGACAAGAAGCAGAATGCTTCTGTCAAACTCTTTAATGATGAGAAAGTACTGGAAGGAAATTATGAAATTTTTATATTAAATAAAAGCATGCAACCCACAAACTAACTATATTGAGTGCAAGTGCATGCATCATTCTTATCCATGTGATATACTAAACTTATTCAACATGAAAGCTTAATTTCATACATGCATGTGTCATATGTGAGATGAGATGTGATGTGATGCAATTGAATGGAGGGGCCCGGGTGATAAAAATATGAACAAAAAAAAGAAGATTGACAGTTTTCACCATAAGGGAAAGGAAGGAGAATGATAGAGAAAGATGGAAAGTGAAATATAAAAAAAGGGAAACGATATTCCGATGAGGAAAGTAAGACAGGAATAGTATAGAATCTACTTTCTCAGACTTGAAGAGTACAATTTAATCTGCCAAGCAGAGGCATCAAACACTGAGGAACCGGCCCTAGCCAACACCTTACTCCTACATCATATGATTACTCTAATAATTTTATTCTCTCTCTCTCTCTATCTCTCTACTCTTTTCTTTCTCCTGTATAACTGCAGGTTACTATGCATCATCGATCCCATAACTTGTTCAGCTGCATTTACCGACCTAAGTCCTTTTTTTTTAAATGATACGTATAGAATCTACTTTCTCAGTTTGTTCCGGTTCATCTAAGGGTTGGGTAAAAGGGTATCCAACCCTTAGATGAAACAGAACAAACTGAGAGGGATCCAAAAATTAGAGTCGAACATCCTAGACAATTATCTCCAAATAAAATAAAAAAACACTTGGCCGCAACCATGGCCATCACCCATAGTAAAGACAAGTGCAAACTCTACTTCTTGCCATGAATGTGTTGTGGTAAACTAGGCAAATTCTCCATTAACGCTCTCTCACGTTCACACACCAGAGGAAGAGTTACAGAGAAGATGAAGATTTGAATTGAAAATGGCGGGAAAAATTAACTGTTTCATTGAAAGCTTGGTTTATATACAACCAAGAGTTTGTTACAAATGAAAATGTAAATGAAATGCTGCTAAATTCAGTTCAAATGCTAATTACAGTAAGAAAGCAAGAATAGAAAACAACTAGTTATGAATTACAAGTCAATACCATCCCTTAATTCATAAGCTAGAAAGGGCCACACCTAAGTCATTCCTAAGCTTCAAGAAGCGATCTGTCTTGAGCCCTTTGGTAAGGATATCAAACAACTTTGCATCGTGTTCTCGCGATGAGCAGACTTTGATGTTGCCTTTCTCAACTTGCTCTCGCGTAAGAAGTGGAATTTGGTGTCAATGTGCTTGCTTCGTCCGGAAGTAAAGCGGGGTTTTTAGCTAGGCTTATTTTTGACTTGTTGTCTATCGGCAATTTCATTGGTTTCTTTCTTTGCAATCTTCAGCTCAGTCATAAGTGTATTTAACCAGATACCTTGGCAAGCAGTTACAGCACCCGCTACATACTCAGATTCACAAGATGAGAGAGCAACCACAGGTTGCTTCTTTGAACTCCATGAAATTGGAGCTCCATTCCACAGAAATATGTATCCAGTTGTGGATCTCCTATCCACTTTGTCACCACACCAGTCCGCATCAGAGTATCCCAACAATTCATCAACATTCATAGCAATACTGGTTGGAAACAGAATGCCATATCTCAAAGTACCTTTCACATACTTTAAGATCCTTGTAGCAGCATGAAAATGGGACAATTTTGGCTTTCCCATGAACCTGCTTACTACACCAACAGCATGACATATATCGGGCCTTGTATTACACAAGTACCTCAAACAACCTACAAGTTGTTTGAACAGGGTGGGATCAACATCCTCACCTTCATCATCAGCATCAAGTCTCAGATTTATTTCTGCAGGTGTAGCAGCTACCTTGCAATTTTCCATCTTGAATCTCTTCAAGATTTCACCAGCATACTTCATTTGATGCAATACAATTCCTCTTGGTTCATAGAGAAATTGCATGCCAAGGAAGTAACTTACCTTCCCTAGATCTGTCATTTCAAAAGTGTCCATTAGCTTCCTTTTGAACTCATTTATTTCTGCTACACTGCCACCAGTTATCAGCATGTCATCGACATATAAGCACACCAGAGTCTGTTCACCATCTTTGGAGTCCCTCACATAGATTCCATGTTCAACCAAACACTTCTTGAATCCCAATTCAACAAAATAGGAATCAATTTTCCTATTCCAAGCTCGTGGAGCTTGTTTAAGCCCATACAAGGCTTTGTGTAATTTGTACACCATCATTTCTTTTCCTTCTTTTCAAACCACGGTGGTTGTAATACATAGACCTCTTCACTCAAGGGTCCATTTAGAAACGCAGATTTCACATCAAGGTGGTACAGTCCCCAACCTTTGTTGCTAGCCAAACCTATCACCATTCTCACTGTATCATGTCTTGCAACAGGTGCAAAGACATCAAAATAATCCAATCCAGGCCTCTGCAGAAACCCCCTAGCAACTAACCTTGCCTTGTGTTTAGCCACTGTACCATTGGGATTCAACTTCACCTTGAATACCCATTTCACAGAAATTGCTCTTTTCTCTGCAGGCAATGTGGTTAACATCCAGGTCTTATTCTTCTCTATAGAATTTAATTCTTCTATCATAGCATCTTTCCACACCTTTTCCTTCAAAGCATCTGTGTAGCTGATTGGTTCAACATCAGCTAACAAAGCTAATTGCAGTAACTCACCCTCACTGTCTACTGCATCATCAGTAATTACATCATAATCAGTCAGTCTAGCAGGAAGTACTCTGTGTCTCTGTGGTCTATTTGTTCCCACAAGTTCATCATCAGACTCATCACTTGAGTTTTCATCATTATCAGGTGGCAATTGCTCTTCTTGCTCACCTATTTCTGGTTCAATTTCTTGTCTTGGTGCATCTATATCATCTATTATATCATCAAATATCACATCTGTACTTTCTGCAGAATCAATTTCACCTCTATCCCAGTTCCACATTTCATTTTCCTTCACTATTACATCTCTGCTAAACTCTGTCTTTCTTGTTTCTGGATTATACAGCTTGTATGCTCCAGTAGAGTGGTAGCCTATCAACACCATAGGACTACTTCTGTCATCTAACTTCTTTCTGCGAGCCTCAGGCACATGTTTGTAACACTGATGAACCAAACACCTTCAAGTGCCTACACTTGGCTTTGCACTGTCAAACCTCAAGAGGAACAACATTCTTCAACCTCCTTGTTGGACACCTATTAAGAATATAGCAGGCTGTTGCCACAGCCTCACCCCACAAATAATTTGGCAAGTTCATTTCCTTTAGCATACACCTAGCCATCTCCATGATAGACCTATTTCTCCTCTCAGCAACACCATTGTGTTGAGGTGTAAAGTGTGATCCACTTCATGTTCAATACCATGTTCATCACAAAATTTCTTGAACTCAACAGTGAGTTGTATTCACCACCACCATCGAGTTCTAAGGATCTTCAAGTTGCGGACCACTTTGCTTCTCAACATAGACCTTGAACTTTCTGAACTGATCAAACACATCACTCTTTGCTTTGATCATATACACCCACATCATCCTTGTGTACTCATCTATAAAAGACACAAAGTATTTGTTCCCACCCAAAGTAGGAACCTCAATAGGTCCACAAACATCAGAATACACAACTCCTAGAGCCTGTGTTGCTCTAGAAGGTAATTCTGATGTAAATGGAAGTCTGGTTTGCTTACTCCTCATACACACACTGCAGGCCTTTTCACTGCTAGTAATAGCAGGAACACCAACCACTAGATTCTTGGACTTGAGGTGACCTAAACTCCTATAGTTTAGGTGTCCATATCGTTTGTGCCACAAAGCACCATCCATGTCACTCACAGTACTAAGACAGTGTGTTTCTGCTGCCTTAATGTCCACCTTGAATGTCTGCTTTTTCTCAAGGTTGACTTCATGATCAATCTCTTCTCTTGATCAAACAATTTCAACAAATCACCATCCATTGTAACTGAGTAGCCTTTCTCTAATAGCTGTCCCACACTCATCAGGTTGTTCTTCATTCCTGGAACATACCATACATCTTCAATCAAGACAGTCTTTCCATTATTCAACTTCACCAGAATATTTCCCATTCCTTCTGCCACAAGATATCTGTCATCTGCACACCTTATTCTAGTTCTTTTGCTCGAATCAAAATCAACTAGCCACTGTTTGTTTCCTGTCATATGGTTACTGCAACCAGTATCCATATACCATAACTCTATCACTACTCCTTCTTCATTAGTGGTCACCATTAACAGAACAGGCTCTTCATCACTATCTCTTTGAGCTATATTAGCTTCCTCCTTCTTATTCTCTTTGTTTGACCAACACTCATCAGCAAAATGACCAAACTTATCACAATTAAAGCACTGTATTTTCCTTTTATCAAATTTTCCCTTGCCTTTCTGATAATATTTCCCTTTATTATCATTCTGATTTGAAGTTTCTCCCTTCTCACTATTATTTTCATTACTCTTCTTGTTTTTCTTATCAAGCCATGCTTGTTTCTTACTCTTCCAATTATTATTCTTCTGTTTAGGCTTATTGTTGTTCACTTTAAAGCCTTCAAAGCCTGTTCAGTCTCTTTTACTTCATTTCTTTCATTCAATCGAATTTCATGAGCTTCCAGACTACTTTGCAGTTCCTCTATCTTAATTGTACTAGTATCCTTAGAGTGTTCTATAGCTACAACAATATAATCAAAGTTTGGAGTTAAGGATCTAAGTACCTTTTCAACAATTTTCTCCTCAGTGAGAGTCTCTCCACAGGATTTCATCTCATTTGTCACTGCAATTACTCTAGCAATGTAGTCCGGCACCTTCTCGTCATTCTTCATGTTCAAGTTCTCGAACTGCTTGCGTAGTGACTGCAACTTCACCTTCTTCACTGCAGCATCACCACCATAGCATCGTTCAAGTATGTCCCATGCCGCCTTCGCAGTAGAAGCATCAGCAATTTTCTCAAAAATCTTTGAATCCACACACTGGTGGATGTAAAACAAAGCTCTCTGATCACGTTTTCTCACGTCGCGTTGCGCATTCCGTTGTGCTTCTGTTGCACCCTCCCCTACCGGAGTGTAACCATCGGTGACAAGTTCTGCCACATCCTGAGCACCGAAGAGCACCTTCATCTGGATCGACCACCTGTTCCAGTTCTTTCCATCAAATGATGGTAGCTTCGTGTTGAAACCGCCATTCGCACCGCCGTTCATCTTCGTTCTCTGTAAATCACACAAATCTCACCACCGCTCGTGTTTACCCTAACCGAGGAACCTAAAATTGAGATTCCTTTCGATTTCGAAGTTCAATTCGCGAGAATTGGAAATCGAAATCAACGCACTCCTCACTTCACTCGTGTTTCCCTTGATCTCACTATGAACAAGGCTCTAGATACCAGTTTGTTGTGGTAAACTAGGCAAATTCTCCATTAACGCTCTCTCACGTTCACACACCAGAGGAAGAGTTACAGAGAAGATGAAGATTTGAATTGAAAATGGCGGGAAAAATTAACTGTTTCATTGAAAGCTTGGTTTATATACAACCAAGAGTTTGTTACAAATGAAAATGTAAATGAAATGCTGCTAAATTCAGTTCAAATGCTAATTACAGTAAGAAAGCAAGAATAGAAAACAACTAGTTATGAATTACAAGTCAATAGAATGATCTTCATGACATAATTTTAGTCCTCTCCAATACATGAATACAAACCTAATCTTTAGGATTCAATAAAAATTTAGTCTCTCTAATATTTTAAAATTCTACGTTTAGCTAATTTTTTTTAATTTTTTTCAATATTTGGTCTCCACTTGTTTGCAACTCGGGCTTACCTTGTAACCTGGGTGTTCAAATGCACACCCTCAAATTTTAATTTTTTTAATGATATCCCTACTAAACTTTATTTATGACCCATAGTTCCTATCTTTTGCACACCTTGACCAATATCTATTCCCTCTATCTTTTGGTACTTCACAGCTATTTCAACAATTATATCTTTATTTTATATATCATAATTGAAATTTTATTAAATTGAATAGCTTGACTGTCCTGACTCTGGATCTTAGATACGCCACTGTTTGTTGCGTAGCCATTTTAATTGACATGCTAACCACATAGCCAGTGAGTCTATAAAATAATATAATCAATGTCCATGCGGCTTCCATGTCAAAAGCAACAATGGAATGTTTGGTTTCACTCCTAAAATTGGTAGAAGTGCATGGGCGGATCGAGCTAGCACAAATTTTATGAGGGGGCTAAAAATAGAGGTTTAGTTATACTTCCGGTTCCTCAAATTTCTTTGTTTGACGATTTTGATCCTACATTTTACTTTTGGTATTTTTCTCCCCCGATTTTCTCAAATTGGCAATTTTGTTCCCATTGATTTTTCATTGTATATATATTGTTTGTCCCAAAAATCATGGATTGCACATTTTTGGCCTCCAATTTTCCCAAAATCAAGATTTTTGAGACCAAAAGTGAAAATAATTCATGATTATCATGATTTTTTTTGAATGGTAACGTATATTAAACAACGGTAATGGGTAAAAGGGTACCCAACCCTTAGATGAACCAGAACAAACTGAAAGGAATCCAAAAATTAGACTCAAAAGTCCTAGGCAATTATCTCCAAATAAAAAAAAGTCTAAATACCACTTTTGGTCATTTATCTTTGCTCTAAGTTTCACTTTGGTCCTTTATCTTTTTTTTTGGTCCGTTTTGGTCCTTTATCATTCATTTTTGTGTCAGTTTGGTCCTTTATCTTTATTTTGTTTCATTTTGGTCCATTATCTTTCATTTATTGTTTCATTTTAGTCTTTTATCTTTATTTTGTTTCATTTTGGTCCTTTATTGATAAAAATATAGAATTGTATTATTTGTTTGTTCCAAATTAGCTTATGGATTTCAAATATTTATTGTCATATGAGTTACTTAGCCAATATTCACATGATCATAATTGGATTACAACATATTTGTATCATACGTTTGCATAGTGTATCCAAGCTATATGTATTAACATCGGAGTCATGAATAAATAATACCTATTAACAGATCTCTCCTTGAAGGGTCCGTATACAACATCTCTAAATTTGCAGTAGCTCTTAATTCTGGGAAGTACTGTGCGCGAGGCACGAGTAGGCTGAATTTGAAGTTGCAAGTTATCATTATTTTTGTTTTCCATGTGGGTCTAATTTCCTCGAACATCGATTAATACAATTCGAGAAAACGATATATATATATATATATACGTTTTGACAAATAATTTAATATACAAATTTGTATAAAATATTTATAAATATATGTTGATAATACATTTTTCTAAAATTATTATACAACATAATAGCTAAATTTTTATAGTGTCCAGAGTATTTAATATGTCACACAATGCACTTAAATATACAACTTCTGTTTTTTTAATTCCTAAAATAATTGTCAATTTTTTAAGTTACAAGTGATCGTCGACGTCATTCTTTGTGAAGTGAATCATACTAGTAAGTAAAACATATGAAATATTATTATTTTAATATAATAATGGTTTACGATTCATATCATATGTGTTTGGGAAAATCTATATCTATATCTATATCTATATCTATATATAATACATTCACGCATAAACAGTTTTAATGACTAACTCTAAAAATCAATTTCTATTGGTCCAACAAAGCAAAAAATGTCCATGTCATCATAATTAATCCTATTTGTCAAACTCCTATTTGTTACTCTTAAAACACTACATATTGCTGACTAAGTGGAATAAAAATAAATCAAAAGTAAATTAAAAATACAATAATTGTCCCATCAAACATGCATTAACTGCAATAACTATAGTTTTAATTGCCCAATTTCAAAATACTACTACCATAAATTGATAAAAAAGAAATTACCCTAACAACATTTCTTTATATCTACTATACAAAGACACAATTTGAATTTTGAAAATAAAAAAAATATTACGAATTATATAAAAAAGCTTCCAATTCCATGCGATAATATTTATTCAATATAATATTTATACTAATATAGCATCTTTAATACTTTTATTTTTTTTTGACAAAGTATATAAACTTTTGAGAATAA
This sequence comes from Oxytropis ochrocephala, assembly GCA_020916435.1. Classification (NCBI taxonomy): domain Eukaryota; kingdom Viridiplantae; phylum Streptophyta; class Magnoliopsida; order Fabales; family Fabaceae; genus Oxytropis; species Oxytropis ochrocephala. The sequence goes on from CM037090.1 coordinate 11,693,780, forward strand.
ACTGTTTTAGGAATCCTAAAATTTGTCAACACATTATTGGCTATTCAATAGAACGTTGCATGTGTGTTCATTTCTATTGATTCGCCTAAAACTATTTTAAGTTGTTAACTAATATAAAAAATTATTCAAAATTGAAATTCATTGTAAATACTCTATAACTGTCGAAATAATGGTGCAATTAAGTTATATTAAAAGCTACCATACATCTTTGTATATACCTGATATAAAGTTTTATTCTAGGAACATTTTAATTTGAATTTTTGAATATTTCAATATGCCACTATTTTCAATTAAAAAACTTTTAAAAGAAATTGATTAAAAAATCCTTCTAAATCTGACATTAAATATATAATAACGAAAATGACATTTGAAAAACCATCCAGAATTCAAAAACCTTTTCCTATTTGTGATCTTTAAAAGATGATTTCCTAATAAAAAGTAATTCAAAGTTGAAATTCATAAAAATAAAATAATAAAACTTACATAACTGTTGTTGACCTGTGTTAAAAAGTTGATTCAAAAATGAAATGAAAAAAGGTACCCCATAATATAATTTTGAATCTGGAATAAATGCCACCCTTATTAGTACTTCATTATAAAATTAAGAAAAAAATAATAATAAAAGTTTGCATAGCCTGAAATGAAAGACATTTCCTTTTATGGGAAATTCAATTAAATGCATTTTAATGAAAACATTAATACTTTTATTCCCTCTTCTCTTAATTTTTGTTGTTGTAACTTTCTTTTCCTTTAAACCATGTTAGGTGATGATAAAACCAATAATATTAGACGGTGTTTTAAAAACCGGCTCGAGCCCGCTGGTCGGATCGGGAACCGGAGGGGGTCACCGGGTCGAGCCAAGCTATAGATCGGAAATGTAGCGACCCGGTGGGAACCGGCATGACTCGGCCGGTTTTATAAAACCGGACCGGGTTTTGCGTATTTAAAAAAAGACCAAAAACGCAAATGACGCTGTTTGAAGCAGTTAATTTATAAAAAACTTAGTAAAAATGAAATTAGAAAATTCAGAGAAATATGAGAAGAAATGTGTATCTTTCTCAATCTCATTTCAAAAACTGTGTATAAACAATTTGTAATTTTATTTTGATCCGGGCCGGATGTGTAATTTTAGGAACCTCAGAGAAATGAGAAGAAATGAAATTAGGCAGGATGTGTAATTTTAGGAAATTATTTACAGGTACCGAGCCGGGTTTTGGTCCTGCTGTTCGGTCCGAGTCATGCGGTCCGAGTTTTTGTCATGCGGTTCAACTGTCGACCCTTGACCCAGTGACCCGGGACCTTCACCGAATCGGCCACCGGTCCGAGTTTAAAAACATTGATATTAGATATCGAGCCAATAACCTAAAATCGTTTCATCTTCAACATCATTTCATCTTTCACACTTGCTTTTGTTCATATTCAGTTACGCTTTCATGTTTTTTCCTAACTAAACCCAACATTGGCATCGCGTCAACATCATCGGTGACTCTTGAACTACGCGAGGTGTATATCTTTGAAGTTGATTCACTTGCTGTGAGTAATCTCTTATGTTTTAACTTTTTGTGTTGTGGTCGCATTTTGAATTTGTTGTTGTTGTTGTTGTTGATGTGTTTCCAAAAATGTTACTCTTTTTTTCGATTTTCATTCATCTTTTTGATTGTTCTTTCAATTAAGGGCATATTGTTTCCCTTAGTTTCTGAATATTTTAGAATTGTGTCAATTCTGAAATTTGTCAAATGGGTGTTTACAAGTTTGATTGAGTCATTTTTGATGCTATTCTTGAGATTGATTTGCATACCCTCTGTTATAGATGCTTGTCTTTTGCAGATACTCTAGGTCCGATATTTTACCACTTCCAATTTTTGGGTGTGCATGAAAATAATCAAGCACCGTTAGTGGCCAATTTCTATTCATATTTAATAGTTGTTCAAGGGCTGTGTATTTTTGCATTTTTAGGTTCAAGGTGTAAATCTTATTAAAAGAATAAATGATAAATGATTGTCTTTACGCAGTGTGATGTTGTCGATGACCCCATTATATACAAATTTGGAATTTCACCATGAAATGCAAGAGTATTTCTGATGACATGAGGAGTTTCCCTTTTTCATTTGGTGTAGGCATAATGACCAATATGAAAGCGAGTGTGATGTCAGCGATGACCCCATTATGATCCCGTTTGTTACGTCTTATTTTTTTAAAAAATAATCACTTATGATGATATGTTTACTTTTTAAAAATATGCTCACTTTTATGTTTTTATTCTTCATTTTATATTTTCTTAGAATATTAAACTACGATTTTTTTGGTCAAACTTTCATATTTATTTCATTTTATCAGATTTTAATTTTTTATTTTTTATAAATTTTAAAGGATATTTGGGGTCACGACGGGATTCGTTGAGACGAGGATAGGGGACAGGGAAAGTTTGGGAGTTTAGGACAGGGAGCAGGGGTGTACTTCCCACTCCTGCTCCATCCCATTGCTATCCCTAAGTCTAATGCCAAATAAAAGTAGATTTTTCTTTCTTTTTATGATCAAAGATTTTTCTTTTTGATTAAGAAAATTAGGTGAGTTGGGCTCCTGAGACTCACCAAGATCAGGACAAACCTTACGACTCTTTGAACGTTAAGTGAGGTACTTACAGATCTCCCATCATAGAGGTCCTCACATCGACAGCGGTTGTTGAACCTACACCTTTGAGAATGAGTCACCTCCTTAATTACCAGTTGAGCCAACACTCATTTGCAGTAAAAGTAGATTTTTTTAACAATGCAATCGAACTGAAAGTTAATAAAACTATATTTAATAGTAAATAAATGAGCGTGATTTATATTTGAAGAGGAAATGTTCAGCTGTAACGACTTTTCATTTGAATTGTAATAGTAAATGCACCAAATAAAAATTGTTTTGTAACCAACAAAAATGCACCAAGTAAATTAAAGAGAAGGGCCGGTCATCTTTATGTTTTGTTTTCTACCAAAAAAAAACTTTATGTTTTGTTTACATGGCAATTTGAACAATTGCATGTATTTTTCTGTGACGACACATGGAATGAGGGCTTGAAAAAATCTTTATTCCATAGATTGATCTTATACATATGGTGAGCTAAGGACAGAAAAAGTTTGATTCAAATCACGTAAACTAACATCTTTGTGGGGATGACGGGGGAAGAAACTCTCTCCACGATCAATTTGGGGATGGGGGCGGGGATACTTTGCTTCTCTCCCCGAGTACATTACATAAGTATCTTTAATATAGATAGATATTATATTATTAGTAATTGATTTTTTTAGTCTTTTCATATGTATTCTAATTTCTAACTAAAGTTATTAATAAATTATTAAAATATGCTCACTTTTATATTTTTATTCTTTATTTTATATTTTCTTAATATCAAAATATAAAAACTTAACAATTAGAGAATTTAATAATATATTGTATACCCGTGCATCGCACGGGTCATATACACTACTAATATACTAATGAACTTAAACTAATGGATTTGTTGTTCTTTCATCACTTTGAACTAATACACTTGGTTGGGATAGCTAAATAGATATAATATACCTAGTTATTCAAATGTTTTCTTTGGGGTGAGCATGGGGCTGGTTATACTTGTCTCTTACCCGACTCTAAATTTTTATAGGGTCATTTTTAAGACCATAACTCGTCTTTAGACTCGAATAAATCCGATGTTCTTAGGGTCAAAGTAGGGGTAAGTCTATTCGGGGACGAGATCGGGTTGGCCCGAAGGACAATTAAAACAAAACTATAAGGTAATTACTCAAATATGACTAAATGTTAGAAGAGATAAATTGAATATTTTTAGTATTTTGTTATGTATACAAATTCAAAATATGACTTTTACAATATTGCTTTTACAATAATATTTTTACTTAAACTAACATAGATTTCAACCCTCTTTTAACTAAAATCAATTTTGTTAGAATCAATTCTCGTCACCGCTTAATTTTTTATGTGTGCATCATCAAAATTGTCTTCACTCCAACAAGTGTACTAAGTTCACGTAAGCTAGTTAAACAATAAATTTAAGAGTAAAAGTACTTTTGCAAATAAAAGTTATAAGTTCTAGCTTCATGTGAATATTCAGATTCACTTTTGATGAGTCAAAAGTGATTCCGGAGACATAAATTTGGCATGTTTGGCTGTTCTTGAGCTAAATTGATTTTGCCTCTACAATTTATTCTAACTAAAAGTTAGAATTTGTTGTTTTTGCTTTCAAAATTTATTTTTACTCTCAAATTTATTGTTCTCACTCACTTTTATGTATGTATAAAAAATTAAGGAATCACTTTTATGAAATACACATAATAAAATCAATTCTAGAACCAAATTCAGAGCCTATTTGTTATAGTTTATTTTGAAAAATAATCACTTTTTTTTTTTAAAATACGATCTATTTTAAAAGTTTGCCATCCACTTGTTACAGCTTTTTAAAAAAGTGAAAATCTAAAAATAATCTAAAAACGACTTCAAATGAGAATTTTTTTTGAGTAGCTTCTCAAAAAAATCATTTCTAAGAATGAATTTTTAAAATAAGTGAATTTCAGTATGTTACAGAAACACAAAACAACTTCTCATTTTCTTAAAAATCTCTAAAAACTAATATCCAAATTATTTAACAACAAAATCACTTATTTTTTAATCTGTAACAAACGAGCCCTCAATTTACTGTAGAGCAGTCAAACATGTTAAAAATAATCACTTTTAGAGGTCTCTCATTCGTAAGTTTCAGTTTTTAAAAAAGTGAGAATATAGAGCCCGTGTGTTAAAGATTATTTTGAAGAATAACCTTTTTTTTTATTAAAAAAAACAATCTATTTTAAGAAGGTTTCGATACGCTTGTTACAACTTTTCAAAAAAAAAAATGAGAATCTAAAAATAATCTTAAAACAGTTTCAAATGAGAATTTGTTTTGAGTAGTTTCTATAAAAATCATTTTTTTTTAAAAAATATATAAGTGATTTTCAGTATGTTACACAAACACAAAACAACCTATAACTTTTTTCAAAATCTCCAAAAATCAATCTCTAAATTATTTAAACACAAAATCACTTGTTTTTTAATCCGTAACAAACAGACTCATAAAAATAATCTAAAAACTGCGTCATATGATAATCTGTTTTGAGTAGCTTCTCATAAAATCATTTTTTAAATAATGATTTCTTTTTAAAATAAGTGATTTTCAGTATGTTACACAAACGCAAAACAACTTTTCATTTTCTTAAAATTCTCTAAAAACTAAAATCTCTAAATTATTTAACAATAAAATTACTTATTTTTAATCTGTAGCAAACGGATCCTAAATCCATTTGCAGCTTCATTTTAATTTTCCAAATCATTAATATTTTAATGGAAGTGACTTAAGTTTCAAACAACGAATATTGAAGAAAAAATTCATATGACTATATCAGAATTTTAAAATATATTTCTTACTAGAATGGTTTTCAAATCTTAGAAGAACGAAAAATATGTTTAAATTTTTTCTATTTTAGGTTGTTGAACACGAGTATCAAATAAAAAAGAAACCTGTCAAAAAATTTATGAATGTGAAAGTTAATGAAAATTTTGTTACGAAATTGCTTTTGAAATATTTGAGTATTCTCAAGTTAAATTGATTCGCCTCTAGAATTGATTCTAACTAAAAGTTAGATAGTGTTTGCTTCAAAACTAATATTTACTCTCATATTTATTGTTCTAACTCACCTTTATATGAATTCTTTTTTTTTTCCGACAATTGAGAGATTTTATTAATACAAATTAGCACAAGCAACACACATAGCTATGAAGAGATGGCCGAGACCAAAATACCCAACCACAAATAACACTCCTGAATGCTACAACGCACCTTTATATAAATTTATTCATAAATAAATCACTTTACATTTAGCTCATGTTAATTTTAAATCAAATTAAGTTTTAAAATTAATCTTTTCAAAATAATTTTTCTTTACCATACAACCAAACACACAATCAACTCTAAAGTCATAATCAATTTTACTCCAGAACAACCAAACACAAATAATTTTATGTAGAATCAATTTTCCCTCAAAACTAAATTCAGACATACATTAGTGACAATTACCAACTTAATTTCAATTTGTCAAATCATCAATATGGAAGAATTTTTATTTGACTGAACTTAAGGGTTTAAAATCCTAGAAGGACTAAAAGTATATTTTTATTTTAATTTGTTGACTTGAACATGATGAGTTTATAATGGAAAAATAAACTTGTCAAGACCTATGTAAATTAAACTTTGTTGATTGCAACAGGAAAATACAATTAGGTGGGGATAGAAATACAAAAATCCCAGAATTGATTTCCCCAGGAGGTGTTAGGGGTGTGGGGTGGTCCCACAATAGACTGAACAATAGTGTCCTTGTGTAAACTTTTGACCTACATTGACCGTATACCATATTCCCTGAAAACCAATTGAAAGTAGAAAGTAGAGAGAGAGAGAGAGAATGAGAATGGTGGTGGTGGTCCATTCCTTTTTGTATGAGATTCCCCACAGTGGCCAGCCATCATGATAATCCCTCCAGCTGCAGCTGCAGCAGCAAACAGCTACAATCATGCTTTTGCTTTTCCCAGAATATCCTTCTCTCTCTCTCTTTTTCTTTTTCATACTTTCTTCAACCTCTGCCCAGACATGCGTGTGTGTATCACAGACACCTACCTAAAAAGATTCATTCATTGAGTTTGTTTGTGGAGTAGCAACTACTACTAGCAAAAGCAAACCAACCTACTAGCTTCATCAGTCTGTGCTTATATATCGATAAAAGAGATATCGGAGATTCATTTAAGAGGTTAATTTTTCTTGATAAATGTTTTTCAATATTAGTCGGATAACTCTATAAAAACGACTTTCAAGCAAATCTTGTTGTTCATACGTTAACACGGACATCAAGATCGTATCATACGCTAGCATTTTGATTTGATTTGATTCCAACCTGTATCAAGACAATTCTGATTAATGAAATGAATTAATTTTGTTCTTGTAAAAAAAAGTATAACCTAACACATGAATAAAAATCACTTTTTAGAAAATATACCTAAATTAGGCCAAGTTCAACTACGTGAAGAGACAACTATGGCTCACTCAGATTATTATTTTATAATAATGATTATATTTATTAAAAAAAAAAAACATTTTTCACAAGTGTTTGTGTGTGTATCCTTCTCATATCTTATGTATGAAAGCAGGCCGGTTAACGGATTGTTTCATAATCACATTAGCCATACATATGCTAGTAATTGATGAGTATATTAATAAATCCAAGAAAGTTTGTGAATACTTAAATGGTAAAAAGTTTGTGGATACTTTTGGCTTAAAGACTTAATCTACTCTGAATATGGGGTTGATCCAGTGTTCTCAAGTTCGATTTCTGCAGTGGACAACCTTAGTGTTGGTTAGTGAGAAATTTGATCCTAAACACAAACGGAGATTAGAAGACTTGTTATTAGTAGTTTTTTTACACAAATATGCTTATACAGTGCATTTCATTCATCATAATAGTTTCAATACAGTTTGACCTAAAATTAAAAGTTTGTGAGCTAGCATAAAAACTCGACGCTCTTGCAAGAGTGTGAACAACGAGATTTACTTGTCTCAATATATCTAAGCTTTGACAATTAGATAACAATGTTTTACAAGAAAAAAGAATAGCTCATAGTTTCGTGTTGTGATTATTGGTTTCCTTCACTCCATTTACAACTCTGATAAATAATCCAGCTCAATGGTTATTGTTTGAAAACCCAATCTCTTAACCATTCAATTGCAAACTTGAGCCCATAGCTTTTGCTTCTCGAGAGAGAGGAATGCTGCTGAAAATCATTGTTTTAGCTTTGACAAACTCTCCTCTGTTATCTCTAATACACATCCCACCCATCCCAATATCGTATTTGCCTTCTTGATTGAATAAAGTTGCATCCACATTTCACTTGAGTTCACCTTCACACAGCTTGGTCCGACGCTTCACAGGTATTAGTAGTTGTAAAAATAAAAATTTTATGATAGATAATCTCAAAAAAAAAATTATGATAGATGAAATAAATGTTCATTGTGTCAATAAAAACAAATGTAGACTAATTGAGAATATATTATTCTCATAAAACAGTGGATTTTTTCAGTATAAAATAAAACAGTGGATTTTTCTTTTTCAAAAAACTAAAAAAAGATGATATACCCAAATACACTAATCAGGGCACAAAAATTAATTTAGAGTCTTCGTTTCTAGGTTTTTTTTTCCAATTTTCATCCCCTAATTAATTAGGATCTGACTTTACATATTTTATTAGAAAATTAGTTTTTCTACTAAACCCCTTATCAAGGATCAAACTTACGGTAAACGGTTAAAAAAAATTCAAAACTCTAAAGTACCTCAAAATAAACTAAGTAACACTAAAATGAGCATAAAAAAGAAAAGAAATACAAATTGGCTAACACACTTTCAAAGTGTGATACCGTAACCTAATAAAAATAAACTGTTTTATGGGTTATTGAAAAACAAAATCCACAAACAACACTTAATAAGGGGAAATAAAAGAAAGTTAAATACCAACAAAAAAGCAGAACAAGTTAAAGCACTTGTATAATCTGATAAAAAAAACAGTTGTATAATTATAGTATTATTTCAATGATAATTAATGCCGTGAGAATAATAACCTCTAAATCAAAAAACATTAATACAGGACATATATGGAATCAATTAATAATGAACACAATAAATTAAGGGAATTTGTTCTACAAAGTAAACAATGTGTAACCAATTACTAGTTGCTCCATATAATAACATAAACAATAATGACTCTTAAATAAATAATATTGATATTGATTTTAGTGATAAATTCCCGTAATATGTAACTGTAGACAGTAATATAATTCCTTTTTGGTTTTAAAAAGAAAACTGTACACAGTAATATTGATTCTTTTTAGGGTATTATTGGTATATTCAAAAGTCATATGAAATGTCCATTAGACGGACAAGCATGATAGTAACGAAAAAAAAAGTGAAGAAAAGGGCAGTAAATTTTT